>OY728160.1:712138985-712492172 GCA_963277665.1 Viscum album
AAGAATTTAATAACATTATATAGTTATAAAAAATTAGAAATTACTTTAAATCCCAAAAATAATTTCATTAGGTTTAAAATTGAAAGATATATTCAGATGTAAATTGCTTTATTCTATATGTGGATAGATAAGAGATATTTAAAGCTATTATAGTAAAAATTTGTTACTTTCTTGTATTTAAATATTATATAGTTATCTATCATAGAAAACATCCATATAAATATTTAAATTTAGAGTATATGGTGATAAGGGTAGAATTTAATTTGTCCAAAAATACTTTCTTTTATGATGAAATATAGCCATATAACTTAATTTTAAAATAGATTAATAGGATTTACCTATTACTAGTGTCATAAATTTTACTAATCTTAATATTTGTATTGGAAAAAAAGTGATTTATTTTACCAATTTGGTTCTCAAAATTTAAAATATATAATCTATAATATACAGAAGAGTACCTATAAGTGGAATAAATTAATTTTAAAATAATCTCACCACATTTTATAAAAAGATATTTTTAGAAAAATATATTCTATGCTTATAATTTTTTTTATTTTTATCTGATTCCTAGAAGATATTAAATTAATTTTAAATCGAATTTTAAATATATATTATTTATTTAAATAAAATAATTCACCAATACTAAATAATTTAAATTATTTAGATAGAAATACATTATTCTCATGTAAATATTTTTTAAAATAAATATCTCTTTTACATTCAAATAATTTTTATTTTCCGTTATAATTAGTCAATAACCAATGAATTTTCATCATACATATGTAATAAAAAATTTATCATAGTTTATTAGTTACTATTCATACCCATAAATCACATGGCTAAGTGATAACCATCAAATAATAAAATTTCAATTATATCTCTAGGATTGATGAATGTTTTTGTGTTTACCATATGTTATCAAAATAAATAAAATTCATGTGAAAAAAAAATATATTATAAAATATAAGGTTGTTACACATACATAAGAATAAAAGCCTAATGTAAATAAACATGTCAGAATAGAATAATCAAATATATATATGAATATCTCTATTCTAAAATAAAATGTATCCTTGTCATATTATAGAATCCTAAAGACCATAATGTTTTTGGTCAAAACCATTATGTTAACCGAATAAATTTAACTAAAACATTAAAATAATAGTCCAAATTCCCTACTGAGATAACGTCATTCCTCCATGCTCTGTCTTCTCAACTTCGAGATGTAGGGCCCTTTCCTTAGCATGATCCACGAATATAATATCTACTTCCCTATCCAGATTCTCATGTATGGTGTGTGTATAAACCCAATAGGACACTAACAATGTGTCCATAACATAAAGAGAACATTAATATATTGGTCATTGTGATGTTGGTATGTAAATTCACAAAAAAAATCACATTTTAGGAGATCATGTATAAACTAGTCTATCTCGAGCCCAGACCATTATTTTTTGGCTCCATGTCTAATTTAATTTTACATACATCATCACATATCATGTGATTCCCCAATAAAAATAGTTTTATCAATTCAATTTCTATATCCAACCATGCATCATTTCAGGCAATGAGTAAATTTTACCTCTACTTTAAGATCAGTTTGAGCTATATGGTCATCATAACCTTATATATATTGGGTCGTTCCACAATGTTATCACACCCCTAGCACAGCCTTTGGTACGGCCAAAAGTTTTTCATTCCTCATCGTCTCTATCATGTTAATATATAAGGTCATCATACACCAACCATGTCTCTACATCACATCATTTTCAATTATATTACATTGTACCAGTATATTCTATCCCTCTTAGTGATAAAAATACCTTATGATCCACTTATCACATTATAATATATACAAAAAAATAAGAAAATTATCACACATGATTGTTCATAGTATAAAAATAAAAAATTATATTACATAATGTTTTGGTTCTATGGGATAAAAATGAATATCATATATAAATTTAAAATCAAATCAAATCATTTAATTTTTCTCATGGCTACAAAAAAATCCAACCATTCCAATCAACATTATACAATAACCCACATTTTTAAGGAATTAATACCTCAAATATATGGCATCCAATTCCAAGGATCTTCCAAGAAACAAATATAATCCCCCAACGATATATAAAACGGATCCCAATTCATCACAAATGATATTATAGAATCTAGATTAATAAAGGTGAATATAAAATGATTTTAGAGATATATAAAAATACTGAACATGATTCCCCACCAGTTGTAGATCGTGATCCGTTCAATTGGTGGATGGATATTATATTGATTAATTATCAAAATGTCAACCAGCAATGAATTTTCCATTAACACATCATAGAATCTAATGATATGTCTACCATATCATAGATATTTGATTCACTCTAAATAAAAGAAAATTGTTTAGGTTAACATAGATGAAATATAACATTTTATTTCTAGAAAATAAATCCAATCTTGAAATGAATAATATAGGGAAATCAGAGGTGAAAATAAAGTAAAATAGGGGTCTTGCGGATACTCTATATGAATGACGGTCAGTTATGATGATATATTTATGAAAAATGGGTGTTAGAATGAAATAATTGCAGGTACATTAATGACCATGCCATCTGGACACCGCCAACTGGCTGGTAGCTATAACAATCAGCTAGTGGTTTCAAACCAGAAGATTTCTAGGTATAGGTATAATCTAGTTATAATTCCTTATCCATATCATGGAATATGGATTTATGTCAGAAACCTAGTTTTTTCCAAATTAATCCAGGGACAATTTCACATTCAATAGCTCATCAATGCCACCCCAGCATCCCCAAGCTATTGGTTCATTCCATTTGTTCCTTCTTAATAATTTTATTGATTTTAGAAATGTCAAAAATTCCTAAATGTGCTATAAAAATCAAACAACACACACTAAAATTTATGTAAAACATACCTTCAAATTTAAAGCATGTAACAAGAGATATAGTACATGAAACTCCATGTGTCTTACTAGCTAGGCCATCCAGTATAAAAAAATCTTTTTTGACTCAAAGAATATTTTTATAAAATAAAAAAATCCTACTCATTTTATTATTTACATAAATTTATTTCATATAATACTCCAGGGAAAATATCAAATGATGATGAATAATTTCCATACATTTAGTGTTTAATTACCATTAAATTTCATCAAATGAATTTCAATGTTTATACATTTTTATAACCAATGTTAAAGAATGATAAAATAGTGATTTTCTTTTACATGATACATTTAATATTTTTAAAAATATTTTATGATTATAAAAAACCCATAAATAATAACATGTCTACAATTATTTATATTTTATACTTTTTCATTAGTCTTATATTTATTGAATGTTCATGGGAATTCTAAAATCATAAAATCTATATGTAATTACAATCACAACACTATATAACCATTTCATAAAACCCTCCACATTATATATTTTTTAATAAATATGGATAATCAATTTTTTAATAATGGTGATATTGTTGAATAGTGTACAAAGTTTTTAACTCCTTTAACATATTAAAACACATTAACTTCATATTATAAAATTTTGTGATATCAAGTGGAATTATCAGCTTTCAAATATTCTATGTTTAACATAATCATCTATGGAACCTTATTATGGAAAAAAATTTATTTTAATTTTTATTATTATTTTCATTATCTTTTATTAACACATTATAATCTACACTTGTATAATGAGGAATTCACTTAGTGTGATTTAATTCTTTTATAAATTTTTATATTCCCTTCTTTGGAAACTAAATTTAACCATTTTCATTTTCCATTGATTTCACATATCGAAAAAATGATATACTATGAGAAAATAAATTGTTTTTGAATAAGATAATTATTTTTTTTTAATATTAATAATTTCAAACAAACACCCTCTAGGATTTATGACACTAATTTTCTCGCAGTATCATGATATAAATTAAATTTTTTAGGAATTAAATATTATTACCATTCAAAGGTAATATTTTTTAAAATAACATATTATTTCTATATCAAATATTTTATTCTATGTATTTGGAGTATTTCACATTGAATTTTTTTTCAAAATATTATATTTATTAGTGGTGAAAAAAACTCCATTTATACTTAAAATAATTCATGGATAAAATAATATTTAAAGAAAAATATTTTTATCAATAACAACTTCTAAACAAATTATATAATTGAATGAATTATAAATGATGTGTATTAAACTAATCATTGCATTATGTTCTCAATAACTCTTTATTAATGAAAAAATATAAATCATCACATTTGATAAATGATACGATGACACATACTGTATATATAAATCCATATGAGAATAATTAGTTCATTAACATTCAAATTCATAATTTAATAACTCATTATTCATTATTTGAAGAAAAAAATGTAATTGATTTTAATTGTTCCATTGATTTAAAATAATATAAATGTATATAACACGTAAGATGTAAATATAGTTTCATACACCCTAAAAACCTAAGGAATTGACTTCTTTAACAATGATAAATGAGAGTAAGAGTCCATGATACTTTTTAAACTACTATAAGTATCCAATAGTACTTCATCTAGTGGAATATTTACTCCTTCCAGATTTTAATGTATGAATTCAATAACCTTAAATATCTATTATAAAATACAATATTGGACATTTCATCTGGTTTTTATTCTTCCAGTTCAAAATTTCTCCCCCAATTAATATCTATTCTTCCCCCCAAAAAAGAGATCTTATTCACTTTTCTAGTATTGTAAACTCTAATTAAAAATAGGCGAACAGTTATTAAATTCAGTATTCTTTTATAATATTTACATAAATTACTGAGGAAATAATTCAATGGCTAGAATAATAATTCAATAAATATCTAGTTCTTATAAAATAATCAATAATATTGAGTATCATACACAATCGTATTGGTTATATGTGACTAAAACCAAATGTTTTTTCTATCTTATTCCTTTGAAACATTATATATTTATCATAAGAAATTAGATTAACCCATTCAATAACATAAATATTTTTTTACTCAGGAATGTGTTACTCAAACACATATACTTTTTAATTTTACATAGGAACCATTTAGGAGTTTATAGAGTAAGGTGTTTTTTAGAAAATATTTCAACTATATATGAATTAATCTTATTGTTATGTATGATGATAATGAATATGTTATCTATAAAAAAAATTATTTGATGTGTATCATGTTTACAATGCCTTTTAATAAGTTATATTATTAAAATGGGATCCCACAAAAATGACCATCATGTTTAAACCAATCATATATATTAGTTATAAAAAAACCATATTTCAACATGAATTCCACTAGTTTGGGCATTAAAATAATCCCTATCATTTATATCTGGTAGATATAACATCTCAATCATATCATATATGAATCTCAAATATTCTATAAAATAAACTCTTTCATTAAATCATTATTGTGACAAACCTAACTATATTTCCTTTTATATCATAACCATCATGGATTCCCATATTCATGTATGCCCCAAATAATTATGATAACATGATAATATATGATAATACATTGTAATTGAACATCAATATGACAAACAAATTGGATAATTGAGGCCACCAATGACATTATAACAAACCAACTTCAGTAAACATTATGCGTCTTCTGAGAAGAAATACTATCAAGACTGATGATCATTCTAGATCATTATGGGACGGTGACAAACATCTAAGTATAAAAATATTAATCCACTCAAACAACATAACCCTGAAATATAAAACCATATGTATCACATATACCCAAAATATTAATAAAAGTCCTACAAATTCAATAAATAAATATACACTTCCCTGATTCATAAAAGGTCATGCTAAAAAGGATGAACTTGAAAAAAAACCAAGATTTTTTTAGAAATACTCCTTAATAATAATTATAACCATAATCAAAATTCACTAAAATTGTGATATCAAAAAAGAGAAACTTTGATGCCATAATAATCCCTTCCCTTTACCTATTTTTTAAAATTTCATAGAAAAACACCCGAAGGAAAAATGTACTATGTGAGCACTATATCTCAATATGATTCCACCGATGATTATATATGACGTCTTAATATAAGTAAATTTTTAAAATATTTAATATTTAAATAGATTATAATGAGATTTACTTATGAGAGCCATTAAATAAAATTTGCATTTTCTTAATTCAAAACAGAACACATTCAATGGAACATGAAGGTAAATATAGATATGATTGATAAATAATGAGATTTAACAATAATAACTATTTTCCAAATTATAAAATGGTGAGAATAAAAATCATGGTACACAAAATTAACCAAGATTATACAATCTTTTCTGGGAGTGGCGTGCCTATAAGGAAAAACTAAAAGATAATAATGGATGACATTATTATGTGACATAATCAATGTATTCATTATATAAATTATAACCAATTAAGAATATAAAACACGATACATAGGTGAAATGAAACATGCAGGACACATAATTTTGCTCTAGCTTATGGGAATACATGCTAAGGATTAATAAATAACAAAAAGTGGGAAAGCGAATATTTATGATATCAAAACCTTTCTCATAATATGTTGATATCAATCGGCACATTCTCAACCATAACCACATGAGCCCAAATTTAAAATATATAATTGTTTTAAACAAACTATGATTTTTATAATTATATTACCAATGATATCAAAATTATCCATGTTCTATGTTTTTATAAAAAAAATAATATATTATACTAATATTTTCAGTAATAATTTTCAAAAGTGATGTATTACCACTCCTCTAACGTGCATATACACTTTAGAATAAAAATAATTTACAAAAAATGATGTTAGTAAATTATTTTTTAATGAAAAATCTCTTCCAAAACATTTATAAAATTCAAAAAAAATGTAAATTTAGAAGATATCAATGATATACTTATAAATAATTAATTTAATAAATGAACTAGAAGTATTTGACAAGTACACTATAATTACATGAAACACAAAAAATTCACATATTTTTTAAATAAAACCCCCTTCTAATCCTCGTTTTTATGAAAATGTCAAGTCAGTCAATCATTTTTCTCAACTAAACAAAATAAATTATTAATAACATCCAATATTTCATTGGATTTCACCATTTTCTAAAGACACCTATCTAATTCATGGTCCATTGAGATTTTATATTTTAATATTTGAGGAAAAATATTCACTATCCATTCTTATTGATTCCCCAATAGAGAAGAATGAAAAATTATCCAGAGAACTATAACTTCTAATATAGTATTTTATTGACCAAATAATATCCCATTAGGAGAAAAAAAAGAATGGTTATTAAGGATTGGGTAATTTCAAATATATTTATTGGGTATAAGAGTATTTGATCCCCCAAATTAAAAAATTATTTAATTTTTTATTTCACTAGAAACATGGATGTAGGAAGTTTTAAATATTCTAAAAAAATATTTACCAATATTATGAACTAGAAAGATTAAATAACTATTTTTATATAAATTAAAATATATAAAATACCTTATAGGTTGATTCTATATAATATTAAAATTAAATACATGTTTTAATTTATTTTTATCCTTAAAATAGTAATGGTTATGGGAAACATGATTATACCAATACTCAGCCATAATATTTCATGTATGTGTACTTAGTAACCCTAAAATAACCATTAATTGATGCATGGTACAATTTTCTCTAGAAATGAATGTTATGGAACTATGACCACCAAGTGAAAAGAAATAATTTTTCCTAATGAAAAATGGGATTTCCACTACACTCATTGAATCTCCCAAATGAAGATTTAAATGATCAAACGTAAACATGGATATGATGAATAAAACAAGAATATTTGGAAACTAGTCATTAATGAACAATTAATCTATAAAAAATAATATATCCTCTGCTCAATATATTATTGAAAATCATCACGATCTACCACAAGAACATCCATCATTAGAACATTGATAGGGTAAAAAACTATCAACACACTATATGAAGTCTGTAAACTTCAAATGATTTATGGAAAACAAAATATTTTTTAGAGTTAGTATACTAGAACCAAATATTTTAAATTTTAGTACATTAATATTGGATATATTGAATATTAAATTAAATATCTTATTACGTATTTTTCTTTATTTAGCATGGATTTCATGTAATAATGTAGTGGAGTATTTATCACATTGATAAAGTCATAGTAGTTCCCCAATATGATAAAAAACATTATGTCTGTAAAAATATTCTAAATATTGTTCCATGATTGGATAACATACTATTATGGGACAGATAGTATATAGATAGTCAGGTTTGACTACTCTTAATAATATAATACTTCTTCTCATGAATTTCTCATATGGTAATCTCTAATATGGTATATTATCAGAATATACATTCCAATAAAAATTACACATGTGTTGTTATCATTGGATATTCCTATCTATGAGAAAGGGTAATGTTCATTCAACTATCATATTATGTTAAATTCATTTCATGAGTCATGCACATAGAATTACTAACGAAAACTATCAAGACATTTGTTGGTGGGATGTAGGGTGCATTAGGTGCATCCCGAATGACATCATACTGATGGATAATTCAATGAAATATTTTTACCTTCCATATTTATGGAGGTTTATATCATAGATAATTGATTTAAATAGAACCTTATCCCTAAATTCCATGGCCATGGTGTAATGAGAATCTTATTTCAGACAGTCAAATAAAGATGTATCTAGAATATAGGTTGATGACAATGTAACGAGACATGCTTGATGAGATATTATGAAAAATGAATTATATTTCATAGTGATAATTAATACGTGGTCATCGTCATTATGAATTTTAGTTATTTATCTTGGGTGACATGACCCATTACTAGATAGTAATCATGGACTTTCAGAAAGCCCTCCAAATTATAACAAAAAATAATTCAAGTAGATTACAAACTATGTGTCTCTATTCATCTGGATTAAATTTTATTTTAATTTAATTAATGGAATAGATATTACTCTCAAGAATGAGGTATAATTTTTTTATGTTATAGTGATTCCATTAATTAATTATATATTTATTCTAAGTATTTTGAATAAACATTATTTATTTATTTTATTGAATATTTATTAAATATTTATATAATATTTAGTGAATAAAATATGTATTTAAGAGAATAATATATTTACTCTTGAATTCAATACATTGATTATGAGTTTAAATGGACCATGTCCCTGTCGTGTGATAAAATTATTATTTATGAATCAATACGTAATATTTATAAATTTTGGGAATGTTGGTTCCCCAAAATATATTATTATTATTATTATTATGTGTCATGGTATTTCATTATTTGTTATAATTATATTTAATGGATTTCATACAATTAAATTTTTTAACTGAATCCCAACTCTATAAATAGATGACTATGTCTGTTGAGTAAAGCATTCAAATCCAATTTCTTGGATGGGGTAATATAATTGTTGTGAAAAATGAATTCTCTAATTAATAGTCCTCTTATCTCACACTCAAGAATGAGAAACCCAAGAGATAATTTCTGTAAGACCATAGAATTATTGAGTAATAACAAACAATGCAAGGCATTCAACTCACCACGCTAGCACCCAGAGAATGAGTGACATTTATCAGAGACCATTTGAGAATGTGTGGATCACCAATTCAGGTATTAAACCCTTGGATCCTCAGAAGATCAATGAAGTCAATCCAAATGGTAATTTTTGGATGATCAACTATCATCAATGAAGAATGTTCCAAATCCCATGTATATGTTTCTTCATATACGAAAAAAATTAATAATAAATTTGACATGAAATATCCACTCTATTGGTTTTGGAAATTATTTTTAATTGAAATTTTAAAATAACACCTACATTGAAACACTTTCTCTGTACCCAAAACCAATAAGTAGTATAAGAGCACACAAATTTAAATTTATAATTATATATTTTATTATTTATCTATGCACAATTATGTTTATATATTCATTTTTTGTTATTCATACTTTAATATTAATCGAATTAACATGTTATTAACATAGTGATAAATTTTTTCAAGTGTTTCATTTTTATACGGATTTAAGTACATATGAAGGACCATTAAAGATTCTATCGGTATTTACCAATTCTTTGGCCCATAATGGTGAGTTACACCATGTGTGGGCTATAACGACCATAAAATATATGAATAGAATACTATTTATTTTTATTTAATGTCTTTGGGATTTAAAAAAACCATGAAATAATTTATTTATTATATATTTTTTTAAGGTAATGATTTGGTCAGAGACCAAAGAACAATTTATTGATAAACAAAAAGGATTACAAGAGGCGAAAAGATGGGACTTTTTTACAGTCTCTATCAAAAAGATATAGTAAGTCGAATGGAATAGAGTCCAGTCAAGTCATGCTCTGATGTATTCTTTTGTTGGAAAGAGAATCAGCAATAGCATTCGCTTCACGGTAGGCATGAGTAGCTATATAATCGATCCCATGGAGCAAGTTCAGACAATTCATCCAACGAGTGGTAAGTGTCCAAGCCAGATGGATGTTTTTATTCCAGATGGCATGAATGATAGTGGTTGAATAGCTTTCAATCCATAGCTTTCTCCAACCCCTTTGGAGCACAAGATCAACAGCATGAATGACCCCCAGCATTTCCGCCTCCAGAGATGTAGAGTGACCACATCCAACATAGAAACAACCCTGACACTGGCTAGCTGGATCTCTGAAGATAACACCACAACTGCCAGAGCCTGGGTTGCCTTGCAAGCTCTATCAACATTCACTTTGATCCATCCTGGCATTGGTGATTTCCAGAACACATCAAATGAGTGTTTGGGCTTTGGATAGATTCTAGAAACATAGAGATGAAGAAGGATCTCAAAGTCAGCAACCGAGTTGATGCAACATTATTTTTGAATTGAGGCAGCCTCATGAACTGCAAGAAGAATCCGAGATTTCCCTACATTTAGATTAAGAGAGTGATTATTGTGAATGAGAGCATTTCTAACGTACCAGATCTCATGCCAAAGTTCCTCTATTGCCGCCAGAAAAAGATTTTTAATCTGTAGAGAAACATCATGTCTAGTACAATTTTTTAATAACAAGAAAATTGAGTCAGTAAAGAACCATCTGCAATTAAATAATTCAGAAATATAATTCCAAAGAGCAGAGGCCGTCGCACCAGAAATAAAAAGATGATTGACATCCTCCCTATGCTGATTAAAGAGGAGACATTTAGAGTAGAGTTGAAAACCAAAAGTTTGAAGACCAGTTTCTGTTGGTAATCTATTATGGGAAATGTGCCAGATAAGGTTGAGCCTAGATGGTTTAATCTAGGGTTTGTTATAATGATTCACCCAAAGAATACTAGAGTCATTTTTAGAGAAATTATGATTATAATAATTTTTTGAATCAAGAATATCATTGGTAGAAGGTTCCCACACAAGGAAATCACCATCAGTAGAAAAAAGATGATTATCAATAATTTGTGCAATATTATCAGGGAGGTCATGTTGGTGAGATTGTAAGACCTCGTTTACAGTCTGATTAGTAACTTCAAGAATATTATTAGAGGGTAACAAGGATATCAAATGGGTACCACACCAATTAAAACACCAAAAATTTATGAAAGAATCAGCACTGACTATCCATCTAGAATTTTGCATGATCTTGTGATAAGAGTCCCGGATAGAAGGCCAGATGGATGAGTTGGTGAAATTAAAATTCCCTTTTAAAATATTAAAGAGGAATCTATGGTTCAGGAATTCAATAGCCTTAGAATTGTAATTAATAAAGTGCCAAGTGAGGTAGGCCTGAAGAGCATCATTGAACAACTTTAAATTTTGTATGCCAATACCACCATTAGAAATGGGTTTACAGCAATATTTCCAAGGTATGGTAACTAGCTTCCTTTCAAGGATGATTTTAGACCAAATAAAATTTTTAATATATGTATTAATTCTTTTAAAGATGCTGGTGGTCCATTTATAGACCATAAGGGAATAGACCATTTTAGAGACAATGGTTGAGTTAACCAAACAAATTCTCCCAGCCATGGAGAGGGATTTCCCTTTCCAGCTAGCGAGTTGATTTGTGATTTGATCAATGATGTTAGGAAAATAGGTTTCTTTGGGCCGACCCCAAAATATTGGAACATCCATGTAAGTGAATGGTAAAAAACCCTCTTTAATACCCAGATAAGTGTTGATATTAGATTTCCTTCTTACAAGAAAATGTTTCCCAACAAATATATATGATTTGTTCCAAGAAGTTGCTTGACGTGAGATTTGTTCATATTGAGAAATAGCATGCTTGAGAAAATGAATATTTTTTTTGATCCCCTTTAATGAATAAAATAATATCATCAGCATATAAAAGGTGGGTAGGGGCATTTAAATTCTTGGAATATTGTATGGGTTTAAGCATATTTTGATCAACCAAATTGTTAAGAAGACTACTAAGGTAATCCTCTACAATAACAAAAATGATAGGAGAAAGCGGGTCGCCCTGCCTGAAACCTTTTGAGCAATTGAAGAAACCTCTAGGGGTACCATTAATCAGGATGGAGATATAAGAAGAGCGAAAAAGAGTCTTAATTTTACCAATGAAGTGGTCACAGAAGCCAATGTTTTTTAGGACTTCGAAAATAAAGTTCCAGTCTATGGTGTCAAAATCCTTTCTGATATCCAGTTTGATGGCCACATAACCCCCTCTTGTGCTCCTATTTAAACAATTGGTACATTCAGAGGCAAGACAGATACAGTCTTGGATGGACCTTAATTTAATGAAACCAAATTGCTTCCAAGAGACGATTCTATTGCAGATAAGAGCAAGTCTATTAGCAATAATTTTGGTAATGATTTTATAGATAATGTTAATCAACGAAATTGGTCTGAATTGATGGATATCAGAAGCATTCTCAAACTTAGGAATTAAGGTTAAAAATTGAGCATTGATTCTATGGGGTAGAGATCCATGAGTGAAGAAGGTCTTAAAAAGGTTAAATACATCATTGTGTATAATATCCCAAGGGTTTTGGAAAAACCCATTATTGAACCCGTCCGGACCAGGAGCACTGTCAGGATTTAGACCAAAGACTATGTCTTTGATTTCATGATCAAGAGGGGTGATCAAAAGAGTCTCATTGTCTCTTTCATCCACCATTAAAGGAATAATATTCGGTTTTAGATCAATATTTATATCTAGACCATTAAAAATTTTATAAAAGTATGAGGTGACATGATCCGTAATGGATTCTTCAGAATCAATGGTCAAGTAATTATCAATGATCATAGAAAGAGGATGATTGAACTTTCTAATTCTTTGAAGACAGTTATAGAATTTGGTATTTTGATCACCATTAGTAAGTAATTTAGTCCTGAACATTTTTTTTAATATTGTACTTAAAATTGAGTAAGGAATTAAGTTCAGAATATATATTATCTTCCACTTGTGGATCCATATTTAAATCTGAATTGGTGTTCTGAGTTTGAAAACGACTGAGTTCTTCTTCATGATAGGAGATTTCAAGATCTATTTGAGAATTTGTATTTTTACACCATCCATTGAGAGCCTGCTTTAGAATTTTTAACTTGCATAAATAAGAAAAAGAATCATTATGGTGTTTCATGGTGTTCCAGGTGTCAGAGATAAAGGCGACACAATCAGGATTCGAAGACCAAGCATTATTAAATTTTAATGGAAGGACATGCTTATGATCATTCGTAAGAATGCAAACAAGGATAGGATGATGATCAGAGTTGAGTCTCGGAAGAGTTACACTAGATATTTTGTCCCAGTTATTAAGAGTCTTCATGTTGACAAAATCCCTGTCAAGTTTACTAGAAACATTTTTGTTGAAATGTTTCCTATACCAAGTGTATTTTGCGCCAATGATATTGATTTAAAAGAGGTTAGAGTAATCAATAGTAGATTTAAATTTTTTGGAGGATATAGAATGGTGTGATGGACAAATTTTTTCAGAAGGGGAAAGGATGGCATTAAAGTCACCCAAAATAACCCATGATTCTTGTATGTGTTTAGCCATATCTTGGAGTTCATGCCATAAAGCTCTCCTATCCTGATATCTATTCTTGGCATAAACCATAGTGAAAAATATATGTCGACCATTCCACTAGAAATCACAGGTAAGATGTTGTTCAGATAGTCTAAAAATGTTGACATTTTTTAAAGAATTATGGAAAAAGATCCACAATGAGTCAAATTGAGGACCGCTTTTACAAGAACCTAGAAAACTATAATTGAGAGAGCCAAATATCATGTAATTCATTTTAAAATTGACTTTAGGTTCAGCAATGGAAAATATTTGGGGTTTATGAATGTCTAAAATCCTCCTAAGTGTTGTGGAGGTGTCATTGTTGGCCACACCTTGACAATTCCAATAAAGGATATTCATTTCTATTTATGGATTGGGTTAGAACCCTTCATTTTTTAGATTTACCAGATCCCTTATTCTTTTGGGATCTCGTGACCATTGAGGAAGAAGTAGACTTTTTTTGATTCTCATGTGTTTCAGAACTTTGAGAGGAATCAGATTTCAGGTCTGAATTTGGGCTAAGAGCAGCAACTAGAGTGCTCATAAGAGCAGGACAGATCAGTGTGTGATTTTTTTCTGCTCTATGAATAGTGGCATGTTCAGATGAGAGCTATTTCTCATCTCTAACCAGAATAATCTCATTATCTAAGGAGGAAATAGGTGGGTTAGTTGGTTCAGGAGAGGAAATTTTAGAGGAAACATTGGTCGGAATAGGGCTAGCCTGGGCAATCTCTAGAATAGCATCCTGAGTAGAAGGTTGCATAGGATGAGACTATGTTCCAGAATCAGATTGGGCAGTTTATGGTTCAACAGTTTTCAATGAATCTGATATAGAATCAGATATAGTAACAGAATCCTACTTTTCAATAGGAGGGCTGGGTACCATGCTGTTAGTCAAACATGAGGCAGGTTTATGGATTGTTTCAGAATATGAAATAGAAAGAGGCAGAGTGGTGTGACATGTTTTGTGCCAAATGAATGCAAGTAGGATCAACCTTAGCAGCATGTAAGACAGATTCGTTAATAGGACTAGAAGTTTTTTAAACAAAAACCAGAGTAGAGTTGTCAGACTGATGTTGCAACAGAGCTGAAGTCTGTATGTCAAAAGGAGTATTAGACACCTCATTGTCTTCTGAAACATGATCTATATTCAAAATGGTAGCAGAATAAAGCGTGTGTGATGAATTGTGAGCAGTAGTAATTCTAGGAGAGGCAGGATTAGCAGATTGAGTCTCTATACCAAGAACTTTAGAAATAGTAGTAACAGGTTTATCATTTGAAATGAAATGCATAATGTTACCTGGATCTGAAGTGTTCAAAACCTTACCCTATGACTTGTTAGAAGCAACAGTATTTCCCTTGAGAACTGAAGGTATGAGGGCCTCCATGTACCTACAATTATTCTCATTTAAACATGAGGTACCAGAGGAAGAAGCAATAAAAGAATGATTTGAAATAGTGGAAGGGTAGCTCTTAACTAAACTACCACTAATGCCTTCAACTACTGGTTTTTCTAAACCATTGGGATTGTCATTGGTTTGTAGGGTCTCTTCTTCCATATCAAAATCGCCCCAAGATTTTTCTTCTAGTTATAGAAGGTCGTTGGATTTTTTAACCCATATATTTTGCATTTGGGGGGGCTCAAAAATATCAATGACATTCTTACCTTTTTTAGCATGCTTTACTTCATGCCAATCATTATTAATAGGAGGGTCCATTTGTTTCCTAAATAACCTAGAATTTGTAAGGTTGTGCCCAATTAGTTTGCATATTCCAAAAAACGGTGGCTTCTTTTCATACTCTATGCTGAGATCAAATCTATGATCAGGGGAATTAAATCCTATGTTGGATGGTAGTTCACTGGCTAAGTTTACTTCAACCATAACTCTAACATAAAGGCCTAGATCCCCATTCAATGTTCTATGATCAATTTTAATAGGGGATCCAATGCATGAAGAAATGTCATTTAAAATCTTCGGATGCCAATAAAACCAATTTAACCCCTGAATTCTAACCCATACGTGTGCCATATAATTTTTGTGTGTGTATGGGTTAAAGGCAGGGTCCCAATCCAAAATTCTAAAAAACCCAGGCTGAATCTGCAGATTACCCAGCTTCCATACCTGATCAAGTTCACCTTGATAGATGAAGAGGATGTGATAGTAGAATTTACCAAGGGGAACTATATTCCATTTTGAAGAATTCCAGTAGTGAGAAATCCTACTCTTTAGTTCGGAAAGAGGCCAGGGTTTATCCCTTGTGTTGTATGTGATTCGGCCAAGGACCGAGTACTTGAACAGTTGTTCTCTTTGCATCAGGACTTCCAGATCAGCATCGACCAAGAAGCCACCATCTTCCAGCTTCCTGTAGAGAGGTTGTGTACATTCCTTTATGCTGCTAAGATCCGCACCTTTTAGCGCATCTCGGAAAGGGATACATGAAGAGATCGAAGAGGAATTTGAAAGTTTCCTACTTTGATTTTTGAGGAATCAGAATCTGAAGAAGCAGGAACAGGAGGGGAATTAAGTTCCCACTCTGGATCGAAGCCGACCATATGAAAGCTCAGGGAGAAACAGCGGTGAAAGTTAGGGTTTGGAGACGCCCGTTGGAGAAAAATTCGAGAGCTGCCATCCTTTCCACCTCACATCCAATTCATAAATTTATTTATTATATCTTATTGTATTTTAATGGCTATTAATTATCCTTACCATTGATAAAATAGACATTGGACAATGATCACATGACTAGTATAAATATGGGGTATTAAAAAATCCTTTTGACAGAGAAAAATAAATTGATAGACTCAACTAATAGGTTTGTACCCTAAGAAGAACATTTATTAGAGCATCATAGAGAGATATCAATTATAGGATTTTCCATAGACCAATCCAAATCTAGTATCCATTAACTTGATTAAGATATAACCTATTTACAGAAGAATTTCAAGCTCATTGAGATGACGTACCAAACCATGTTCACCGAACGAACCCTTGAAATCCCCCACTTCACACACCATATTATTAGCACGTATGATAATGTAATAATGGGATATATAACAATACCATAGCCCTATGATTATGTGCATTATTGTTTTATGGAATAATTAATATACATTCATTATATTATTGTTACTTTGTAAATGATTTTTAAAGCCCAAATATATTTTTTTGGTTAATATATGAACTCAATAAAGAAATCTATTTTGATGAATTACTAGATTATTGAATGAAATTATATTTTTTCAAAATATTTTTTTAAATTAATTTTATTATATATAAATTCTCATATAATTTTTATGAATTCCATTGTAATTTTTATTACGGTTCGATAACTGTTCTTGTCAAGAAAATCAATTTTCAAGAAATGTTGTTTTTTATTTTAAAATAGATAATTCTCATATTTATAATAAAAATTTGATAAAATTACTATTATGTTTGGAATTAGGTTGTCTAAATTATTCGGTGATGACTTTTTCATCATTTTTTGAGTTATTTTAATTTTTGGATTAAAATTGAATACCGTATAATATTATAATGTGGTTTATGAGATCATAATGACCCAATAATGATGTAGTAAAATACTGTAAAACATATGTTCTACTAAATATATGATTTTAATTTAAAATAATGTAATTTTAGATTTATTTTATTTATTTTATAAATCCATTATGAACCCTCCAAGACATTTATAATATTATTGGATTTTATAATCATTTCCTAAAAAGTGTGACTCACATCATTATATGAAAAAGAAAAAAATTTAATATCATCATCCAATAGAATTTTAAAATGTTTTATACCAATCCCCTTTCCTAGAAACCATGGTAAAACCTTGGGATGGTTTGTGTTATTGAATAAATTTGTGTGTAGTGTCCAAAAACTAAATAATAAAGAATCCCCCGACCAATCCTATATAAAACCAGACAAGAACACATTCCTCTTAACTAATGATCATTTAATCTTGGCCACCCTCTATCCACAACTCTACATATTCCTCCCAACCTACGCCCAGGATCCTATGAATTTTCTCTCAATCCTTTATGATCACACATCCACATAATGGATTATCACCTTCCTCTCCTCCTTTCAATTCAATAACCATGTATGAAATTATTATTTTTTAATTTCAATTGGTAATATTTTGATACATTTAAAATCAATTTCCAACGATATGTTTAATTTAATTTCAATTAATTATCATTTACCCTCCCCTATTTGGACCCTTACCAAAGTTGTCACTATGCGGAAATTCCATAAGGGATCAAACTCTCTCATTTTTCTTCAATTACCACATTTTTGTCATACCATTTCATTTACATTTTCTTGATTTGGTATGTGTTATTTAAAACCATCATACATTCCATATTTTTAAATCATTATGAGATCATTATTTCAATCCATTTAATCCTCATATGATCCTTTAATCCCACTAATTACTATTCAATAATTATGTAATGGATCTTCCTCTCTCCTTTTTCGTCTAGTACCTATTTTTAGTCAAGCCTTATAATTTCCATTTTCGTGATTTGGGATAGATTCTCAGTGATCTACTTAATTACAATTTTATATATAAATGATGGTATCTTCCATTCACTCCCATTAATCCCCCTTTGATCCTTTAATCCCACCTATTACTATGACAAAATTTGGTAAGGGATCCCCCTCTCTCCATTTCCTTCATGTACCTCTATTTTGTCATGCCTTTTAATTTCCATTTTCTTGATTTTATATTTGTTATTTCAAACCTCCTTACATTAAATTTGATTTATACATGATTGTATCTTCATTTCACTACAATTAATCCTTCTTATATCCTCTAATACCATGAAGTACCATGGCGAAATATGTAAGAGATTTCTCAATTCTCATTTCCATTCAAATTGTTTTTTTATTATTCATCAAAATTCAATTTTTTATGTTGGGATATTTTGTTACATGATCCCCATACATTCCTTTTTAGGTATAAATGATGATATACCAATTTCTCTCTCATTAACATGTTTTACAAATAACTATTTAACTTCATTATGTTGTCAAAACTACACAACGATTTTCCATGCCAAAATCATCATGTAGTGAATACCATACCCATTTTTCTATTAAGAGTATTCAACTTTATGATTATGTACTTATTGATATAGTACTTCCATGTATTTATTCCATCTTATATGATCATTGAATATATAATGTTGTCGAATGAATCAATGTTATATGATCTATGTGGCACACTTAAGTGTAAGATTGAAATGATTATGATGTGTGTGCCCTGATAGCCCTCTAATGCATTGGGTAATGTTTAATACCCTGATATGTCAAATTTGGAAATGGTTTTATCTTATTCCATTATAGGATTATTTTTCACCATGTTGGGATAAGTTTTTACCCAATTCCTTTATATTAATGATTCATTATTTTATGTTGTTTCCACATTTCAATGTTATGATAATTGTTCTACCTTATCCTTTATGTTCATGTTTCTCGTATGATCCATTGATATACATATTTACTAACATGTATTGTATTCTTCATTTTATTCAATTTTTACTCACTAAAAAGGCTTTATAGATCACCCTTTTCTTATGTATGTCCAAAGGTTATCCCATGAAATGCTATGTATGAAGGAATTTTGAAATCATGTAAAAGAATTTTTCAATAAATATGTGAATTTAATGTTTTAAGTTGTAATTTAATGTTCATAATCCACAAAGACACTATACCTATTGATCATATGTGTTTTATTATGTGAATATTTATGTATTAAATCTTGATTAAATGTGTAATAATGATCAAGGTTGTTATAGTTAGTATCAGAGGATAGCTTCTGTTTTTTTTATGGATTAGGGTTAGAAAACTCTAATAGAAGCCTTAATAAAAGAGATTATGTATTCGAAAAAAATCCCTAAATTTTGGTTAGTATAGGGTATGTTTCTAATCTAGAAAATACATCCTTTTCTGGATATTAACAAGTATAGGTGGATCATGCACATATGTATCTACAGGTAAAATAAAAAAACACCACTTTGAACTAGACTCGAATCGGAATTGGTGGGTGAAAATAGGCCTTGATACACTCATGTTTTGACACTCCAAGGGGATATTATTTGGTAAATTCTTAATCATAGTACAAACCATTATTAAGGGAATAAAAAATACCCTTAAGAATATATGTAAGTAAGTAGATCATTTATAACATAGATCGAAGCTTAAAAATTCATATGATTAAAGTAATTTATATGTTATACATTTTGGTCCTTGGATTCCACTTTTTGTGTTGAATAGTTTAAAATATTTACCCCTAATTTTTTTTCTATCAAATTCTTGTGAATATGATAAATTGGGCTAACAACTATTACGAAGATCAATTTGATGACTGCTCTAATGAGATGCCCAATCCGATGGGAGAAGGAATCACAAAAATTTTCATGATACTCTCTTATTTAACTCATGTTTTAATAAAAACATATATCAAGATTAATTTCCAACCCCACCCCGATGAAATAAATTTCATGATCGAGATATCCATGAGACAATTCCCTACTACTTTCAATGGATCATCTGATCCCTCTATCACTAAACAACAGGTCAAATCCATTGAGAAAATCATCTCCATCATTAAATGTTCCGATCAAGGGAATTATCTTCTAGATACTTATCTTACAAAGTTTTAATATGATCAATGGTGGAAATGGATCATAAATATGAAGCATGATTTAGATATCGAGGTAATGGGATGGAAATATTTCTAGGAAAAAAATCGACAAATGTTTTCCCAACAACCCCCATCATTAGATGGAAATTGATTCCTTTCTCTCAAACAAAAGAATGACCATTATGTTTGGTCTTATTAAGAAAACGTCACCAGACATTCACGAAACACTTGTGGTTTTTTCTTTTCCATAAAATTCAAGGTTAACTACATCATTGGTGGGACAAAACCTAGCATATGGAATGCTCTGAAATTTTTTGACTTTGGATGCTTCGAAGAGATTTTATAATGTACCCTCAATGTCAAGTTGAAGATTGAAGAATCTCAGGGGTATCATAGGGATAAGAAGAAGAATGTGGAATTTAATTTTGGCAGTCTGATTGATAAATCAACAGTAGTTAAAAAATCCAACACCCCGCTTTTCAAAAGTGTGGAACGAAGCACCCTGGAAATTTCTTGAAGTGGACAATGATATTCTTTATGTGTGGGAAGGGAGGGCACATAGCTAGTGATTACAGGCAAGAAAAACCCACTACTATGACACATGAAATGAACTATTTTTTCAATCATGATTGAAATGTTCATTGCTATAACATAAAAGAACTAGGGAACTTTTCTAACTAGTTCCCTATGCCTAGAGTTTTCTTTGGAAACCAATAAACTTCAAGGAATAAAGGGTGAGATTTTTCCATCACTACTGCTGAAGTGAATCTCGAAAACAACGTGGTGTTAGGTAAAATGGTTATTCCTTCATTAATATTGAATATACTTGTTGATTCTAATTCTATTCATTATTTTATATTCCAATTTTTTTGTAGAACAATCTAAACAAAACCTCAAATCATTGACGTAGTAGTGTTGGTAAAAACAGAAAATGGTACAACTATAGAATCACATGCATAGCCTCCTCCCCTATCATAATTTATGTATTATACTTCCGAGCAATCCTCATCATGCATCCCTGGGTTGAATTTGTTTTTATAATTGTCATGGACTGAATATCCATATATAGAGCCAATATTAATTGGTCTGTGGGGGAAATCACTCTCAATAGAGTGAATTGACACCCAATTCTATACAAGTGCAAGTAGGAGGATGAATCTTCATTAAAACAATCATATCAAGCATGGATATTACTTCCATATGGTAATTCATATCTTTCGTACAATAATGAATCTATGGATGGAACCATCCTTTAAGACATTCCTATTATGATGGAATTTTTTATTGTGTTTCATAAGGAATTGTCTTGTCTTCCTCCAAGAAGAGATGTTGAATGTCGATTGATCTTTTACCTGGGGCGTTTCCAATATCTACGACTCTATATATAATGGATTATTTGGAGTTTGAGGATCTATGGAAACATATATAGTTGAATCTCGAAAAGGGGGTTATACTCACATGTGCTTCACCATGGGGTTCACCAATCCTCCTCATCAAGAAGAAGGATTGGTCAATTCAACATGGCATTGATTATCATGAACTCATTAAAATCATGATTAAGAACAAGTATCCCTTTCCATGAATTTATTACTTGATCGATTTGCTATGTGGAGTCCAATATTTCTCTATGGTGGATCTGCGGTCGGGATATTACCATGTATGGGTGAAGAAAGAGGATATACCAAAGAATAATTTTCTTACAATGTATGGGAACTGATAATTCATAGTAACACCTTTTTGACTCACTAATTCTCTAGAAAACTTCTCTGGAATTGATTAATAGTGTCATTTTATATTACCTTGAAAATATTTGGTTTTATTTGTAGAAGATATTATAATATACTCCATAACCAAGGAAGAGCATGAGGAGCATATAAGAACATTACTATAGACCATGAGAAAGGAGAAACTCTATGTAAAGTAAGAAAAGTGTCAGTTCTGGTTTAAGGAAATGTCAATTATGGGGAATATCATCACAGGAAATGTGAAATCATTAGATACTTAAAGAAATCTATTGAGGGATAATTTAGGCCTAAATCATCAATAGATATTTGTACCTTCATAGGGTTATCTGGATATTATCGCTCATTTGTGAGAAATTTCTCACAATAGTCAAACACTCTTACCATTATAACGTGGATGGGAGTTAAGTTTTTTTGAATAATGAATGTAATGAATTCTTCAAGGAGTTGATGAATAATATTATCACTTTCCCTATTCTCACACTACCCAAAGATGGGGATATTTCGTAATCTTCAATGATGCATCAAAAAAAGTGTGTGGGTTGTGTTTTGATTTAGAATGAAAAATTCATTACCAATGCCTCAAGGAAGTATAATATTCATTAGAAAAACTATCCCACACTTGATCTATAGTTTTAAGCTGTTATCTTTGCATTGAATATCTAATATCTTTTCCTCTTTGTGGAGAAGTGTGGAATTTCTACAGATCACAAGAGTCTCAAATATATATTCTCATTTTAAGAGATCGATATGTGAGAATGAAGATGGTTAGAGCTCATCATGGATTAAAACTTCTCAGTCCATTTCCACCCTTGGAAAGTTATAAAGGAAGAAAGTAATCTTAGTATAAACGTCATAACAATATGATAATTTTAGATAATCTAAATGGATCAAATATTCATAGATTTAATAAAGATTGATATGGGAATCATAAATAACGGAACATCATAAATCCTTTCACAAATAATTTATTAACCATCACTTTTGGAAAACTTAAAGGATTCTCAAAATGATGATGTAGGAATTTTTAATAAAGTGGAAACTGTCAGAAAAGGGAAATACATAGATTTCAATGTTAATGAAGAGGGAATTGTGATATTTGGGTCATGATTATGTGCTCCATCAAATCTAATGTTAAAAAAATAACATTTAGATGATTCACATAATAAAATTTTCTCTATTCACTATGGAATCATGAATATGAATTCATATATATGAGAGAACTCTTTGTGTGGTAAAATAAAAAAGAAGAAAACTAAATATATATTAATTTTCCTGGTTTTCCATAAACTAAAGTCTAAGAGGTAGAAGTATAAGGGGATGATGCAACCATTAATCATACCAAAAAAGAAATGGGAAAACAAAAACAAGGGCATCATCACTAGACTTATAAATATCCAAAGAAAATAATGAAATCTGGGATTTGTGTATTGTCAATCAAAGATGAAACACTTCATTTCAATTTGAGATAATTTCTCACTAAAACGACTTGAACATATATACATCAGAGAATTGGTAAGGATGCAAGGAGTACCACTATCGATAGTGTATGAACAAGATCCAAGATTCACTTATATGTTATTGATGAGAATCCAATATTCTCTAAGCACTGTGTTGAACATCATTATGTCCTATCACACTCAAACCGATGTCCAATCTGAGCATATTATCCATAAAATTGAGTAAATGTAGATAGATTTCTCAATAGAAATCAATGGAGCATGGGATGAATGTCTTCTTCAAGTGGAGTTCTTTTACAACAATAGTTTCACCTCAAGCCTCCAAATGGTTCCTTATGAAGCCCTTTATGTGAATGGGATCAGAATGACCTAAAGTAGGTTTGATGAAAACATAAAGGCCAAAAATGGTCTATGAAATGGTGGAAAAGGTTAAGACCATTCAACAGCACATAAGAGCATCACATATTCGACTAAAGAGCCATGTTGAAAATCGTTGATGAGAACTAGAGATTGATTTTAGAAACACAGTATTCCTATATATATCTCCATGTAATAGATTTATGAGATTTTGGAAGAAGGGATTTCTTAGTCCAAATATATTGGCCCTTTTGAGACCCTTTATCAGATCAAGGTAGTGGCCTATCAACTAGAACACCCACCGAGAATGTTTGAATGTCATGATGTGTTATATGTATAAATCATGAGGAATTACATACCAAACCCATTACATGTACTCAATCCAAATGTGGTACCTTTATAGAATGACATTTTATATGAAGATAAGCCAGTGAAGGTCATAGATCATTGATAAAAGATAATAAGAAATAAAATGATTCCCCTTTATGAAGGTGTTCGGGTGAAACCACAAGTTTGATGATGCAACATGAGAACTATATGATGTGATGAAAAAATTTTACCCTTATCTATTTTATTTTTGGGAAAGGATATTTCGAGGATGAAATTTCATAAGGGGGAAGTATTTAACGATGTGAACATTTATGAATAAAAATTTATTTCATTTAATTAAAAGTATTATGGATACAGAAAACACTTTCACCACTTTTGTAAAATTATATACAATTGTTTTTAATTGACATTAGATATCCTTCCCATTGATAATATAGATGTTGAAATGTGATCACATGACTAGTTTAAATATATGGTTTTAAAAAATCCATTTGACACAGAAAAGTATGTGATGACATCAAGAAGAAGGATAATACCCTATGAATCTGATTTATCTAAGCTTTGAAGTGAGATAGAATTTTTGGGTTTTCCATATACCCATCCAATTTTGAGATACAACAACTTAATCATTAGATAAAAAATTTATGAGATAACATCAAACTCATCAAGATCAAATCCCAAATCATGTTCACAGAATGGCCCCAGGAAATCCCCACCATCTCACAGCATACTCATAAGGCGTATGCTAGTGTAATAAAGGGATATGTAACAAGTCCCAAACAATAGGATTATGTGAAGTATTTTTGTATAGAATAATTAATATACTTTCATTTTATTATTGTTACTCTGTAAATTACTTTTAAAGAACAAATATTATTTTATGTTGATATTCAAATTCCATTACAAAATATCTTATGATAAATTAATGGATTGGGGAAAAATAAAATTTTAAATAAATATTATTATTAAATTTAAATTATCATATAATTGATATAAAGTAAATTGTAAATTTTATTATGGTTTGAAAAAAAATTCAAAACCTATCAAATTTCAATAAATTTTTATTTTTATTTTAAAAGTGAAAATTCACATATTTAGATAATTATTTAGACTAATTTAATATTTTTTTGAAAATCAGGATGTCATTGTTTTCCAACCATGATTTTTTCATAATTTTTATATGTATTTGAATTTTTGTGTAAAATGTAAATACCATATTAATATATAATGAGATTACGGTATCATAATGACCTAATAGTGATGTAATAAAATAAAATAAAAGCTATATTTGGAAAAATATATATTTTACATTTAAAATAATGTAATTTTAGGTTTATTTTTTTTATATTAAAAAGCCTTAGTGAATCCACCAAGACATATAAAATATTGTATTATTTTAAAATCATTTCTTTGAAATTGTGACTCACCTCCACAGAAGAAAGGGCAATATTTTAATTTAATAGTACCTTGGCCTTTTAAAATAATTTATTCCACTCTCATTTTCTAGAAACCATGTGAAAAATCCATGGGATGGTTTTTGGTTTTGAATATTTTAGTGTGTATTGGCCAAACCCATAATAATAAAGAATTCACCCGCCTTTCTTATATAATCTCATGAAATCACCCCCTCCTCCTCACTCAAACACTTTGAAGCTTTACCACCCTCCCAACTACTCCCTAAAGTCCTCCCATGGTTCCCCCAAGCTCCCAAGAATCCTCTACCAAGCCTTTGGTATCACACATCCATGAAATGTATTCTCACATTCTTCTCTTACATCCAATTCATAAACCTTCATTTAAATTAGGATTTTTAATTTCAATTGGTTATATCATAATCCTTTTATAATCAATTAACTACATTAAATTTAATTTTATTTCAATTATGGGTCATTTATCCCCACCCTATTAGACCCTTACCTAAGCCATTATTATGAAGAAATTTTGAAAGGGGTGTCCCTCTCTTCTTTTTCATCAAGTACATATTTTATGTCATGCCTTTTAATTTCCATTTACTTGATTTGGGATATGTTAATAAAAGACTCATTTACATATATTTTATGTATACATGTTGTGGCATTCATTTCACTCCCATTTATCCCCCTAGGATCTTTTGTGCCCACCTGTTACTATGCTGAAATTTTGTAAGGGATCTCCCTCTATTCTTTTTCATCAAGTATTATTTTTATGTAAAACCTTTTAATTACCATTTGATTGATTTGGGATAAGTTCTTATATAACTAGTAAATTTAAATTTTATGTATACTTTATTGTATTTTCCATTCACTTCTATTATGTATCCCTATGATCTTTTATGTCCTCCCATTACTATGTCAAAATTTTGTAAGGGACCTCCCTCTGCCCTTTTTCATAATGTACCTATTTTATGTCATGAATTGTAATATAAATTTTCATTATTTGGGATATTTTTTTACAATACTCCTTATTTCCTATTTTATGTATACATAATGGGATCTTCCTTTCACACCCATTAATCCAACCTGTGATCTTTAAACCCACATGTTACCATGATGAAATTCTATAAGGAATTCGTCTCTTCTCATATCCATTCATGAATTTATTTTATATTATAAATATAAATTCCAATTTATATGTTGGTATATTATATCACATGGTCTCTTTACTATCTATTTAAAATATAAATGATAAGATACCCATTTCTCTCTCATCAACCCATTTTAAGAATTTCTATTTAACGTTATCATCCAGCCGATATTGCACATTGATTTTCCATAGAAAATCCATTACAAAGGGAATACCATACCCATTTGTATATCAATGTTATTGACCTTTATTCTCATGTAATTATTGATTGTGGATGTACATTTAGTTATTCCATATTCTTTTATCATGGAATAAATGATGATGTTGAATTAATTAATGTTATATGATCTATGTGGAACACTTAAGCTTGAGATTGAAATCATTATGAAGGGTTTTCCCTAATAGAGATCCATTTCATTGGGTAATTTTTCGTATAATGATAAGTCATGTTTGGATAGGGGTTTACCTGATACCTTTATAATAATGTTTTCCACCACATTTGGATAGGGGTTTACCTAATTTATTTATGTTAGTGATTGAGTGTTTCAAGTTGTTTTCAAATTTACATGTTATGATAGTCGTGCTATATCATACCATTATGTTCTTGTTTCTATTATGCTCTATTGATATGCCAATTTCCTAACATGTATTTTATGTGTAATGTTATTGCTTGTTTACTTCCTTACTGGGCATTATATCTCACCATTTTCTCATATATGTGCTCAGGATATCCCATAAAATTCTAAGTAAGAAGGAATGGTGTGGTCGTTCAAGTGATGTTTTCAATAAATATTTGAATTTCATGTTTTATTTTGTTGTGTAATGTTCCTAAGCTGAAAATAAACTAGGCATTTTGATATTCTTTGTTTTATTAAGTGAATGTTTATGTAGTAAAACATGTATAAATGTGTAATAAATATTAGGGATGTTATATGGTCGAATCAGACATCGTATACCCTAGTGAAATTTATCTATATGTGCCAAGGAATTAAAAATATGTAGTGCTTATATTGGACATCACATTTTCAAAGATCCCACTAGGAATGTAGCAATCATATACAGGTTGTGTACC
Organism: Viscum album; assembly: GCA_963277665.1. Taxonomy (NCBI): domain Eukaryota; kingdom Viridiplantae; phylum Streptophyta; class Magnoliopsida; order Santalales; family Viscaceae; genus Viscum; species Viscum album. The sequence goes on from OY728160.1 coordinate 712,167,225, forward strand.
TGGTATGTACACAATGTGTAGTCTAGATGAGAAAACACACCATCGACCTGTTGGAACCATGGACGTTCTATGCATTATTTATATTATGGTTTGTGTTTTTTTCAATCCTCAGTGGAAGGTCATAATGTTTTCTAGGAAAGTGATCATTCTGAATAAGCAGACAACAAGTATGTGTTTGGTCGCACAAGTGACTTGCTCGTTGAGAATGGACTTGCGCACCGATGCCTTGTAGGATTGGAAACTTTTTTTTCGTTTTTCCTTCGTGATCAGATCAGAAAAATATGGAAAAGGAAGTAGGGGCTCCCATGTTTCTGGGTTGGTCGCAGAATTATCAAGGGGGACATATGACTTGCGCATCGAAACTTGAGCATCGAGGTAAGACTTTCTCACCTCTGTTCCGGTTATCTGAATGCCTATAAATAGAGGACCACCCCTCCTCATTCGGTACGATGATCATACTTAGATAAATTCAGAGCTCCCACCACACAGGTGTAGTGATCGTGCAAGTGTTGGTGGGTCGTTCAAGTAGAGGTTGCACGATAGCTGTTTGTTGTGCATCCAAGTTCGTTTGGGAATGTAGGGATGTGAGTCGTGCAAGTTTGGTGTTAAAGAATTGATAGTCTTGGAAGTGTTTGGCTTGGACTTGCACAACATCTTTGAATCTTGTGTGCCGGCTTGGGGAAGCATTCCTCGTTTTTCTTGAAGTACGCCCATCTATTTGAAGCTGCACGAAAGCTGGCATATTACCTGGTACCCTTAGCAGAAAGTGATATTAGTCTACTGGTGAGAGTTAGACTCCAAAATAGATTCTAAATTCAATAATGGATTTATTCGTTTGTAACAATAAAGAGATATTCTCATCTAGAAACTGAGAGGGACTTCACCAAGGGCAGTGAGCCAGGAGGAGTCAACGGGAGTAACCCAAGTGACGTAGTGATCTATCCCAGAACTTTTGTAAAGGAAGTGAGCATGGGACAGAGTGATTGTTCCTGAACCTTTGTAATACACATCTAGTGAAGTTTAGTTGAATTTGGTACGACCTAAAACCAGTCGGCATATGATCCTTGGACATAGCCCATATTGGTGAACCAAGTAAAAAGTGTTGTGTCATCTCTCTGCATGTGAATGTTTAATTTTTGATCATATTCATCATACAAGTTCAACAATTTCCTACCCACGTGGGAACAAGATCCATCGCATTAAAAGAAAATGTGGTCACCCTAATTCACCCTTCCCCTCTCAGGGTGTCCCGGGGTTGTACAAGTGGTATCAGAGAGTAAAGGTTGCTGGAGTTGAATCTGTCGTTTATCGTCATGTAGAATGCATTTAATGTCAGGGGAGTCCCTCTCTTCAATGGAAGTAATTTCCAAATCTGGAAGAATAGGATAATATATCATCTAAGATACCTAGGTTTGGATGTTCGGTTTTCTACCATACAAGGTATACATGTTACTGGTCCAACAGGGCTAGTTATGACTGATGCCGATAGAAAAATTCTTGATGCTGATGCTAAAGAACAAAATGCTCTCACTGCAGCCCTTTCTGGTCAGATCTAACTAATGGTGATGAGTTTCACCTCAGCAAAGTCCATGATTTATAAACGTGAAAACATTTACAAAGGAGATAACAAAGTGAAGGAGGCAAAACTATAGGTCCTACATAATATTATTTATGGCTTGAAGATGCATCTTGACGAGAATGCAGACTCCTTTTTCAATCGAATTACTGATGTGGTTGGCACAATTAGGGTTCTAGGTGAATAAATAAAAGACTTATACATTATGAAGAAAAAATTAATAAGACTTCCACCCCTTTAAAATGAAACGGTTTCAGCCCTTGAGGAAGGAGATCGTACAAAACTTTCATTGGATGATCTGTTGAGTAGCCTAGTGGCATATGAAATGTTAGTCAAACCGAAAGATTCCACTACATGAGTAAGCAGGGAAATGGAATTCAAATCCATTGAAAAAATAAAAATCTCAAAATATAGTAGTGGTGAAGATGAAGAGGATAAATAAATTATTTCTCTCATTTCTAGGATGTTTTAGAAGGGAAAAGGTAAATTCCAAGGGAAATTACCTCTATCTTGCTTTCGTTGTGGAAAAGTTGGGCACATTGCATCCCTGTGCTTAAGAAATATTGATGATGATGATAGCAATGTAGAAAAATTGAGATGCATCAGAAAAGGTTTTTCAAGAAAGGAGATTTCAAATATACAAAGAATGTTCTAGAGAAGTGTTTTGTCTCTGAAGAGGAAGATGATGAAAATGAATTCTGTGAGGAAGAAGAACCAGAGTTTAAAACTGGAAACCATGCTTCAATGATGGCCACTGTTGAAAAATAAGAAGATACTGGTGGAGGAGATCAGTTCAAATCTATTGCAGATCCTGAGTTGCAACTTATGGATGTTGTTAGTAAGCTTAAGATTAAATGTAAGAGTTGCAATAAGTGGAAATCAATTGTAGAAGAATCAACTGAATATTTGATCAACATGAAGCTGAAATTGAATGACTAGAAGAATATGTGAATGTACAATCTAAAATACTTTAAAGAAATGATGATGTAGTGGATCTGAAACTAAGAATTGAAGATAAGTCTAAGGTCATCAATGACCTCACCTCCAGAATAGAGGAAAAATCCAAGACTGCTGAGGGTCTTTAGGAGGAATTTTTTACTCATAGGAGTAAACATAAGACTGAATAAATTTCAAAAGAATCATGGATGAAAATACAGTTTGGAAGATTCTTATATGCAGAATTACTAGAAAGAGCCAAGTGTGGTTCAGATGGGGTTTAAAAAATCTTGAGTGATCAATGACCTGCTTGCATGGGAAATAGTGGAATTGGTTGTGAAGCTGAGACATCAACTTCTAAAAGTGAAAAGATCTAAAAGAAAGAAAAGATGAAAGTTGAACATCTTGAAATGTTGCCTAAAGTGCTAATAATGGAACCCCCAATCCAAACTAAAAGGTGAACTAAAAATTATCCTAAAATTTTTTTGAATCACAGACAGTATAACTATTCTCCCAAGGAAGAAGGTATTGGAAGGAATTCAAGTGAGAAGACATTTCCTCTCATGAAGTGTCAGTTCGGTGGCTATCTGGGCCATACCATGTCATATTGCGTAGAGCCAAGAAGCTATCTAAATGGAGAATATATAGGAGTCCAACAGAGGAGAACAAATTCATATCCTAATTCTTATAGATGAAAAAATTTATAGGGATATTGTTTTCATTGTTCTAACTTTGGTCATAAGGCTATTAATTGCAGGAATAGAAGGGACATGGACACCTGATACTGAAGTTTGAGAGAAGTCATGTCTTGTTAGCAAGACAATGCTTCTCTTTCAAATAGTTTTTCTCCTCTAAAATAAGATTTCAACTATGAAGAACATGGGTACGTGGAATAGATAATTGAAAGTCCGTAAATAATTTATACTCAATCCAATGTCTAATCGAAGGAAACGAAGAAAAATGAGAAATCCAACATTGCAGAGGTGGCCCTCCAAGCTACAAAAAGAAATAGTACATGGATTTGGGATATCAGTTTTTCATCTCATATGACAGGTAATACTTGCATGTTAATGGATATCAAAAGGAAGGTTGATGGTACAGTACGATTTGGTAATGATGGAGCTCTGAAAATCAAAGGCATTGGAAGTACTGAATTAGCTAATGGAGAACTAAAGAAAACTGAAGTCCTTTACTTAGATGTCCTATGTCAAAATCGACTCAGCATGAGTCAACTCTGTGACTCAGGACTTATAGTTACTTTTAATTAGAAAGGATACAATATCAAGGGAAAGACAAGAAATTCACTTATAAAGGGATGCAGAATAGAAGGAAACATGTATCAGGTTGATAGTGAAGAAAATGTTTGTTACATGACTGTTGAAGAAAAAAACAATTTGTGGCATCAGAGACTGGGACACATCAATCAACAAGACATGGAAAAAATATCAAAATTGAGGATTGTCAGGGACATTCCCACCCTGAAGTGTGAACGTGAAAAAACTTGTGATTCATGCATTCGTGGGAAGCTGGTCTACAGTTCATATCGGCCAAAGAAGAAAAGGGCATCTCACCTTCCGGATCTGATCCATACAAGTGTATACGGGCTGATAAATGTTGCTGGAACTCATGGAGAAACATACATTGTCCTTTTCATAGATGATTAAGTAGAATGACATGTGTGATGGTTATTCACAGGAAACGACAAGTCCTTGACTGCATGAAAACATATTGGCGAATCGACGTGAATGATACCGGACGAAGAATCAAAGTGTTGTGATCTGACAATGGAGGGGAATACACATCCATTGTATTTCGAAATTATATGGAGAAGCATGGGATACAACATGAGGTAGCTTATATGAGTACTCCACCACAAAATGGAGTTGTTGAAAGTAGTAATCTACAGGTGAACAATATGGCATGAACTATGCTGATTGAGAGTCGTATTCCATGACATTACTGGAATGTTTTTGTTCAAGCTGCAGTGTATATTGAAAATCGAACAAGACTCTATATGGGTGAGATGAAGAACTCATATGAATTGTGACATGGAAGGAATCCCACATTGAAATACTTTCATGTTTTTGGAACTAAATGTTTCATCATAAACAAAGAAGGAAACCAAGGGAAGTATGGTGACAATGCTGATGAAGGAATGTTACTCGGAAACTCCGTGAATAGTAAATCCTATAGGTGTTTCAACAAGTGATTATGAAGGATTATGGAATTTAGTGATGTTAAAATAATGGAATAGAAGACCACAAATGCTTCAAGGACTTCATATGATGATGTGAGATAAAGTGAAGAATAATGTGAACATGGAGAAAATACAAATATAGAAATTGAGGAAGATGTACCAAACACTCAGTAGTCACATCATGATGTTGACTCAGATGAAGGATCTAATGAAGAAACTGTGGCTGGAGAGAATGAAATTGAATCGCACAGGAGAAGTCTTATTGTTTAGATAGATCCCTCTAACATAATTGGGGGTAAGAGTGAACCCACTAAAACAAGGAGAATTAGGAATAACAAGCAATCTGCATTTCTGTCAGTTGGCGATCCATCCTCATTTAAAGAAGTAGCATGGATGAATCATGGCTAAATTCTATGAATTAAGAGTTAGATCAGATCGTCAAGAATTAGACATGGGATCTTGTCCAAAGACCCGAAGGTCACAATGTGATTGTTACAAAATGGATCTTCAAAAACATTTTTAATTTGCATGGAAGTGTTATTAGAATCATGGCACGACTGGTATGTAACGGATACTCTCAGATTAAAGGTGTTGATGATGAAGAAACCTTTGCTCAAGTGGCTAGACTAGAGTCAATCAGGATTTTCCATGACATGGAACTCCAAAGAGGATATAAATTATTCCAAATAGATGTCAAGACAACATTCTTGAATGGTGTTCTCGAAGAAGAAGTCTACATTGAACAACCAGTGTGTTTTGTTCTAGGTTCTGTTGAAACAAAGGTCTAGAAACCGAAGAAAGCTCTATATGGTTTGAAGCATGCCCCATGAGAATTGTATTCCCGATAGGAATCATATCTCAAGAAGCTGGAATTCAGGAGAGAACGAGTAGAACACAATTTTTACTTGAAGAATTCTCTAATAGATCAGTTCATGGTTCTAGTCTACGATTATGACATTATTTTTGGTGGCAGCAAGAAGAAATCAATGGATGAATTTTCCAATCACATTAACTCAGAATTTGAAATGTCTATTATTGGGGATCTAACATATTTCTTGGGGTTGTAGGTGATTCAAAAGATGGATTAAACGTTCATCTCTCAGGAAAAGTATGCAACAGAGCTTCTGAAAAAGTTTAATATGAAAGACTCCAAACCAATATCAACTCTGATTGTTGTTGGAACTAAACTTGGAAAGCATGGGGATGGGTCCTCTGTAGATCCCACCATGTACAGGAGGATCATAGGGAGCCTATTACACCTAATAGTGACACGAATAGATATTGTCTTTGCCACATGTCTTGCAGCCCGCTTTCAGAGTAATCCAAAGGAGGAACATATGGAAGTAGTAAAAAGAATCATGAGGTATATTCAAGGAACTCACAACTGTGGCTTAACCTTTGTTGTAGGAAAGAATAGTGAATTATCAGCATTTTCTGATGCTGACTGGGCTGGTGATGTTGTGGACAGAAATTCCACCAGTGGTGGTTCATTCTATATTGGGAATAACGGTGTTGGCTGTTTGAGCATGAAACAAGAAAGTACTTCTCTTAGTACTGTTGAAGCTGTGTATATCGCCGCCACAAAGTCATGTACTCAACTGCTATGGATGAAGCAATAACTAACAGATATTGGTGATGAGGTGATGCAACCAATTGTAATTTACTGTGATAAAAAAAGCGCAATTGATCTTACAAAGAATCTTGTTCATCATTCTCGTGCAAAACATATTGAAATTAGGTATCACATTATCAAATAAAAAGCTGAGAAAGGCGTGATTAGAATGGATCATGTGGGAAATAATGAACAAGTGGCTGATATCTGGACCAATCCACTATCAATGACTGTATTTGAGAAGCATCGGTTGAACTTTGTTGTTCAGCCACCTCCCGGTGCATAATGAGGTTACTCAATACCCCTCTCCCCATTTATGTTAACTGTTTATTTTCTATTTTTGGCTGTGATGCAGGTTTGTGGGGGAGATACTATCCAGGGGGTGTGGTTTGAGCTGAACGATGAACAAATATTGGTCTTTGGTTTTCTTGTCAATGGGGGATAATGGAATAAATTCAGGCATGTTCAGGCATGTTCAGACATGATCAGGCTTGTACTGCTTCTGTGACACTATAAGTTAATGTCTTGGGATTCTATGTGAATTCCAAAACACGAGAAAAAAAATTCAAACTTCATATCTTGTTTTCTACACCGATCATTACTCACGTAGACTTAGAGTGTTGGTTGAGTTGATTCTTGTGTTTTTTTGTTTGCATGTGGATCTATTGAATTTATTTTCTGATTGATGACAAACACATAGGGGGAGATTTTTGGAACCATGGATGTTCTATTCATGATTTAGATTATTGTTTGTGTTTGTTTTAAATCCTCAGTGGAAGGTCAGAATGTGTGCTGGCAAAGTGATCATAATGAATAAGCAGATAACAAGTATATGTTTGGTCACACAAGTGACTTGCGCGCCGAGAAAGGACTCTCACGCCAGTACCAACAAGTATTGGAAACTTCTGCGATATTTGTTCTTCATGATCAGATCATCAAAATATAGAAAAGAAAGTAGAGGTGCCCATGTTTCTGGGTTGGTCGTGCAAGTGTCAAGGGGGACAAAAGACTTTCACTCCATAACTTGTGTGCCGAGGTAAGACTTACACACCGCCACACAGGTTATCTGAATCCCTATAAATAGAGGACCACCCCTCCTCATTCAGTATGATGTTCAGACTTAGATAAATTCAGATCTCCCGCCGCGCAGGTGTAGTGATCGAGAATGTGTTGGTGGGTCATGCAAGTAGAGGCTCCGTGATAGTGGTTTGTTGTGAATCCAAGTTCATTTCGGTGAGAAGGGTAGTGAGTCGCGCATGTTTGGTGTTGAGGAAGTGATAGTTTCACAAGTGTTTGGAATAGACTTGTGTGTCGTCATTGAAACTTGCGCGCCGACATGGGTAAGTGTGACTGGTGTTGCTTGAAGTATGCCCATCTATTTGAAGCTACACGAAAGCTGGGAGATTTCCCTGTACCCTCAGTGGAAAGTGATATTCTTCTACTGGTGAGAGTTGGACTTCAATAGAGCATCTAAATTCAATAGAAGATTCATTATTTTGTAACAATGAATAGAACTTCATGTCTATAAACTGAGAGTGACTTCACCAAGGGCCGTGAGCCAGGGGGAGTCAACGGGAGTGACCCTAGGGACAAAGTGAGCTATCCCTGATCTTTTGTAAAGGCGGTGAGACTGGGACAGAGTGACTGTGCCCGATCCATTGTAATCCACATCTAGTGATGTTTAGTGGAATTTGGTACGAACAACAACCAGTCGGCATATGCTCCTTGGATGTATCCCTTAGTGGTGAAGCAAGTAAAAAGTTTTGTGTCATCTCTCTGCATGTGAATGTTTGATTTCTGATCATATTCATTATACAGGTTCAACAAGTTTTTACCAATGTTGGAACATGATCGATCTCATTAAAAAAAAAAGTTGTCACCCTGATTCACCCCTCCCCTCTCAAGGTGTCCCGATGTTCTACACGACCCAGGCGTTATAATTGGATATATGCCAACCGAGGTATATAATGTTTATCAAGATGTAAGCATCGTGTATTCTCTAAATAATGGATAAAATTAAAATTTCATTAAATTAGAAATATTGAAGCATTAAAACCTTATTTTATTGATTAAAACACTATTTTGTGTTTGAAAATTTAATAATGGGTTTAAGGGATTTTAAAATACCATTAATTTACTTCAATAAATATATCATTAAAGGTTATACCATTTATTTTTCATGAATTCCAAATTTATGGGTATCTCTAATTATGTTCAAAATATATTTATGAAAAATATAATTAATTAGTTTTTTAAATAATTAATACAATTGTATTCATCATAATAATAAATAATGAATAATGAAATTAATGTTATCCAGTTACGTTTTGTGTATTTGTTGCATGTACGACCGATCGAGAGCTATACCAAGTCCTATGTTTGTGTTGGAATTTATTTAATTAAATTTTTTACATGGTTTTGGAATTACATAATATTGAATTAAAATATGGCTTGTGAGTCATCCCAGGATCCATTATTATATAAGAAATGTGTGCCCAAGGATATTTATGTAATACCATTTAACAAATAATTTGATTTACCCCACCGGCGTGGGAGTAATAAGTAATTGTAATTAATAGAGCTTCCCTAGGTGCATCAAGATGGATCAACACAGAACCTAGTGATGCTAACTTGATGATACATAGGTGGAAAAGTGGAATTTTTTAGCTCATTCCACATATTTCATAGAGCGTTACTTCCCTTATATAATATGTTGATTTAATTTCCACTCATTAAATCTACCATAAGATAAGCTCATGATCTGGTCATTTAATTAGCTATTTATTTTTTGTCTAATCCATTATAATTCTATTTATTGATGAAAGACTGAAATCACATAAATGAATGAATTTATATGAAAATATTGAATTTAAATTAAATTTTTTATGCTTAAATGTTTTATCCCAACATGGGTTAATTAATTAAGTATTCAACAACCTAAATATTAAAAATAAATGTAAACTATAAAACAAGATAAACAATTTATTCAGAAAAAAATAATATCTCTTAATCTTGTATTAATTCATACAATGACTTCTGTCACTTTTTTATGAATAAAATTCAATAGAACTATGTGTTCGACCAACCCTTTTTGGGACAATTACCATTATTTTGAGATTTATTATCATTTTTCAGGTTGACATAACCACTTTAAATAAATAGGATTATCCCTTACTAGAGATGGTTTAATTTGGATTCAAGTGTTGAGAAAGTCCATGTCATGATTTGTGGATTTGGGAGTCCACTCAAAAGATCGTGGAGTTGCAAACCCATAGTTGGAAAAGGATTTCCTACCTAAATGACTTCAAAATAGGTTGACCAACCCTTGTAAGGGTTATGTGAGGGTTAATATGGACCCTTTACTCTATAATTTCCTAGAAAAAAGACAATACAAGTTTAATGGTGAGGTCTATTGGGACATGATAAAATAGAGGGGGTTTAATAAAATCAAACAATATATTATTTCCCATAAATTTTTTAATACGGAAATATACTAATAATATTCTCTTTCAATTATTGAAAAAAATTAAAATCACTTCATCCACACTATCCCAATGACAAATACTTGATAAAGGAAATATCCTCCCTTATAGTAACTTTTAGCAGTGGTTTAGATGCCCTAGGTTGTTCTATGACATTAATGAAAATATTTCCTGCTTGAATCCACAATGCTTGATCATCCTTCACCAGTGAAGAGTTATGAAAAGATACTAGTCTAATAAAAAAATATGAATTAAGAAGATTATGTTAAGTGATTGAAATTATAATGTATGTATAGTGAACTCATGAAGTCTCACAAAAACATATGTGTAGATCATGCTTGAGAACCATCATTGTATTTACCATAAGAGAGATGGATATGAACAGTTTGTGATTTACCTTTTACTCATTAAGAGAAATCATGGAGATGGTGCCCCATCTTGGGCTCACGTAATCAAGATCATTGGAAACGTTGACCACCTAGAGGTTCTACTGTTTAAACTCCCCAACGAACTGGGTGTCGATCCCATTCCAAAAATCACTCCCTCAGAGCTTCTCCATTCTTTATGAATTTTAATATGATCAGCATTGAAAAGTCCATTCAATATTTTCTTATCCTCCATCACCATTTATATAATGTTATGCAGATTGGAAATCCTTTTGTTGTTCTTGTGAAAAAATAGAAAGGGAAATGAATGATCTTGAAGCCCGAATTATCTTCATTCCCTTCTAATAAGAAGATGATTAAATAGGAAGAAAGGGAACATTATGTTTTCAGTTTCACATGTGGAAGGAAGGGCCACCCGAATAAAAACTTTACCTACCTAAAGAATTAAGGGGGATATTCCAGTGTGTTATTTATCGAATGAATTTTAAATATTTCATACAATTGGGTATTAGATACAGCATTATGTGATCACATATATAATCAAATATTGGAACCTTGTAGATTTAAGAAAATAGATCGAGGGGAGTTACATCTTCAAGAATCCAACAGAGCTAAACATACTGCTTTACCTATCTTAGACTACAACCTCACATTTCTGATCAAAATGATCTTGGTTATAAAAGGATTTTATTTTGTGCCTACAGTTACCCAAAAAAATTATTTATTTATCTATATTAGATTCGGACATATTAAAATTCAAATATGGATATAAATGTATCTTCTTTTGTAGAAATATAAATTGTTATAGTAAGGCATAATTTCCCAATGGTCTTTATGTGTTGGATTACATAAACCAACTAATTGCATAAAAAATGACGTTACTCCAAATGAATTATAACACACCCCATTGTGGAATCACTACTTAGGTCATGGAAAAGAAAAACTCTTCAAAAAATTAAATTAGTATTAATATTTAGATTATTTTGAACTAAACCCATTTGGTGTATGTTATGTACTTTTACAAAGAAAAATGAACAAATCCACAATTATTTGGAAAAGTGGGATTCCTAAAGTGCATCTAGATTTAGTTTATAAAGTTGTTTGTGGATCATTTCATGATGAAGTAGGGGGTGGGTAATCGTACTTCATAACATTGACTAATCATTTTAGTAGATATGGATATATTTAAATGATGAGTTATAAGTCATATTCGTTGGATAAATACAAGTATTAAAAAAATAAATTTGAGAACTAGATTGGTAGGAAGATTAAGAGACTCTGCTTCGACCATGGTGGAGAATATCATTTTCCAGACATCATTGATTACATACGGAGTTTAGGATCCTGTCTAAAAGCACTCCTCTGTAAACACATCAATGGAATGGTGTATGATAAAGGAGTAACTTAACCTTTTAGACATGGTGAGATCAATGTGAGTCATGGGATTCCTCCATTATCCTTTTGAGGATATGTGTACAAACCCATATAAGACACAAAAGTACAAGTACCAACTAAATTTATTAATGGTATTTCATATTAATTACTGAGTGTAATAATAACATGTTATAGAATTTACTTGTGTGGTAAAGTGAATAATTTGTTAAGGCCTATTTAGGTGGTGAACATTCACCTTGAGGCACAAAGTGTACCATATTAGGATATCCGAAGGAAAACGAGGATATTACACATACAACCCCTAATAAAAACATTATAGTAGAAAGCCAATCCCTATTCTTTGAGAGCAATGACATCTTGAAAATAGATAGTGGGAGTAAGATAAACTTTCATGAATATGAAGATCAAGGAACACAACAGTTGGTATATGACCAGATTCCATAAAGCCCCATGGAAGAATAAATTGTTCCAGAGACACAAGTATTATGTAGGAGTACAAGAGAGGGTAGAGAACCCGAACGGTGTGGTTTCTTTGTTACCAAGGATGGTGCTCATTGTTATATGATAATAATGATCCTCTAACCTATAATGAAGTAGTAAGTGGTACATATGATGCCAAGTGGAATGAAGCTTCGAATTTTTAAATGGATTCACTATACCGAAATTAATTCTTTATTTTGGGAGATACTATAGTGGATGTAAATAACGTATGTTACAAATAGTTATTCGAGATTAAAATATACATGGAATGAACAATTATTACATATAAGGCGTGACTATTTGAAAAAGTTATTAAACCAGGTTAATGAATTGTTAGGGAAAAAACATTTCACAAGATGAAATAGAAAAATCCATCAAAATTCTATGAGCCATTGTTTTTTTTCAGGGCAATAAGATATAGAAAATGGATGTCAAAATATCCTTCCATAATTGGGACCTTTAATGATATGTCTACATGAAACATCCTAAAGAGTTTTTGACTCCAAATGATGAAAATAAGATATACACGTTGAAAAACTCAATTTATCCATTAAAGAAAGCATCCAAGTCACAAAAAAATCATTTTGATGAATCCGTAGAAGAATTAGGTTTTATAAAAAATGAATGTGAGCATTGTGTCTACAACCTGTTTAGTGGGAGTACTTCCATTTTATAATAGTGTATGTTGATGACATATTACATATCAGAAATAAAATACAAGTCTTATAGTCTGTTATGGGGTGGTTGAATAATAAAGTTTCCATTAAATTCATTTGAGAGGATGCATATATATTTGGGATCAAGATCCATCATGATAGATCTGATAGGTTGGTTGGATTAAGTAAAAGTATAAACATTGATAAGATTCTAGAGAGATTCAGTATGGAATAATAAAAATGGTGATTATTGTTAGTGTCAGATGGAATTAAACTTCCATGAAAATGTGTCCACATAACCATGAAATAAAACTTTCATGGAAATGATTCTATATTCATTAGCAATTGGGTCAGTCATGTATGTTATGTGATTTATTAGGTTAGATGTTTCCTACACATTATGTGTGGTAGGTAGATATCAAGATCATCTAGGTGACCACCATAATATGGTATTCAAGACTTTCCTTAAGTATCTATGGTGTACTATGAATATGTTCCTGGTTTATAGATTATGTGAGTTAGTAGTCATCAGTGGATATACAGATGCAATTTCCCAAGATGATCAAGATGAAATGAAGTAACAAACGAGATACAACATCACACTGAATGGAGGTGGTGTGAGCTATAAGATATCGTCAATGGATGTCGTTGGTGATTCTATAGAAAATTCAATGCATATTTTGGATTATTATGCAGCTAATAAAGCATTTTGGATGTGAAATTTCTTCCTATAGCAAGATGTGGTACATAGTATTAAAGGTCCCATCACATTTTATTGTGATAATACTACTATGGTGGATCTCAAAAAAGAATGAATGCCAAATAAATGGACAAATACCATACCATCGATGTATTATATGTTGAGGGAACATTATCAGAGAGGTGATTATATAGTGAGTAGTAATTCCATGGATGATAATCTGGGTAAACACTTTACAAAAGCCTTGACTCAGCAGAAAAATGATTATCATGTGAGGTCTAGCAGATTAAAAGTTGTAAGTAGTTGGCGCTAGTCCAAGAGGGATTTTTTAGAGTTTTTTTCCAATAACCAATAGTTATTACATTGATTACATAAATATTTAATATATTAAATATTAAATTAAACTTAATATTATATTTTTTTCTTTTTTTTCATGACCTAAATGTAATAATGTCTTAGAGTATTTGATGCATTGATTAGTTAATTGTTGTTCCCACTATGATGAGAAAATTGAAGTGCTATGATAATATTATTAATATATATTTATTATTAGATAACATATTGTGAGGGAAATATACTATATAGATCATTTGGTATGATTACTCATAAGATAATGATAGTTCTTGTAATGTAGTTCGTAATTGGTCATCTTAAAGACAGGAGACTGTGAGAACAGGCTCACTAATAAGAATTCTTCATGATTTTGTTTCATTGGATATTTGTATATGTGAGCATGTGTAATGGTATATGGACATTAAAATTTTCATTAATTAATGTCATTACTCAGACACATAGATTATCTGATGAAAACTGAAATGCCATATGTTGGCTAGAAGTAGGGTACAATGAGTGATTCATGAATTAAATGTAATTGATGGATAATTCAATTAACGATTTATCCCTTCCATATTTATATATGTTTATATCTCATCACATTTATTTAAATATAATTATATCCCTAAATTCATTTTCCATAGGGTAACATCAATTTTATTTTTGATAGTCAAAGAAACATGTATCCAGAATATAGGTTGGCGTCACTATCATGAAACATGATTGATGATATATTGTAAAAATGGTATTGAATTACATAGTGAGGATTTGTATGTGGTTCTCTTCATTGATACTTTTTGTTCATTCTGTTAGGTACCCTGACCCGTTGCTAGAAATTATTCTTGGACTTTAGGAATCCATTTTATAATGCCAACAATAAATAATCCAAGAGGGTGGCACACTGTGTCTCTCTATTTGTATCGATTATATTCTATTTGAATTTAATTAATGGAATAAATATTATTATCAAAATTGAGGAATATTATTTTTCATGTCAAATTTATCACATAAATTAAATAAATATTTATTCACTAGATTGTGAATAAAATATATTTATTTATTTATTGAATATTTAATACATATTTATTTTTAGTATGTGAATTAAATTTTTTTAATAGAATAGAATATTTGTTCAGTTGTACAATAAATTGAAGAGGATTTCTAATAGGCCAAGATGATGTCTGGTCAAAAATAATTATTTTTGTGTCGGTAAATATTATTTAGTCGTTTTGCGCAAGTTGGTGCACCCAAAATTATTATTATTATTATTACTATTGTTATTATAATGTTTCATAGGATTTCATTAATGGTTATAATTTTATTTAATATATTTCATGAAATTAATATTTTTTAACAAAAATATCATCAGATTAAATATGTGGGTTTTTCTATCGTGTAATGTATGTGAGACCAATTCTATGTTTGGAAATAGAGAATTATTGTGTAGAATGAATTCACTCTCAAAACCTTCTTCTCTATTCTGCTCATGAATTGGAAACCCAATATATAATTTCATCAAGAATAAAAAATGAGCTATCAATAATGATAAATTCAAGACATTCAATTAATTTTGTAGTACATTGAGAACAAGTGGAATTGATTGGAGACCATTAGATCATGTATGGATAACCACTTGAGGGATTCAACTTTTCTATCATCACTATCAAAAAAGAAGGAAATATGGGAGGACCTTTTTCGATGATAAAAAATCATCAATGTAGAATGTTATTATGACCAATTATAGATTTCTTCATATATTAAATAAATTATTTATAATTTTTACGTGAAAGATCTTGTTTCTTGGTTTTGGGAAATGATTATTAAATTAAAATTTAATATATAACATCCACAGAAACACTTATTCTAGGCCTATATGTAGCAATATTCTTATAGAATGAATCATATACTAACTCAAGACCTCCCAAGAAGACCATACCAAAGAAAACATAATATAAATCTATATGTTCATGTGCATTAAAGCACATTAGATAACAATTATATATTGGAAAAGATTGTGATAGAAATACTAGGAATCATGTCATGAAATCTGTATTAATAGTGTATCAAAAAAACCCACTAAAAGAGTATAAACCTATTTTAAAATATTAATATTTTGAAAACATTTTAACACTATTTGAAATGGAGTTATAAAATCTATGGGTTTCAATAGTAAAATTATTTACTGAAATAACAAAAGGATGCACATAGAGAAAAAATTCACAACTACACAATTATCAAATGAAACATCAATCCCGTTTTAATAATTTTTTAAATGATTCATTCCCATATTGAATGGAATTCTATTTGGTTATATTTATTCTGGGAGGATCATTTTCAATTATGAAAAAAAATTCTTAAATTTCATGATTTTATCATTCCACCTTAAAAAATTACTCTTCTATATTATATGTTAAAAAATATATATTTTTCTATAAAATAATAATCATAAACTTCACTAAAAAAGGTTAAAATTGTTTTAAAATATGAGTTACCACATTTAATGAGATAAATTGATTAAATTAACATCCTCTCAAGACTTTAAAAGGGTTAAATGGTGTTACATGTTAATTTTGGGGAAGGGTAAATGAAAAACCATGTTTTTATTTATTTTTCCCCCAAAAAGAGAATTATTTAAGTGAAGATTGTTTTTCCCTAATTAATCACTTAGGTTTCATTTAAGGGTATTGAGTCACCCATATATAAAAATTAATGGAATATACATACCAATAGACATCTCTACATTACCCTAACATCAATATGTATTACTGTTATATAGAATATAAAATAAAGGAGGTATCATTACAAATTCATCAAATTCACTATGTTACCCTAACATACATTCTAGGTTACAATTATTTAATTAGTGTTTACCAATATGTAACATTTGAAAAAGTGATTTTAACCTTACAAAGTTCACACAATGTTTATGATAAACTTTATGGTATCCCTAAGTAGGCTTGGAATATTAAAGGGTACCCATACAAAACATTTAAACATGGGAACATTCCCTTGTGTAGCATAATGAATTTACACATATTAAATGTATACAAAAAGAATATACCTTTACATAACTATAACAAAACACCACTTACCATTACATAACACATTTTGACCCTTAGATCACCAATATAAATTGAGGGTTACTTTAATGTACCCTTATGAAACCTAGGCCTTCCCATATAATGACTATTTAATTTCCCACATGCCCTTAAACATGTCATGTAAATTAAGAGTTACCCATACACAACTCCCAAATGAATACTATCTTTAGGTATAAAAGAATCATAACTTTACATATTCGATGTACGATTATTAATGGTAAAACTAATATGAAAATTATATTATTTCTATTCAAGGGTCTTATAAATTTAAACCAAAATATGGTTTTTAATTATTATAAAATCATTATGTTACATAATTTATTACCATTCACAATGTAATCTGTAAGATACTACAAATAGCATGACCTACTCTATTTCATGATAGATGTATTGAATAGTTTTACATCTATAAGAATTTAGCACATATTATATTAATGGGTTTTTAATATCAGTATCTTATCCAATGTCATTCCCTTTTTTGTATTCAGGCTACTAACAATTTAGTTTTAGAATACTATATCATCCCCTAAATAAAATCTTTGATAAGAAATGATTTGTAACTCTTTATACTACCCATGATTCATGTTACTCACCAAAAATATATACTATTCATAATGTTACATATCTAATTTAATCATATGAATATAATACATGAAATTTTCATGTACATGCTATATGATAGCTAGAATCCCATAGATCTATAGAGAGAACCATAAACATTACTAGAACAAGAAATAATCCTCCATTCAATGGTATTGTTGACCTAAAGACCCACCACCTACGGATACATTAATAAAATTATAATTCAAATCATTAAAAAATAACTAGTATATATAAATGAACATGTTAAATATTTATACATTATACAATAACATATAAACATTTCATACGAAAAATATTAATCATTGAAACTATATAAATTTAGATATAATTATAATAGATATTACATATATATTTATTATAAACACCATATATTCATTTCAAAATATGATATTTTTTATATTATTTATAATATGAAATTTTATATTAGTTATATGTCATTTTTAATTAATTATAATAATTTTATAATCCAGTATTTATTATTTAAACTATTTACCAAATCTATATTTAATATTAATAAAATTATTTAATAAATTTATTAATTCAATAATCAATGAACCATTGCTTGGGTTTTAGTTATTTTCTATTACAGAATATTTTATTTGAACACCTAGGATTCATTATAATGAAAATTTCATAATTCTTTTTAAATATGAAATAGTTATATATTACATTATTTTATGATTTATAAGTTCTATATATTGTTCATATTTTAATGCGAATTATTATTTATCATATAAGGCTTGTGAAATAATATTATAAAACATATTTTAGTACTTAATTTCAGTATTATTGAATAATTATTAATTAATTATTCACAAATAGTTTTTTAACTAATTAATTTATAAACACATAGTAAATTAATATCAGTACTCTAAATAACTTATATTATTATTTATAATCCATTTGAAAATAATTAATTAATTTCAAAATTGAATAAAAAATAAAAAATAAAAAAATTCATTAGAATCGTAATTAATTATTGAGGTCTTGTCATTGGGTACCATAGGTAATAAATATTTACTTTTATCCTTTACATTATATTTCTAATAGTTATAACACTTCATATAACATACCAAAACTATTGGAAATCGTATTTTTTGATGAAAATCGTACCATTTATATGACAAGACGCTGTGTTTTTTGAAAATAGCATAGGAAATCCTATACTACGACATATAAAAGTCATTTCCAATGAACAGTTCAAAATACTCTTGTTTCAATTGTGTAGAATCATACAATACCACATATCATATGTGGTGATATGATCCACCTAGAACAATTTTTTTTCATATTTAACTCATTCATCAATAATATGTATTAGGATTTACATAAAAAACATTTTCAACAAGTCTTCACAAATCATAGATTGTCGGATTCTCGTATTAAAGTACTAGGATTATTAAGGGTCCATTAATAATTAATTGAACAATAGATAAAAAATAAATCAAATCCTAGGATTTACCACCTTTGAAAAAATTAAAAAAATTAAAATTCAAACTGAATAACTTTGTTAAACTACATATATTTCAATTTCAATCCATTATAACATCTTAATCACTACAAGATGGGGTTGAGAGAGGTCACTTGTGTGACAATCCAAAATAATTTTTAAAATAAGATTTATATTGTTTAACATAATATCATGTATCATATGGAATTTATATGAAATAAAAAAATTAAATATTATTAATAACAATCCCCACTCTATTATAAGTCATTAATTAAGGCTGAAATATATCAAAATATGAGATTAAGTTAGAAAATATTTATTCATCATTATATTCAATTATAAATTGAATTTGTTATTTTAAAATTGTTTATAAATATAAGGAAATGATATTTTGTGATATTATAATTTATAAAACCTTTTTATAAATAATTTTATTATAATGTCTTTAATATTAATCAATAAATTTTTATGAAAATTAAATTAAATATTCAATTAATAAAAAGTGATAATGTTATGAATAACATTATAAAATTTTATCTCATACCTTGAATATTATTTTAGTGCTTTTATTTATTAACCAGGTGGTTTAATTTATAAAGTATGAATATATGAAAATACATTGAAAAATATAATGTTATTATATTAAATAGCAGTATGAAATGTTCATAATGATAAAATTAAAATGTTCATATAAAATGAAATTAATTATATATTATTTAAAACAAATTGAATGTGTTTTGATAAATTTATATAATCATCATTTTAAATAATACTAATATTTGATATTTAAATAATGTATTTTTTTTATATAATTTTAAACTAAAATATAAAATGGTAATATTTCATCATCATCATCATGTAATATTTTATTCATTGAAGAAGAAGAAGAAAAGAGAGCACGACCCTCAAAGGAGGCCAATGGAATTAATGACTATAGGGGTCTATAATGGTAGAGTCTAAGGGAATCCCATATAATTATAACATCCCCCACCATCTTCATCGTGTTCTAGTTATGAAAAAATAAGCTCTCAAGGCCGTGGATATCAAGTGAGGCATAGTAATTAGAGACTTTTTTACCCTCCCACATGATATGGATGACTTTGGTATTGTCTTCTAGGATTCCACGATGTTTTTTATGTTATAGTGAATCGAATTGAGGATAGTTATAAGGCTACAAAGATTGTTATGCAATTTCATTTAGTCCGTTTTAGCTTCCGATATTTTAAAACACCTCGGTCTCCACACACTAAGTCCCATGATCATGGCTATAGCCTCCTCTTGGAGAGAAGTTCCCTAAACCAACTATATAAAAAATTCAACATTTTCTAAACCATTTTCATCACAGAAAACTCCCCCTCATCACATAATAGACAACACACAAGATTCTAGAATCTTTGGGCTTCATTCCCCTTGAAGGGGGATTCAAATAGACCTAGTTACCCATAGGGGTAGTGGAACAAAGTTGATGAACATGAAACCCTATTTGAAACTGCTCCAAATAAGAGACCTTCCAACAATTTCTCATGAACTTGACCATATAAATGGGAAAATATTTTGGTTAAATAATTATATAATGAGTACATGAGTCTTCCCCCCCCCCCCATGAATTTACTTATTCCTCACCTACCATAGACAACAAAAGCCTACATGCAAAAGAGTCGTGTGGTCTATTCTCTCCAAGATCCCATCTACCAAGCTGCGGTTCAATCATTCCAGGAATGAATAATCAGCCACACAAAATTTGGAGAATTTAGTGAACTCACTGATATATATCCACAACTCACGCTCCCACTCACTCTCGGAGAAGAGGTTATCCAAACTTTCCTCATTGTGCCTCCTACAATAAGAACACCATGATGCAATGCTAACTCCACACCACATGATATTTTCCTCAGTGGGGACTGCCTTGTTCCTTATTCGATAGGTGTTAATGTTGAATATGGAAATAGTTCTCATGTTATAAATAACATCATTCCATACATCCACCATGTATTTCATGGTAAGTTTCTAACAATAGTCTTTATTCATGCACACACCAGATGTAGAATGGGTGAAGACACAAATATCCATGTTTGAGTTCTGCTCGATGAGATTAATCTTTTCCTGTTGGTCAGTATCCAGAAAATATTTGATGAAGTATATAAACTAGCTGGCTTTCCTAAAAAATGGACGTATAAGGAAAGATCGGTTTGTTGATGATCACCCCTCTCTAGTTGTGATTCTTGAAAGATATGTCCTCTTTCCCGAAAAGCCAATGCGAATAAAGCCTAAGGGAATTAAAAAGGGTCGTTGTTCCAGAACTTCCCAATCCAATTTTTCAGGCATGCCTAAAAGGGTTTCTTCAATGCAACGGGCATTGGTCCCAGCTCCATTGTTAGTTCGTACCATTATTTTCCAAGAGACCTCGTGCCTTTTTTCATCGAACATGGGATCCCAAATAATGATATCAAAGACTCTATATATATTTTTCATTCCCTTTAGGACCATGATAGTGAGAGGGATGGACCAATGTGTCATGAAGCACGCTATTCACCAGCACTATCCTACCCCAAAATGATAAGTACTTATTTATCTAGTTAATAATCCGATCCATGATCCTTATAATAAGGAAGACGATGTCATGAATATGAAGGGGTCATGAGGATAAGGGGGAACCTAGATAATCCATTAGGAAGACCCATCTATGCATGTCCAGGTTACGGCTCATAATAGAAACACAACTGGAGGAGAAGTTTTTATATGTGTAAATGTTTTTTTTCACTTGTTAATCACCAGACTACTCCAATTGAAGTAATCATTCAACACCCTATTAAATTACCATAGATATTGGATCATATCAATTATAAATGTGAGGGTATCATCCACAAACCTAAGGTGGGACACATATAGGGATCTCATCCTTATTCACTATGGGGGAATTTTCTCTTACAAAGGATCCTATAAATTAGGTGGCTGAAGATGTCTAGGGTGAAAATAAAAAATCTTAGCAAGATGGGATCCCCTTGCTTATGGCCTGAGGTTCCCTTGAAGAAACTGTATGTTTTACCCATAAACATGACTACCAACCAAGAAGAACTAAAACAGGGGAAAATATTTTCAATATTCAAATGGGAATGATCCATACCTACATGCACTTTTTTGATGACACTCCAATAAAAATAGTC
Organism: Viscum album; assembly: GCA_963277665.1. NCBI lineage: Eukaryota > Viridiplantae > Streptophyta > Magnoliopsida > Santalales > Viscaceae > Viscum > Viscum album. Next base: position 712,189,296 of record OY728160.1, read on the forward strand.
TAAATCATTGTTCTCATCGATCGTGGTGTTGATATTACAGTTGCAGAAATAGAATATTATATCCCAGATCATTTCCAAGGGCAGAGTAATCTCCCCCGGAAAGTAGTGTCACTTCACGAATCCATGTTGTTCCATAGAGACCCATTGGGGGAGATGTATGTATTTCCTCGACTTAAGGATGTTGTAAAATATCTTATAGTGATTTTTACACATGTTCACTAAATGAAAATTATGGATATAGGTTGGGTTCCTTGATTTAGGAATGTGAATTATAGTGGAGGCACATGAAACATGAGGTACATTCCCTCCCCAAAATAAGTCCTAGATATACATAATTAAATCATACTTCACAATATCCCATGAGAATCTATAGAAGAATTATCAGAAACTGTCTGGACCATCCGTACTACTAGGATTCAAGTTTAACATTGCTCCAAAAATCTCTTTTTATGGAGGGATATATCCAAAACCATTGTAGTACCGGATAGAGAAGATACAAGGAATCACATCAAATATCCTTGAACAATCCCCTAGATACCCATTTAGCAAGTGGTTGTTGGGGACAATATGATGATATCTAAAGTAGGAGTTGGACAGATCTCCCTAAACAACACAATCATCGGTGTAAGTACTATCCTCCGACAATAATTTTAGTTTCACCGGACTTTTTATCTTTGTAATACAACAATGTAAGAAACAAGTGTTTCTATCACCCCAAAAAAGCCACATGACCCTCACAATCTCCCTAGATATGCGATCCTACTTCTAAACCATGTTCTCTAGATAATTATTCCTATAAGTGAGGTCCGAGAAATCTTGTTCCTTCTAGCCCCACTAAATATTCCTTTTGAGGTGTTCAATATGTTGAATGGAATCCTCTAAGTCTCTATCAGTGTAAGGGATGTCCCTCAACCATGCATGAAGCCTCATCTTGAGTCTTTTCTGTTTATTTTGAATGTAAACCCACGTGTTCCCTTGGGTGGGAGCATTCCAAATGTCTCTAACCAGACCATGAAACCCAGGGATACTATCCCAATGTTGGTAGTATCTAAACCCATATCGATGATCATGCTCGAATGATAAGGTGATCAAAATGGGGGAATGGTCTTATAACCCATGCACTAGGTGAGTAACCATAGTATTGGTGTTCAGGGAAATCGATTGTATCTTATCCAAGAATCTTTCCAAGTGGCTTCAAGACTGTAGGTTCCCATGTTGGTTGTTACATCATGTGAGTCGACCACCTAAGTATCTGAGGTCCTTGGGACCTCATAAAACCATGAATTGAGTGAAATATAAGCTATTATTACTATAAAAAGTTCTCCTAACCTTCCTCCCATCCAGATGTCCAATAACATTAAATCCATCAACAACTATCCACATAAGGTTTCTGGGGTAAAACGTGCTAAGATCATTCCACATGTTCTCCATCGGTTGGGGGTCATAGCTCCAGTAAATGAATGAGACAAATAAGTTATGAAATCCTTGGGCATCCTTAACATTGATGAACTAGTCTCCAACTCATATTAGATCGACTAAGAAACTCTAATATAAGAATATCTATATGTGGTTATTCGAAGAATGTGTGTACATAGAGGAATGAATTTTGAGTTTCTTAGAGATGTCCTGAATCCAACCCTGGTGCTTCTAATGTATGAGGATGGAAACCATTATGACCTTATAGTTGAAAACCTCAGAGTCCAAGAAGTCCATTTTGAATTGATCTCCAATTTCGTGATCATTCAATATGTGAACTGGATTCCTCAAGAAATGAGCATTCTAAGACTATCTGTAGAACTCGTAGGATTCTCAATGAAGAATAAAAACATCAACTTTAATCTGTTGGATTGAAATATTGTAAAACGTTGTTACCCTTAGGAAGAGGCACATTTGTGCATGTTCCATATCATACAGGTTGTTCATCATGTTTCCCCTCCTACTTTGGGACGATTTTTAACCCATCCATAGGCCATCTGAATTCAGATGGGAAAAGCCCATTGCAAGCACCATATGGGATAAAAGAGGAGGGAGATGTAGAGATCACATAAAAAGGATATCCCAATGTCAAATGAGCCTCTTTAAGAGGGAATTATTCTCTTTCAAATGCTCTTCGGTCCAGAACTATGTCATGAGGAGGTAATGCTATACGCCTCATAGGGATGGGGGAAGGGACCATAAAAACAACCATTAAATATACCCAAGGAGTATCTATGAGGTTGAATAGAATTGGGGTAACAACCCCAAACTGGACCTGGGGTAGCCTCCTCAGAACATAGGGCAATATTGCCTGACATTGCACATTATCACCCAATAGAACAAGATCGGGATGAAGAATGGGGGTGGTACTTGGGGGAGGTGAAAAAGGAACCTCACCAGGGACTTCAGTTTCTTCCTATTCCACTCTAGAGAGTTTCCCAGTGGGAGGAGCTACTCAAGGGCCTCTGACCACAGTAGCCTAGGTGGGATGACGACATCTGTACTCGTAACGATGATTGAAAACATATATATAATGGACCTGAGATAGAAAAATTGATATTCTCAATTCTTAATAATTTTAAAACTAGGAATATTATGTCTATATTATAGTTAGTTATTGATGGTACAAATTTATAAATGGTTAAAACCAGTAGATGGATTTTTTTGGATTGCCTAATAATTTTTCTTCTAGTTTGCAAATGAGTTCATAAAATACCAATGTAAAATAAAAAAGGATGAGTACTAATTCCACATGACTAAATTGGTCCAGATACTTGAAGGGGTTTTTGAAACATCATGGAATTACCACATTAGGTATACATAGTATGAAAATTTATTATTATGTTTCTAATGTTATATGATACCCAATGAATAATTTAATAAAAATATAAATATATGTGAATTCAAATACAAATTATGATTTTATTTAGAGTATATTTTACATCTAAGTGATAAAAGAACATTTTATATTTCAAGATAATTAATTTACAAGAATATTTCATGATCATGTGAATTATTAAATATTTCTTAACTTTTCCTTATTTATCTCATTTGGTAAGAGAACACATTAACTAATAAGTGATTTTTCTAATTACATATAAGTATTTTTATAATTAATTAGGTAAAATAGCATGTTTGAATAGTTAAATGGATAGATATTTTTTATTATGCATAATGGTTTTATCTAAATACTTTTTGAAATATGAGGGAATAATTTCTCGAAAAATAATTAGTTGAATATTATGAGAAATATAATATATTTCAGAGAGAAGCTACCCAATCACATTCAGCATGATATATGATATCATTTTAGTATTTTTTTGTTAATGTTTCAAATAAGAGTAAAATAAGGTTATCTCTTATATAATGGTGTTTTTTTTATTTTAACATGGAATTATGAATACAATATTGTCTCTAAGAGGATAGTGGGGAATTTTTTGGTTTTAGACATCTTCAATGTTAAAAAATAGGTTTTATTTGCCTACAGTTATGGTTATTTTCACTTATCGTGAATATTTTAGTATATTTGATATTAAAGGAAAATGTAAATGATATACTATGTTACCATTAAAATTGAATATCACTATTTCCAAAATGATTAATCTAGTTAAAGTGACTATTATATTATTTTATAGGTGTTTGGGATGTTTTGGTAAAAACTAATATAAAAATTTATATTTTCACAAGTAATTTATATTATCAAATAGTTTGTTAAAGATAATAATGTTAAAAATAAAAATATTATTATAATATACAACGAGTTTTTAATTTTTTACTAGTTTATCGGCTTTATATTAGGATTTTGAATATGATCATGGAGTTTAACATTAGAAATACAATTTCTAGATCTCATAATTATTCAATCATGATATCTTCCTAGATTTTACTCATTATACATCTTAGTAGGAAGATTTTATTTGATGGTCACAATTGTATTTGATAATAATTATATATATATGTAATAACTTATCATTTACCATGAATTTTTTCAAATCAAAAGTCTGATATGGTTGTTTATCAGAAATGATATGATGGAATAATTATTTTCTATAGTTTTTTAATATATTTATTAATTTTTTTTGGAATATATAACTTATAATATATTATGTATTATATAAAATGAAATATCAATTTAATCATACCTTTGTGTTAGATTTATAGAGTTATAAATTGATACACATTTCATAAATTTTATTGATAATTTATTTCTCATTGTTTGAATTAGTTTAATCCTCATATGAATGACATCATAGAGTATTATAGTATATGAATAAATATTGTTGTAAACATGACTGATATTTTTTTCAATTTGGAATATAATATTATATTGAGGTAAAAAAGAAATTTCATATTAGTTGTTGGATCGAATATGTAGATGTTTATGTATATTAGATGGAATAATACAATAGGTGGGTGAATTGTAGGTTTAAAAACATTGTGATTAAACACTTAAGAAATTAGTTTAAATGATCTTAAACTAACACAATTCACAACAGACAACCACAATTGTATTGGATATAAAGGTATGATACAATGTAATACTATAAGAAAAGTAAAGAAATTGTAATCAATATGAATACAATAATAAGAGTAAAAAAATGTGTGAGATTCTATCATAAAGTGTATAGAATCTAACAATATAAAATGTAATAGTATAAGTGTAATTGGAACAATTACAATGTATATGAAATAGAAAAGGAAACAAAAAAATCTCTTTTCTAATATAATTGGAAGAGGAAATGTAAAAAGTATTACAATTATTTTATCCCAAAGAGAAGGGTTATCCTTTTCCCTAGGATAAAAGGTTTGTCTTACCACCACCTTGGTAAGCCCTCGATACGATGATCGGTATGTCTGTCTACCTATCCCCGTCAGTCGTCGATACGATGATCAGTACGTCTGTCTGCCTATCCCCGGCAGCCCTCGATAAGATGATCGGTTCGTCTGTCTGCATATCCCTGGCAGCCCTCGATTTTGATGGTAATCAGCACCTCTGTCTTTCAATCACTTGAAATCCCTCGATACGATGATTGGTCGAACAAATAACAAAAAAGGAACATATGGAAATACAAAAACTAAGAACGATCGGTTCACATTTTATAGTTTCATGGTTTTCGCACGGAGCAGGAGAGAAGTCACAGTATCTCTCTCTAGAACTTGATAGCACAAAATGATCAGTCTCATACACGCATACTTATCTTCTTGTCTTCAAATGACCGCCTATTTATAGGCCTCGGGTTCCAATGATCATATTGCTTCAAATGGTCATATTTTTCTGAAAAACTCGGAGGGACTTGGACACCTAGCATTAGAACGGTCATATTGAAACAGGAAACACGACATCATTTTAATTAGTTTGTAACTAACTCCACGACATTGTTTTGTTTAAAATAAAATAAATATGAAGATGATAAACAAGAGTACGATTAATATAAAACATGTGTTTTTGACTAAGTACCAAAACAATCATGAAATGAAAGTATGAGTATTATAAGTATTATTGTGTAATGTTTTGAAACGATACAAAGTGAGTAGACTTATATGACATAGTACAATTAACAGAGTCAATACAATTTCCAGAGTCAGTACTAAAAAATTATAGTTAGTATGATCAGCATGATCAGTACAATTGGCATGGTCAGTACAATTGGCGTGGTCAGTACGATCAACATGGTCAGTATTATCAGCATGGTCAGTATGATCAGCATGATCAGTACGATCAGCATGGTCAGTACGATTTGCATGGTCAGTAAGATCAGCATGGTCAGTATGATTAGCATGGTAAAAGATATCTGTGACTTCAAAAACAAGATATAGAAGTTAAAAGAAAATTTTTGACTCAATAATCTCCCCCTTTTTGGAATGCACAAAACACAATGTAAAAACAAAAAGAAATACTTATCTCCCCCAGAGTTATTTGGAAACTCTTCTGAATATGAAATTGAATACAACTAATTCCCCCCTAGGTAAGTATTTTCCTAAGGATTGTATTCAAAAAAATTACTTGGTTTTGATGTATTTTTTTAAAACATTCTCCCTTTGTAAAACATTCTCCCTTTTTATAAAACATTCTTCCCCTTTGTGATTTACAAAAAGAATGGGTTAATCATGAGATGCCTGAAAGAGTTAGAGAAAACAATTGCAAGGCAATGGAAAGAGTAACATAAAACTCATTACGATAACTGATAGGGTTCACAAAAAAAACAAATATAATTAATTTGTTTTCGCTTTCCTTTTCCTTATTTATTAATTCATGAAGAAAAACTTTCATCTTTTTGATTTATTTCTTGTCTTCAGAAATTGAATCACCCTAAGATCTGAGAAGCTCTTGTTGGTTGGCAAAAAGCTGATCTTGATTATTTATTGTCACCTCCTGGAATCTGATTACTTCTTCAAGAGTATCAATTTTGTCTTGAAAATTCTTTTTATCTTTGGATAACACGGAATTTTGTTTCTTTAACAAAACTATTTCATATTTTAAAGACAAAACCTTCGAGAATTCCGACAGAATAGAATTCATTCTATCTTTCAATTCATCCACTGAAGAAATATCGGCTCCATGAGTTACCTGATTCAGTCTTTCAACAGTTTCTTTGTTATGTTTTTTGAAAGCAATAACAAGATCATTTTACAACCTCCTTATGTCTTCAATTTCTATCTCACTGTAATTCAATGAGCTCTCTGTTTTGTATGACCACTTGGCCATTCTGTTGCAAGACTTCTTATGAGTTTCGAAACATGCAGAAAGAACATTCAAATCGGCTTCTACTGAAAAAACTTTCATTCTCAATTCACTTACAGAGCTGAACTTCTTTTTCTGATTATCAGTAATGAAATAAATTTTTCCCACAAGCCTGGGAATGTAAGGGATGGTCCTCTCAATTCTCCTTAACACATGAACAATGTAATCAGTCTTCTTTAGAGAAATTTTCTGTTCTGAATCGGTATCCTCATCGTATGAATCCAGTTCATTCGATCGGCTTGAGTCTATGACTAGATCTTTTCCTTTTTCTTTTTCTTTCTCCCTTCATTCTTTTTCTACTTTGTCTGTGATGACAATTAGTTTTTTAGTTTGAGAGGATTGAGAACCTTTCTTTTCTTGAGAAGGAATTTTATCCGGAGTTTCAAAATATTGATCCGGTGTTTGATCAGCATGAGGGGCTTCTTGAATACCTTCATTCTACTTTTGGTAATGTTATTCTCTACACTTTTTCTAACATTGAAGGAATTCTAAAAGAAAATATATTTCCTATTCTTCAACTTCCTGTATCTCTTCCAACATCTGTTTCCCTTTTTCTTTCTCTTGAAGACTCCATACGATAGGTTCTTGATGTACATGATCGGTTTGATGAGCACTAGCATCCTCAACCATTTTCAGAACATTAGAGATATCAAAGTCTTCATCCGTTCTTTTCAAAATAGTATTCTTTTTCTTTTCAACTTGAAGGGTTTCCTCTACCCTTATTCTTTCTGTAAAGGCTTCAGCTGGGTCAAGACCGAATATTGGGTCAACTTCTCTTCTCTAATATCTATATTTTCCCCATTTGGCAACAACCTTCTTGTTGTACTTCAGTTTTCTCTTAGGCTTTGAACTAGTTTTTGGATCTGACTTTTGAGGAGCACCAACAAAAGGATTGTCTTTGACAGGCAGAGGTACCGATTGATTCTGAGCCGAATCAGCTTCTAAATCTTTTACAAAAAGCATTGAATTATGATCAAAACAAACATTTTTCTTTTTCAAAGTAAACTTACTAATCCAGGATGGCTTCAGATCTATAAAAATTCCTTTCAAAGAAATATTACAAAACTTCCTACTCTCGAGAATGAACTTTGTAAGAATGGCTGGGTACATAATCAAATGGGACTTAATTTCTCCTGGCGTAACATTTCGGATAGTTTCAAAAACGTATCCCATGATATTTACTTTTCTCATATTTATAAGATAGTCAAGCATAAGAATATCAGATCTTTCAGAGTTTCCCTATACCCTTTTCTTGGGATAATAAAACCTTGCATCTATAGAACCACAAATATATTATCTAGAGAAAGATGAGCCACTTTCCTCTTATCTTCATTTATAAGAAACAACGGATTTTCAACACATTCTTTGTTAAACGTACCAAATTCATCTGGTAGTTTATGGGATGCACAGAAAGAATAACCTTCTATTGGGATATTTAGAAAATGGGCCGCTTGTTTCACAGACGTTGATAACTTTCTATCGTACATAGCAAAATTGATTGTCATGTTTTTATCAAAAGATACGGTTTTGTAAAACTGACTGACTTCTTCAACAAGAACCGGTTCTTGAGAAATATATTTTTCAACACATAAATTCTCCCAGCCTTGAAACAAAATGATTCTTCTTATTGAATAATCGTATGAATAAAAAAAGTCCTGAGAAACTAACCATTTTCTGAAAAAGTCTTTCTTTGAAAAATTCAGTGAACACATTTCTGCGAGAGTATTTGCAGAGGACTGAGACATATTGGTGAAGGCACATGAAAGATCATACAGAGTCTTGAATCAATGGATCAGAGCATCACCACAAATACTGAGTGATCGGTGTGGGATTGGAGAGGGGGGTCTATTTATAGGTGGAAAAATAATGATCATTGGTCTTCTACGATTGAGATTAGAAGAAAGGAAATCAACGTATAGGATTAAAATGAAATAAAAATTAAGAAAAATGAAAAATATGTACCTGCCAGAGATTGTAAGGTAATTGTTGGTTTAGATAGTATTAATAGTGAAAGAAAAACTGAAGCGTTCGAAGAAAAAGAATACCATCAATCGTCATGCTGATGGAAAACAAAGTCGTTTCCATGAACTGACAAACCGATTGAAAACAAACTTGTTAACATGAACAGACATTCCATTGAAAAAGAAATTCATTACCATGATCGGATGTGCCAATGGAAAAGAAATTCGTTACCATGAACGGGCGTGCCGATGGAAATGAATTTCATTACCATGAACGGTCGTGCCGATGGAAAAGAAATTCATTACCTTGAACAGACGTGCCGATGGAAATGAAATTCATTACAATGATCGGTCATGCCGATGGAAAAGAAATTCATTACCATGAATAGTTGTACTGATAGAAAATAAATGAATTACCATGAACAGTCGTGCCAATGGAAAAGGAATTCATTACCATGAACGGTCATGCCGATGGAAAAGAAATTCATTACCATGAACGGTCGTATCGATGGAAAAGAAATTTATTATGGTAATCAGTCAATACGATAAACAGATAGGAAGAAAACGCATACTAGGAGAATAAATAATTAAATATCATAAGATAAAAAGAAACACAGTAAGAAATGTTCTCCCCCTCTCTATGAGGAGTTATTTAATGTAAGGAGAAATGTAAAACACGAAGTAGATATGAATGATTATTTTAATGTAATCATTCCTAGATTCTGTTGTATAAACTCAAATCTATCGGAAGGTAATGGTTTTGTAAAAATGTCAGAAAGTTTTTCATGTGTTCTGATGAATGGTAAAATAATATCTCCTTTTTATGTGTGATCTCTAAGAAAATGATTCCTAACATCTATGTGTTTTTCACGAGAGTGATGTGCTGGGTTCTTACTAAGAGATATGGCACTAGTGTTATGACACATAATTTGGGTTTTGGAGAAACTCAATCCATAGTCAGTTAGTGTATATTGCATCCACAACACTTGAGCAAAACAACTTCCAGCTACTATATATTCGGCTTCAGCAGTCGAAAGTGCTACCGAGTGTTGTTTCTTGCAGGACCAAGAAACCAGAGAATCTCTTAAGAAATGACATGTTCCAGATGTATTTTTTCTATCCATTCTAAAACCACTAAAGTCAGCATCTGTAAACCATTTAAAAAAAATCATTTCTGTAGGAGTAAAAAAGCCCTAAATCCATAGTGCCTTTAAAATACCGAAATATTCTCTTTACAACTTTTAAATGAGACTCTTTTAGATTAGATTAGTATCTTGAAAATAAGCGTACAGAAAACATTAATTCTGGTAGACTAGCTGTCAAGTATAGAAAACATCATATCATACCTCTAAAGATTGTTTGATCTACGGGTTTCCCTATTTCATCAAGATCAAGTGTATTTGAGGTACCAATTGGAGTGATAATACTTTTAGTATTGTCGTATCCATACTTTTTTAGAAAGTCTTTAATATACTTATGTTTATATATATAGGTTCCTTCTAGTTTTTGAGAAATTTGAATCCTTAAAAATAATGTTTACTCACCCATCATACTCATTTCAAACTCATATTTCATTAAATTAGCAAAAGAATAAGTTAAAGATTGCTAATTTGATCCAAATATGATTTCATAAACATAAATTTGAACAATCAAGACATTTTTATTTTCCATTTTTATAAAAAGGGTTGGATCTGTTGTTCCTTTTGCATAATTGTTTTGTAAAAGAAATCATGTAAGTCTATCATACCATGCTCTAGGGGCTTGCTTAAGACCATATAGAGCTTTGTTTAGTTTAAAAAGAAGATTAGGATTTTTTGGGTCTAGAAAACCAGGGGTTGTTCGACAAACACTTCTTCTTGAACAAAAACATTTATAAAAGAACATTTCACCTCCATTTGAAAAAAAAATTAAGTTAAATTAAGCCGTGAAGGTTAATAGAATACAATTAAATTCAAGTCTAGCTACCAGAGCATATGTTTCTTCGTATTCTATTACCTCTTTTTGATTATAGCCCTTAACAACAAGTCATGATTTATTTCATACAATTATTCCATTTTCATCTCATTTGTTTCCGAAAACCCATTTTACTCAAATTACAATTGTTTCTTTATGTATTTTAACTAAAGTCCATACTTGATTCTTCTCAAATTCATTTAGTTCATCTTGCATTACATTAATCCAATCTTCATCACCTAAGACCTCACTTGGAATTTTAGGTTCAAATTGGGAAAGAAACGCAAGATGTTCTGTTTCATTTCATAAGGAATTTCTGGTCCTTACAGGTTGATTAACATCACCAATGATATTATCATTGGGATGATTTCTAAGAAAAATTCGATTTGGGTTTTGTAAAACCTGTTCATCAATATATGGAAGAAAATATCATGGGGTAAAAGTTTCATAAGTATCTTCTTGAACATTTTCCTTATCAGGAGAATCTTCTAAGAAAGGTTGATAATCAGTTTTTGAAAACACATTAGAAGATGAAGGTTGGGATGAATTAAAAACAAAAGGATAGGTTTAATCAAATTTTACATGTATTGTTTCCCCAACAGTACAAGTGTTTTTATTGAAAATTCCATAAGCCTTAGAAGTTGTGGTGTAGCCATGAAATATTCATTCCTCAGATTTTAGTGCAAATTCGTGTAGATTATCTTTTGTATTCAGAATGAATACATTTCACCCAAAAACATTGAGGTATGATACATTAGGTTTTCAGCCAGTCCATAATTCATAAGTTGTTTTATTAAGAAACGGTCTGGTTAAAACACGATTTATAGTATAACAAGAAGTACTAATAACTTCAGCCCAAAAGTTCTTAGCAATTGAGTATTCACTCAACATGGTTCTAGTTATTTATTGATGAATAAAATTTCTTCTTTCAACAACACCATTTTGATGAGGAGTTCTTAGAGCTAAGAAATTGTGAGTAATACCTTTCTTACTACAAAAAGTTTTAAATTCCGAATTTTGAAATTCACCACCATGATCATTATGAATAGTTATCAATGGTGGGTTTTTTTTCATTTTTTACTTGGGCTATAAAAGTTTTGAAATTGGAAAATGCTTCATATTTCTTTGTTAGAAAATAGACCCATGTGAATCTTGTGATGTCATCACCAAAAACAAATACATAGTATTTTCCTCCAATTCTTCCCGTTTGAGAAGATCCAAAATGATCCCTATGCACTAGCTGTAATGCATTAGAAGTTGAAACTTCATTAATTGATTTAAATCTAGTTTTAGGTTTCTTTCCAAATAAACGAGGATCATAGATTTTTGAAGAATCGTATCTAAGATCCGATAGTCCCTTTACAAGTCTTTTCTTTGAGAGTTTACAATGGTTTCTTAGCTTGTAGTTTCCTAGTCTTCTATGCCATAGCCATAACTGGTCTTCAATTGCACTAAACCAGGGTAAATTTTGTCTTCTAAGTTCTTCTAAGTTAATAGTGTATACATTCCCTTGCCTATGGGTAGATAGAACGAACTTATCCTAGGAATTGTGAACTAAACATTTATCATTTCTAAAATTCACAAGGTAACCTTCATCACATAATTGACTTATTCTAATGAGATTGTGCCTAATACCTTTAACACACAAAACATTTGAAATAATAAATTTTCCAAAAAAACAATATTACTTATCCCAACAACCATTCCATGAGAATTATCTCCGAAGGTAACCTTTACACCTTTTGTTTTGATAATCTTTTCAAAGAAATATTTTTTTCTGGTCATGTGATGAGAACAGCCACTATCCATGTACAAAGTATTCTTGTTGGTACACTTCTAATTTTCATGAAAAAGAAACAATTAGTTTTTCGGAATCCAAACTTGTTTGGATACAGAATGGTTAGATAACAGAATTTTAGGTATCTACATTTGTTTTTCAAAATGAGCTTTACGAAATCCTAAAGACTGGGTTCTATTAAGAGAACACTCTATTTTCCAGTGTCCACCACATTGACACTTAGAAAAAAAAGGTGTATTTTGTGGAAAAAATAGTTATTACTAAAAACCAGTTTTGAATGAGTATAAACAAGTCCAGAATGATTTCTCAAAGGCCAGGATTCGGAATACATTGTGTCAAAATTCACTTTTCCAACAGCAAAGTTTGACAAACATTCTTTCAAAAGAAAATATTTCTTACTTTATTTTTAAAACTAGATTTTTATCCTCAAAAACATTTTATTTTAAACTGCAGTTAAGCTCAAAAACATTTTTCATTGAAATTACATTTTATAGATCCTTAGAATGTTTATCCTTATCAGATTTGACTTTCTCAAGGGTTTTTTAAATACTTTCAAAATCTAATGTTTTCATATAAATATCATTAGAAATATCTGATACTTCTTTAGTAAAAATTGAAAATCTAGAATTTCCTTTATCATGTTTTTTGTTGAGTTTAGAATTTTCATTCTCATGTAATTTAGAAAACCTAGAAACTTCTTCAAAATAAGGTAATGTATTATATTCTGATGATGAAGAGTCATCATTCAAAGACTCATAATATTTATTATCATTATAATTTGAATTTCAGGAAATATTTGTAATAGATTCAACATTGTGTACCTTAGATAGGAGAAAATGATCTTAAATTTGTAGTCTGGCTATAAGTCCAATATTTCTTTTTCCTGAGGACTAATATTCTGAGGAGTTATCTAAAGAATCACTACCACTTTCACTCCATGTATCATTTTCATTCAAGACTTTCTTTGTCTTTGTCTTGTAATACTTTTTCTTATTTCTTTTAGAATGTTTCCCCTTTCTGTCTTTTCTCTTTAGTAAAGGAAAATAAGGTCTTATATGACCTACTTTCTTGGATTCATAACAAGTTACCTCTGAATCTTTCTTATCCTTCTTATCTTTCCTTTTGAATCTGTATTGGAAGTCTTTCTTTCCCAAAATCTTGTTCATCTTTTGAGAAAGATTGGCTAACTCATTATCTAAAAGATCCCTATGATTTGATTCTGATAATACAACTTACTTGGATTTGGATCTTGTTATCCTTTCAGGTGTTTTATCTTTAGATGTAAAGGCTACACATCCATTCCCATTTTTTTTTCTTGTTGAAATCAGCATCTCGCTTCAATATTGTCTCTTGCTGTAGAAGAGTTCCAAAGAGTTCATCAAGAGTAATCTTGGAAATTTTTTTGTTTTCATCAATAGCTGTCCTTTTTTATTTCCATTCTTTCAGCATTATGTTTATAATCTTATCTACAAGAGCTTCATCATCAAGACCTTTTTCTCCCATAGATTATAAACTATTGACAATTTTCATAAATATTTGTTGAACTTTACACACTGGATCTCTATAAGGAAAAACAAATCCATGATACTCTTCTCGAAGCATTGCTATTCTTGTTTCTATAACTTCAGATGTACCAAAATGTGTGACTTCCAATTTCATCCAAATACAGTTGGCTACATCACAAGAAGATATTTGGCTGTATATATTCCTGGTCATATAAAAAAATAAATTATTGCGTACCATGTAATTCAGTTGATATTCATGCTTATCTTGGTTGGTGAATGTACTGACTTATTTGTCAGGAATTTTTTAACCTCTAGTAAGCATAATAAAATTTTCTACACCAGTATTGATCACGAATGTATTCATTTGATCTCTCCAGTACTCATAATAGTTCCCATAAAATATTGGTGGCCTTGAAGGATTTAGATTTTCAATCGACCCAATATTCATTCCTACCATCTAATAAAACAAAAATCTTTTCCACTCCACACGTTAGTGTAGTAAGTAGTTACAATGAAAGTTTGAAAGAAATAGAAAAAGTAATAAAAATCTGTGGAAACCTCCTCTGATACCAATTGTTGGATCGAATATGTATATGTATATATATATTAGATGGAATAATACAAGAGGGGGTTGAATTGTAGGTTTAAACACTTTGTGTTTAAATACATAAGAAATTATTTTAAATGATCTTAAACTAAAACAATTCACAACAGGAAACCACAATTGTATTGTATATAAAGGTATGATACAATGTAATACTATAAGAAAAGTAAAGAAATTGTATTCAATATGAATACAATAATCAAAGTAATACAAAAGTGTGAGATTCTATCATAAATCGTATAGAATCTAACAATATAAAATGAAATAGTATAAGTGTAATTGGAACAATTAAAAATGTATATGAAATAGAAAAGGAAACAAAATAATCTCCTTTCTATTAAAATTGGAAGCGGAAATGTAAAAATTATTACAATTCTTTTAACCCAAAGAGAAGTGTTTTCCTTTTCCCTAGGATAAAAGGTCTGTCTTACCACCACCTTGGTAATCCCTCGATACGATGATCGGTAAGTCTGTCTGCCTATCCCCAGCAGCCCTCGATAAGATGATTGGTTCTTCTGTCTGCCTATCCCTGAAAGGCCTTGATTTTGTAATTAATCGGCACCTTTTTCTTTCAATCTCTTGAAGGCCCTCGATATGATGATCTGTCGCACAATGCAAAAACAAATCACTTATAGAAATACAAAAACTAAGAACAAGGCGTTCACGATTTGTAGTTTCAAGGCTTTCGCACGGAGCAGGAGAGAAGTCACAGTATCACTCTCTAGAACATGATAGCACCAAATGATTAGTCTTATACATGCATACTTATCTTCTTGTCTTCAAATGACCTCCTATTTATAGGCATCAAGTTTCAACGGTCATATTGCCTCCAACGGTTATATTTCTCCAATAAACTTGGAGGGACTTGGAAACCTGGAATTATAACGGTCATATTGAAACAGAAAACACGACATCGATTTGATTAGTTTGTAACTAACTCCAGGACATCGTTTTGGTTAAAAAAAAGTTATATGAAGATGATAAACAAGAGTATGATTAATATGAAACAAGTGTTTTTGACTAAGTAACAAAATAATAAGGTAATGAAAGTATAGGTATTATAAGTATTACTGTGTAATGTTTTGAAATGATACAAAGTGAGTGGACTTATAAGACATAGTACGAATAATAGAGTCAATACAATTTCTAGAGTTAGTACGAAAAATTATAGTCAGTACGATCAGCATGGTCAGTAAGATTGGCATAGTCAGTACGATTGGCATGGTCAGTACGATCAGCATGGTCAGTATGATCAGCATGCTCAGTACGATCATCATGGTCAGTACGATCAGCATGGTCAGTACGATCAGCATGGTTAGTACGATCAGCATGGTCAGTACGATCAGTACGATCAGCAAGGTCAGTACGATTAGCATGATCAGTACAATCAGCATGGTCAGTACGATCTGCATAGTCAGTACGATCAGCATGGTCTATACGATCAGCATGGTAAAACATATTTGTGATTTCCAAAACAAGATATAGAAGTCAAAAGAAAACTTTTGACTCAACATTATTAGACTAGATAATCCTCTTGTTGTATGACTATAATTTTCATACACTATGTCTATGGTGTACTAGGTGTGAAATGATATAAAATTGGTCCTTGTTATATATGTTTATAGAGGTACATAGAATGATAAAATTAATTATTTTATAACTTTTATCCATAATTAATGGTGAATTATCTAATTAAGGGGTGGTTGGGTATGATTTTTATCATGTTGTTAATTGGAGATCAATCAAGATCATATTTTTATGCCAATGTGATTAGTCTGAAAACTAATCCATGGCTTAATCTGTTATTGGATGTTTTTTTATACAAATAGATTGAACATAAGAGGTTATCATCTATTCAGATGTGGTCTATGTGATGTGCACATTAATAAAGGTTAATGAAATGTTATGTATTAGTCAATCGTGATAGTCAATACCTTAGAAAGAGAAAATAACTGAGTTGGCTATATGAGATTGGAATACATTGTATCACACTTGTACTATTACACCGCCCTAGACCACTAATCAATGTACTATCAATAAATCACCACATACCTCAGGCCAGACACCCCACATGCCAGAGTTTGTCAACTTGTAGTTGTGGTCTAGAGAGGTTTCTTGGGTAAACTATTCCCCCAATTTCATTCAGCACAATCATATAAGAAATATCTGAGTATGATACACATACATAACCATCAAAGTATGTAGATAAATTAAACATCCAAAAAATAAAAATAATAGGGAATAAAATTCTTCCAGTTATATATACTCAATTATCTAATATATTGATCACATATATTTAATAAAAATGGAATAATATGCAAATGAGCCCATACACCCAACTACTCACATGACTTCATCTGATGGTCTAATTACACACTGTGATATCATTCTATATTAGTTCTAGGACACATCAAAAACCTTTATTATTAAATGTTTGGAGTCTTATTGAGAACCATAGTGAAGTGGTGGACTTAAAAGGGTATAATTATAAAACTTATTAGGGAACTAAAAACATTATCTCATTAGATAGAAGCAATGTAGTGATATGTGAATGTGATATTCTATGATAAACTTAAATCATTCTATAAATAATTAAATAAAACCCAATAATACATGGTTTAGTATGATTCTAGAATTTTCATGATCATTTCATGATGACCATTTTAATTAGTGTGTCATAACCACATTAGATTTATACCCTTATAACTCAGTGAAATCCCAAAGATGATCTTTGGTCCTCATGTTTATGATCCTAATTGACCATACATACTTCATCAAGTTATGAAGTGTGTCTGAACATGATCATCTCTTCAGGGTGATATTTATACGTCCTTTGGGTATCTCACACTCATACCTCCCTTATAATGACTAGCAGACCATGGAGAATCATTATAGATCACTTATTCTAAAGAACACATCTTGAACCCCACGATGATAACTAGGATTTTCCAATGTCTGGATGAATTCACATTCCTGGGAGGGACAGCCGAATAAAGTTTTATAAGTACTATCTAGACTGAATCATAGGAAATACATTCAATCAATGGGAATAGGCTCGTCGATCCCACACCCACTAACCCCTGGATGTATATCTTCTAGTTCCTTATCCATACCATCACTGGTGCATCATCCTAATACTTATGGGTATACTATGGATTTTTAGGGGTTAAATATTTAAAAATAGCGATGTCCAAAATCCTATCTTGTGGATATAGAGCCAACAGAAACCTCATAATTCCATTTTAATGATAATGGTTATTGAAATTTACAATAGTCAAAGGGAATAACTATTGGAATACCATATCCTCTGGCATTCATAATGATCTCACTATCTCGATGTTATCCTTATAATCACATACATTTTTTAATGCATTATATCAAACACTATGTCCCCCTGACTTAAATTCAAAAATATTGGTCTCATTGAAACCTACATAATATAATTATTTTTATCCCAACTACGAATCGTTTTACATAAACATTATTAATTAAAAAATAAATAATTATTTTTAAATTCATTAAATCTGAAGTAGCTTATTAGGTATAGATCCCTGAAGAAAAGTAAAAAACATAAATATATAAATCTATGTATTTATATCAATGGAAAATTTCCCCATTATTTATGAAACTACTCCATTTGTGACAAGATTTCAATGTCTTGTACAAATCATAGATAATGAATGCATATAACTTAATTAATCATGGAATAAACATTTAATAAATATTAAAATATGAATATTAAAAAACATTAATCCAAAATCCACATGAAACTAGAAATATCGTAAATCTATTAAAAAATGAAAAATGTATATTAATAATAATGATCTCATATTGAAATATTTCGTAATTCTAGACATCATAAAATATGTTTATATATACGTGTGCTAAGATAATTACTTTTCATCAAGAGTGCAGTCAACACATCATTCAAAAGTGGTCATCGATACACCAAAAATCGAAACATTTATTGTCTCATGAGACCATTTGATACGTCAAGGAGTTATAAAATGTTGGTCCATATCCATCACATGTTCAATTACAAAAAATTAACTATAAGATTCAACATAATATATCATATCATTACCCATATATCCTTTAAAAAAAATATTTCCATCTATATAATTAAAAATATAGAATACCAATACAAGTTAATCATACATTAGTAGTAAAAAATGTTCATGATTTTAATTTTTTTTTTCATATATAAATAAAATGGATAACATGATTATAACCCATCTAGAGAAATAATCTTGTTTCATAAAAAATACACAATAAAATTTCCAATAATGATCAATATTGGAATATAAAGTTATGGAACTCCAATAAATTTCACTTTCTCTATAGAATAACATGTATTCTCAGGGAACATCATAAAATCAGAGTTATGTATAATTTGAAACATACACCACAAAGTGAAATGGTTTTATGAATAATTAAATATTATAAAAACATGGCTATATACCATTCATTAGAAGAAGGTGAATGGTTTCAAAGAAAATATCCCCTGTGTAAAAAAGGTAACCTAGAATAATGTGGACATAGATGAAAAAAATCATTACAATAGAGTTATTGAACAAAAACACCATATAAGGGATTACGAATTGGATTTTTTTTCTCCTCGTGAGTTTATTATCTTATGTGGTATATATAATATAGATTAAAAATTGGAAATAATAATCCTTATTAGGGTACATTCTTTTAAAATATAAATGGGAAAACGATGCGAAAAATAAAATGATAATTTAGAATATATTTTTAATATTGACTTTAAAAAAAGTATAGGTCAATTCATAAACAATATTTACAATGCAGAAGTGAAATCTCATTAAAAACCATTGCATTAAAAAATAATTAATAATGAAGAATTTAAAAGGAAATGGAATTTTCTTTTAGAAATAACGATCCTAAAAAATTTCTTATATGAGGGATATTTTTAACAAATGATATTACCATTTCATGAAAAACCGCATTGTAAAAAGAGTAATAAAAGATTACTTGTATTAAAAAATAAATTTCCTAAATAGGAGCATAAAAAACCATATAATAAAATTTTTAGTGGAGATAACCCAATAATGAAAACTATTAATGATATTACATTATAACTCAAATAAGTGGATTTTAGTTACCAAACTTTTCATACAACTAGGTGGAAAAATGAATAAATATTAAATGACCTGAACCATAAGGTCCCTCTGGTCCAGGGAATGGTTTGGCAGCCATAACCCCAAGCCTTCATCCAATAGGTTATGTTCAATAAAAAGGAACCAAGAAGGAATAACTAAAATGGGAGTCCTTTTGCTAATTTACATGTATCCATGGTCCCCACCAACTTTGTCTAGTAGTGTTGAATAATAAAAATTAATGAATATAAAAGGTATATAAAACCCATTCATATAAAAAATATGTGAAATAAATCTATATAAAAAATATAACCAATGTGTGAAATGTAATATAAAATTCCAACTACAAATGATGCCCCGTCTCCACAAAAACTGGAATAGAAAATAACCAAGACATCCTAACTCCTACTCACGAAGACTGACCACCATACACGACCTATGAACCCGAGTATCCCAATGCATCACCAAAATCAAAATTTATATGTACTTTGTTATCATAAATCACTAATCGTTATTTAAAATACCTTGAAGGTATGATTATATGAACACCAACTAATATGAATCAAAAATTAAAAGGGAATGATTGATAAAAAAAAGTTCAACTAAACCCAATGAAATAATTTCAATTTGAAACTATGATAAAAACAATATGAATCTAGACATGATCAAAATGTATCCCAAAAATAGGAGAAATGTGATAAAAATCTCCACATCCTAGATAAGAATATTGTTTCTGCATAAATCTCTAAACATCTATATCTGATGAACATCGTCATCGTGAACTACTTTGGAAACCATGTGGTGGGGTCTGCACCTCACCACTGTCCACTATAGGGATGGGAGCCACAACTCGGAACCATGAATCATATGTATCCACTTAAGAATTTATGTATAAGGTCCCGCTCAAGACCACTACACTCAATAGGTGAGTTATCCAGGCTCCATGGAGGACTTTCACCCTCTCCTAACTCAAATATGGGAGAGGACCCCTCCATAGATAGAGGACTCACACCCTGAATAGGGGAGTACCATATCTAACTAACATAAAAGTATGGGGGTCCAGCGACTATGTGAGACATGGGAGTTACATCCCCATATGTAGATGATCAACAAATTAAACTAGTGGAGTACCATCACAACATAACTAGAGAGTTTATAGGAATTGGTCACAAGTGTGACTGGGGAGTAACATCACCATAGAGAGAAGATCCATTCCCTAGATAGGGAAGTACCCTCTCTACAAAAAAAGGGATTATGGGGTACCGGCACTATATTGTGATAGGAGAGTAATATCCCTATATATAGAAGACCCACAGACTAAATTTGGGATCAATGCCTCTTCTTTACTATATATTATGTAGAACATATTCCCTATAATGACAATGGAGTACCATTAAAATTGATAGAGGAATATCATCCCTAAATATGGTAGTACTAACTCTACCTTTAATATCTCTAATGATCAAGCTTGATCACTACCATCGCTGAGAATCTCCTAAGGAATCTTCTTGTTCATAACATCTCATTTGTACCACAAAATCCACTAAAAAGACCGAAATTTTGTTCTACATTGAATATTAATTAGAATATGCTTCTGGTAGACCAAAATTTTGAGTGTGTCCAAAAACATGAGGAGTGCATTCGAATATTAATTAGCCAACTGGAATAATATTTTAATCCACCAATATATCATTACAGATATCTATCAAAGGCCAACAGAATCTCACATTTTTAATACATGAAAGAAAAAATCCATGGATTGGGTATTAACATTCCTAAATTGAACACCGAGTTGAAAAAATGTCATCATAACATATTTTTACGTTGCTTTATAGGGACATTTCATGGGTAAGAAAAAGGTACTCACCATTATACATGATTCATTTGTCTTAATGTAGGGTCAAGATTGTATAGATGATCGTCATTATGATATCAAATGAATGAGTTACAAAAAAAATGATGTATTAATAATAATAACATTATTATCATTATTATTATAAAAAATATATAAATAATATAATTCAAACCAGGGGTTACATGGTTATTTTCCCCACTCCCTCAAGCATACAAGCCTCCATATCACCAACAATTCCAAATTTTAGTTATACCTTATTTAAATATTATTATAATTACTAAAAATAAATATAACATATTAGAAAGATAGACTTTTGGGAATTTCATTCATATCACTCACACCTAAAATGGGGATGCCACATCATCACCCATCCATCCAGGACCCTCAACACCCTCTCAATTCATCAATAATAATTATATAATTTTCAATTATCATAATTATAAAAATTATAAAAGATGGGGGAGACTAACACTTCCTACTAAGATGAATGATAATAATAATAATAATATAATTATTATTATTATTATTATTAATGAACTACTGTTTACAAGACTAAAGAAGAACCCCTATGTGATCCATCACATGACCTTCACTCAAAACGGATCTTGTTACACCACACATTAGTGGTGCGCCTAAAATGGAAAAAATAGGGATTAATTATCTGATCTTAAAACAAATTTGATCATCTATATCCTTCATCACACCAAGATAAAAGCCTATATAGAAAACCCATTCCCATGTAAATGATCTAATCCATTTTCAATTCACCATCCTTCTCATTTTTGACTAAGACACACTGAATCTGTGGGTTCGATCATCCTAAATTTCAACCTAGAAATGTATTGATGTGACCCTATAGTCCAATATCAATGAATATAAAGAATGGTTAGGTAAATGAAAAGAAATTATATAATCATAATTATCCAATATGTTCTTAGCTAGTGATTGATAAGTGATTAATCAGGGGTTATAAAAATACATATAAAAAAATTTGACTAGGAAATTCAAATTACTGAACCAGATCATGTAAAGGAAAGGTAATCATAGACCAAAAGAAGATATAAAAATCAAACTCAATATTTTAATTAAAATTGTTAAAAGAATAAAATAAATGGTCCAAAAATATATTTTGGATCAATATTTGGTGATTAATGTGTTTTCCAGTAATAGATAAGACCCACTGTGTTCTCTGTCTCTCAATCCACCTTAATCAGGTCATCAATGTTATTCAATATCAAACTACCTATGATGAATGCTATCCTCCTCCTCTAAAATATAGAAAGGTTTACATTGATAACCATTTAAAAACATAACTATGTACTTATAGAATTAGGCTTTGATTGTTTTTATTATTTAATAAATTATTTAAATTAATTAATTCACTTAACTCAACTTCCAGGTGATGCCTCAATCGAACATTTAATACCTAAAAACCCTATGATGCACCACAAGTAAACCTATCATTCCATAACCAAATGGGGTCTCATATTTCAGATCTAATTATCCATTTTTTATATATTCATTTTTTTTAAATAACATTGTGTTCATGATATTAATATATTTACTATTTTTATAATATCAATATGGGGCTCTCTAGGCCTTATAATCTCTCAAAGTATTTGCATAGGGCCTTGAAAATGTTCTTCTAAATATTCCAGAGTCTTACATACAAAATACATAGTCATTATATTAACAACCCTTCAAGGATATTCAACACTAAAAAGTAATTTCTAAACAAAAAGGTGGTGACACCGAGCCTTTCTCTAACTCTCTCTCTCTCAGGATCACTCATGCATTCTCACATGTTGTTTCCAATACACACCCTTGGAAACCATAAGTACACAAAGCGTTTCCACAATTCATTTGAAAACAACCATTGGGTATCTGGAATGACTGCTCTACACATTGCGCTCAGCTCATCTGGGTTGACACTAGGTAACAATTCATTGACACATCACCTAAGCTTTGACAGGTGGAAAGCATCAATAACTCGATCTAACTACAATGAAAGGGTAAAAAAGTAAACCATATTTATAAAAAATCATAATAATTCCAAAAATGGAATATAATCCTTAAATATATTCTATGTTCATAACCAAATTATTATGATCCTAAAAAGGGAGAGATACCATGGAAGTTATGATACCCTCATCGAACTCCAAATTCCACTATCATCAATCCAAAAAGGACTCCAATAGTGAATATGGCCCCGTAGCCCAATGTCGGTTCCCACTACCATTACATCGACATATGATACAAGGAAATAATTTCCCAAATGGCTGAATTGTTTTATATTCTTGGTAAAATAGATACATACATAACTCATGTATTACCATTGATTACACAAATTCCAATAAATTTTATTGAGAAAAAATTTATTCCTTCTAGTGAATCTCTGCATAACATTTATACTAAACTTCTAGGAATCCTATAGAAAGGAAACAATTGTAAACCAAATTTATCAGTATGTGGCGAATATGATGGAAAAATAATGAATTAATGATCATAATAAATATTGTATTGTAAATAACATAGATAATTTTAAAAGTAATCAATAACTATGATGGATTTTTGTATTCAATATTGAAAGGTAAATAACTGAAAAACATTACATTTAATCAAAAAATTGAGAATAAAATAAATTCATAGATTTTATCTCATGAAATTATCATGGATAATAATTATAACATAGATGAAGGCAATGAATAATTTATGGATGTCATATTTCCTTGAAAAATCAAACCATTACCATCAAGATCAATACTCCAGGATGTTGAACTATGTGGGTATAGACTAGTCTTATTTGTGTTAAGACCTTTCCCAAGATAATACCATAATGATATATCCTCTAGATAGTTTAAAAATTCAAGGAAATAATTGTGAATGGGTTTGTATCCATCTGAATTCAACCCAATAGACTATTGATGAATTAGGCATATTACTTTAAATGGCCCCAACTCATGTCTTGCATGTCTAATGAATTCCACAAATATATAATAATAAACATAATATATAAAAAATGTGCCTTATAAAATATTCATATTTTTTAAGTATAAATCCTTATCAATATTCATCTAGTTAATCATATGTCATTAATGTCGAAATTGTCTATAATAATTCTATGTGGTTTATAAAATAATCTTATCCATGAAAAAAATATATGAATATTTATGAGAAATTTATTATTAAATGTTCATTGGATATTGAATAACTGTTTTGATGATTATTACTATACAAATTATTCAAAGATGTGAATATAAATATTATCATTAGTTAAAATTATTTTAATTTATCCTGCGGAAAATTAAGGATGGTATCAACACAATTAATACCCATGGATGTACTAATAAGGGTTGTTTTCATTAATGAAGTAAAAAAATTATTTGTAAAATTTTAAAATAAGCTTGAGTGAAATGATATATGGTAATTATATATGAGGTAAAAATAACATTCATATTGTATAGTAAAAAGTATTGAAAATTGATTTATTAATAAAGTGATAAATAGATTCCTTTGAAAAAAAATTAAAGAAAAAATTAGGTAAAAATTTATGTTAAAAATAATTTTTAAAGGGATAAAAAATTTTAATATATATTTATAAAACATGGTTTTTTTAATAATGGCTTACAAACAAATATAGTAATGATTTCTGGATTCATTTAAAACATTTTGTAAAACATTCCATGTACCAAATAGTGGTAAAATAGTACTTTTACTTGAAAAGCTTAAAATTTTCAAGAGTATAAATAAATAACATTTTTTAGTAAACAATGATCATATAATTTATTTTAATTTAATCTAAACAATAATAATATCTATTGTAATTATATTGTGTAATAAACCCATAATATTATCATAACATTAAGGTGAGAATTAATAATTGATCTAATTTTGTGTATTAGAAGTAAATACACATAAAAAAATTAAATACATCTTAGGATATAATAATTAATTATACACATATTAATATAATATTAATGACAATTAGGATGTAATAAATCCCAATGAAAAGGAATTGAGTTATGAAATTTCATCACCACTTGGTATCTTTAAGTTCAAATCCCCTTGGATAAAATAATTAATATATAAACATAGAATAAAATGAAAAATGAATAATTAATGTTATAAAATATCAAAGGGGTAATATACACCATATAAAAAAAAAATTTATAAATTTATAATATTCCTCGATGAAAAGTAATTAAGACAGAATCCCTTACCTTACACTCCATTTCGGTTGAGTTCCCTTAAAAATTTTGTATTATGGTTTGAAGCATGTAATTAAATTATAAAATAACCAAATTAATATTTATGATATCATATATTTTTTTATAACACATTATCAACGATTTATTACTAATTATACATTTTTCAATTTTTTTGGGTGATAATCATTGTGTTTTTCAAGTATGTTTTATCTTGTTATTTTTTTATTCCTCCTATGTCTATCATGATTTTATAAAATCCAGATTGCAAATCATGATTTTAATATAATATATATTCACTATATAAATATTTATTGTAATCTATAAAATTTTGTTATGGGAAATGACGCACACCATTAATTGAGATTGTAAGTCGTACGTACACATGAATGGTATTTCCATATTCTTGTCGTATTAAAAGAAAAAAATATATACATATATTCATAAATATAAATTATCATTATAGAATCAAATTTATGTTATATATATAATATGTTAATTAAATTCATCCTTAATACATTCTATGTAACTTGAGAACGAATCGCATCACATCGTGAGGAGATAGTCCACCGTAAACACAAATGGCATTATTATATTCCTATAAAATAGAAATCCAGAAGGTGTCTGTTATTTAATAAAAATATAATCATAAGAGAATTATAAATATCATAAATATCATATATAAACTATAATTCCATCATTATTCTAGTCTATTAATGGTTTTAATGGAAGAACATATGACTTCAGTTTGCGAGGTGGTAGTCAACCGTAAACAAAACTGATGATTGTGTTTTCAATTTGATGGATGTTAGTGTGGTCATTGGTATAAAATAGAAATAATATCATTATTTTTATGGTAATTAAGTTATTATATGGTAAATATATAAGAATAATTGAATTATGTGGAGAAGCAAATAAAATAAAAATTCTCATAGAAGATCTACACTACATCATTGAGTATCCTCCTTATCTTTTCACCAATTCTTTGCTCAAATGAATTTCAATACAAGGTATGGATTCATGGATTAGGGGAGAGATTATTGGTAGATATATGGGTAGGTATTTGAAGAAAAATTGTTGTTCAAGAGGTGTGAATAATGAAAAGAGGGGGAATAATTTTATAAGATGGGTGAGTAGAAAACATGTAAATTATTGAGAGGGGGAATTCCAACCACAATTTTTTCGACTCATGTGGATCTAAAAATGTAATACACTATATAATATATTTTATATGGTCTAATTTTTTTCGTAAAATGGGTTTTGGACAAATGTTTAGTTAACTTTTACCCTTATGTTTAATGTTTAGTCCCTTGGTTAACTTGGTTTCCCTTAATCACCGTAATTAGTTTTAATTCCATTAAATAATATTTATTTTTCAAAAAATATTTCTCCTTATTATATATTATAAATTATTATGATTCCAAACATCAGGTCCATTTTTTAAAATTCATATTACATAAGTGTAAAAAAATTAATTTAAAATTAATTCTGCATACATGATGAGAAAGCGGGTTTTTAATATGAAAATGTTCAAAAGATTACCATGTAATTATATAAAAAATAGAAATGAAATTAATTATATTAAAAAATGAAAAATTATATTTTTTATTTTTTATTTATTACTTAAAAATTTATTAAAAATATAATTTAACATTACAGATTATTAATATGAAAGGTTAGTTTTAAATTAAAATTAATTATTTTCCACTAATCAATGAAAAATGAAACTTTTCAAAGAAATACCAAATGATCATCCTAATATAATTCTAAAGTTATACTAAATAAAATTATATTTATTTGGTAAAATAATTTGTAAACATTTAGTTTTAAAATATGTTCGTAATTTGATGTAGAGAAAACTACATTTTAAAATATACATCTTTTACATGTATAACTAGATTTGTTCTTATATTATTCCTATAAAATATAATTGGTTAATTTTTAAAAAATTATTCATTATATAATATATAAATTTCACTAATACCATTAAATTTTTTTAATTAATTGTATTTATTATGATAAAATGACTTGTGTTCTGATGAATACTATTCAATAAAACCATTTCCTTTATGTTTAATATGTTTTAATATTCATTTATAATTAGTTGGTATAAAATTAATTCAACAATATATTTATATTAATTATTTAATCAATTCATGACCAATAATAAAATTTCATGGATATACATTTCATTTAAAAAAAATTATTAATTGTATTTGATTTTATATAGTCTTACATATAACACAAGCTATCGAATAAATTCGTTGTTATGTGTAATGTAAGCTTACTCAGTGTTGCGTTCGTTTAATGATATATCATAAATTTAATTTATGTAAAATATTAAATATAATTTAATGTTTTGGGATTTTATTTTTACTTCTACACTGGTTGTTTTATGTCATTCATGCTATTGAATAAAATTTAATACTTTTATTATTTCATAGTGTTACATTATACATGCCTTAAATAAATTTTTCCATTTAAATTTTTTAACACAATTGGTAATATAGGATTTTATATTTTAAAATTCTTTTGATGAAATCCCTAAATTGTAAAAGAACCAAAAATATATCCTTATTATTAGAAAGAATGGTATATACATTGCTTACATATAACTAGGTTTTTATGTTAAGAAAATTTAGTGTCAGGTAAAGATATGTACATAGAGTAAATGAGTTAATAAATATAGGGGGTTATTGAGTTCACTTATCATAAGAAATTAAATGTTAAATTTAATGTTGGGGGACTAAAATTCACAAATTTAATAGGATCGTAATGTTTTTTAATATCATTTGAAATGATGATATCATGAAAAAAATTTATTTACGATCATTATTTATGTGTTAAAGAATTTATTAACTATATAAGAATATAATGAAACATACTTACTCGAAATCATTATATAAATAAATCATCATCCTTTGGTTTTACTCCAATAATTATCCAATTAATTTATTATTATATGAAATTAATATCCAAAAATTAATTTTTATGCCCGAAGAACTAAAAAATACTTTTAACGAATCATAATATCTATAAAAGAATATAAAAGATTTTCTATATATTTCTAACTAACATACAAAACCAATATGGCCAATATATAAATATTTAAACCTCAATGTTAATATTGCATGTTCCTCATGAATATTTATTCGTTAATTTGTTTATCTAAAAAAATACATAGTAACACAAACATAAAATAAGTCAGCGGTAGGTGAGAACCCCTTATAGTCTTTCAGTCATGGGTTCTATCCTCGCCACCTTTCTATATATTAGTAGTTTTTACACTAAAACAATATGTTTCTTTTTATTAGCTATATTTATATAATGTTACAAAAAATATAACATACATCCTTGAAATAAAATTAATCATTAAAAAATAATTTTTAGGGTTTTCTATAATCTTTATTAAAAAGTATAATAATATTATTTGAATATTGTTACAGGTCCATTAATTATTATATTAACCCAAATGATTATCAATATATAAAAACATTTATTTATAAAATATAATGAAATTATCCCCTAAATAAGTTTTCCAATAAAACATATAGTTTACATAAGTTTCTCCAAAATTTACTTCATCTATATAGACTCATATCACATAAACCCTAAAATGAGCTATTTCAGGATATGATAAAATTATTAATCTTAATCTCACAAACCCATGATGGAATTCATAACACTTAAGTTAATTAAAAGACATGTGATTATAAAACATAACACAATCCTTTAATGTATCATAATTTTTATAAAAAATACATTGGTAAAATATAAATTTAGAATTTAATTATTTAACCATAATAAATATATCATCCATTCTATTTCCAATATAGGCCATTCCATAGTATAGGGTTACACCTAGGTCATTCATTTTCATTGTCTATTCAAATCCATCATAATGTTTAGAAAATAAAATTTGAATTATCTTAATCATATCCCACTAGAGTGTAAAACTAGGTGTGTAGTAACACTTGTTGTGTTATACCAGGTTATGCTTTAGTGAATCTCAATAAAACCATTTCAATGATATCACCTAAAGGCATATCTTTTATAGAAACGTGTTAACTTTGAATATCCAGGCAAGGATTAATTGTTAGAAAAATCACAAAATTTATACATTTCAAAAACAATAGGATGTTCTTCTATTGTTGTCTTAAAATTATATCTTTGGGTTTTGTTACCTAATATATGTTCTCAAGAATTGTGTTCATAGGATTTCTAATAAATACTCAATGATTCTAACCACAATATATGATGCAACGAAATCATGTCCCAACAGAATGAATAGTTTTTTATTCTTGGTAAAATATACATGTACATAATTATAATTAAAATAGAATCACAAAATTATAAAATATATATTTATAATAACTTAATTTCATATATAAAATCCATGTATATCAATTTTAGTAAAATTTGAGGAATCCTGGGTAAAGGAAATGAAATAACCATGAGTTGGAATTCTTTGTAATGGTTTAATGCAGTGTAAAAAATAATGAATAATTTATCATAATAAATACATAAAGGTATATAATAGAGAACACATTAAATGAAATCGATAAGTGGGAAGGTTGTGCATAAAAAATATGTCATGGTATATAACTGAAAATATATTCAGTTAAATTAATATACAATGAAGAAAATGAATTCATATATATTATTTTGTAAAAATCTCATGGATAATACAAATAAATAAAATAATTTAAATGCATAATTATTATAAGACATTTTTCTAAGGTACATGAAACCATTATCATCATGATAAATCCTCAATACATTTTTAGTATGTGATTAAAAACCTATCTAATTTCAGTCAAAACTGTTCACAAGACACTAATGTCATGATATATCCCCTATGTAGTTTAAAAGATCTTCTAATCAAACAATAAAGGGTTATTTTAAATTGATGTCATCCCATGAGACTACAGTTCCAGTTCAAGGGATTACATAAAATGGGATTGAACCCATGTCTTACTTCTCCAAATAAATCCACATATGTAAAATAATTGAATTAATTCCTAAATAATGTCCATTTTAAAATATCTATTTTGATTAAAGGATACCAATTTATCAAAATTACACTGGTTAAAAAATATAATTACAATTTAACACCAAATATAAAAATGATATATAGTTTATAGAATAATCATATACATGACTAATGATATGGATATTTAGGGGAAATGTTATGTTTAATGATCACAAGAATGTTAATAACTCCATGGGATGATAATTATTATTAAAATTAATCCAAGAGGTGAATTTAAATACATTCCTTGGTAAAAATAAACATATTCCATCTTCAGGATGTATAAGAATGTTATTAATAAAACATATTTCCATTAGAGTATGAATAATCATTGTTTTCATTGATGAAATAAGAAAATATCTTTGTAATGTTTAAATGGAATCCTCATTGAAATGATAGAGTATTTGTATATGAGGTTGAATTAACATTTCTTTTTCATTATAAAATGGTTAGAAATGTTCCATTTTAAGAAAGTGATAAGGATTTTCATATGATATATTTAAGAAAGAAAAAATTGTTAAATATTTAATCTAATTATTAATGTTTATATTTTTAAATATATCATTGAATTTTTTTTATAAAACGTGGTTTTGGAAGAAAATTAGTTTCTGACCGAAGAGAGAAATGAAGTCAGGTTTTGTTAATAACATATAGTGTACTAAAGAATGAGGAAATGGTACTATTAATTGAAAAATGTTAATAATATAAAGATTAGAGGACTATTAAAGGGTTTATTAAAAATGATCCTATAATTTATGTTAATTTAACTTCATTGATATATAATCTTTATTATAATGATATTGTGAAATAAATCATTAAAATGGTTGTACCCTTTAACAGAGAATTATTCAATGAATCGATTAGGTGTATAAATTATAAATCCACTTAAAAAAGTGGAAATAAATCATTATATATTACAAATTAATTGTACATGTAATAATAAAATATTAATGAAAATGAGGACGTAATATAATATTAGGTCTCAAACTTAAACATTAAATAATCTTGAGATAAGTTGATTATTTGACTTTAATTTACATAGATTGTCTTTTCAGGTTTAGAGATTTATAAAATTAAAGAATAAATCTAAAATAACAACTTAAATATTACAAGTAGATACATACACTTGATAATAATATATATTTTATAAAACAAATAACTTTTTGGAAAGAAATATGGTTTGTTTCATTTTTAAATAGCATGATTTTTCCCTGATCACATCCTTGACTCTATTCTTCTTTAAGTCCCGTGAAAAAAATTTCAAAACATCGTATGATTATAAAATTATGATTAAAGGATACATAAAAAATAAAAACTATTATTATTGTGAAACATGTAAACCATGAATACTTTTTCATAAAGGGATACTTTTCAGCTTTCAGACGTAGCAAAAACACTTCACTGAAAATTAGCTCATTGCTTCCCCTTTTTTATGACCAAAAGATTACAATAATGCTCATAAAAATAAACATATAACATATAAATGTAACATGGGACATAAAAATAATTAAATTGAATAACCATATGGTCTAATTCCACTCATATCACTAAATAGAATAACCATATGGCCAACATAAATTCTCAATTCATTGGAAGTTATAATGTAACCAGTCATCTATGGTTTATCACAGTACCACCCATAATTAGTTTTATCATGTAACCAACCATCTTGGTTTATCCTATAACCACCTCTCAAATGTTCAAGAACCATTTAACAATCACAACACATAAAACAATTATAAAGGAAAAATAATATTTCGACACTGGAAACACAAGAGATCATTTTAATCTATTGAAATATTCAACCCATTTCCAAAACCATTTATAACATTTAATAAACTGAACATAAAATCAAATTTTTCGATACCATGTTAAAACCATTTAATTTAATTATAATTTTTAAACATTCATTTCTAAATAAATAAATTATCATAAATCATTTTGAAAACAGGGACATGAAATAGAATGTTTTAAATGAATAAATCTTTAAAACATTTAAAAAGATTTTTTAGTTAAATAGTCACTTACTATATTAGAATCACATAAATAAAAATAAATATTAAATAAAAATAAACATAAATTTAAATATCATGTTAATATATTAATTAATGATATAATGAGTCAAAATGGATTTATATGCACTTTATAGTATAATAAAGGTACATAACAACAAGATCTGCCACAATGAAAGGAGATTGAGAAAAAAAATTACAAAGGTAAAATCATTAGATTAAAGATAAATAAATGACCTAAATATGTGTGAAAATTATAAATACACATGAAATAGGTGTATATTCAATATAAAACAATCATAGTTGAATCAAACATATTCTTGTAAAAATAAGACAAATGACATGGATATTTAACTCGATGAATGATGATTGAGTTGGGATTTCCCTTACATAGATCATTTTGTTAATAAAATAGATAGATTACATTTATTCATTATAAATCCCCATAAATCAATTATAAATACAAGATAAGATATTTAAATTCATTATTCATGTAATCATATCACGACATAGTCAATAATTATAAGATCAACCCAATGAATGGAAATTGGGTTAAGAAGTTCACTTACTTCAAATTCCACTTGTCTCGTCTATTCTTTATATTACTAAATAATAAACATAGGTTAATTTATTATTTCACCAGAACATATTTTAGATTTATTATTCATTTTATATTACATAATATAATGTTATTAAAATTACATTATTAGTAATGTTCATATCAGTCGTTTTGTCGATATTCAGTACTTGAGTCGAAAATGTACTTGTTTTGATGTAAATTGTCTATGTGTTCGAAATTGAATCATCAATAAAATATTATTTATAATTTAAATATACTATATATACATTATTAATATATTTATATTTTTCATAACTTTTTGAGTTAATAAATGAAATATATCGTTCATGGAGATGGTAGTCCGTACAAACACATGAACGCTACTTGCATTTATTTTCCATATTAAATGAATAATAATGAAATAGTTCTAAAGAATGTTATAAAAATAGTTTTATATTATTTCATGTGTTTATAATATGTTTAATAAATATATCCTTTATGTGTTCCAACTATAGCATGAACGAGTCATATCACATTGAGGGGGCAGTAGACCACACTTCCCCAAATGAAATTATAATATTTACACATTATGGAAAGAAAAAAGGTATGTTGTAAATATAAATTACATAACCATAGAGACAATATCTATATTTTATAATTCATATATAAATAAATATCCATCATAATGGCCTCCATGAGAGGTGGTAGGAGAAAATAGAACAAACATCATTTCGTGAGGCAGTAGTTTACTGTACACAGAAACAATATGTTCTATATCCATTAGATAGTGGTGTGTCTATGTTTATGTAAAAACCATTTCATAAAGACAACCTAGTACATTTATGATACAGTTTTCATTATAACATGGTATAATAAATGGAGGTTAGTGTTTATAAATGTAAAATAATTGAGAAGATATTGAGAGAATATGTTACCTTGAAATCGAGTAACTGCTTTTTATTTCTACAAAATGGCTTATTTTAGTTCCCTTATACCAATGTAAAGTACTATAAGAACAATATAGGGATGTTGGGAGATTATTTGAGCAGAATATGAATGATCCAAGGGGCTTGAAAGGTGTGAGTAAGTGGGTAGATGTGGTGGCCTTTTATTAGATGGAGGTGGGGAAAATTACGAATGTCTTGAAATATTATATTATTATAAATTTATTTTAGAATTATAATAGTCCCAATGTGATATATTTAGAGGGTAAGATGAGTATGGGTTTCAATCCTCTCAGCTAATAGGTTTTGGATAGGTTTATGTCACAAAAGATACCTTATATTATAAGGCCTCGGCCTTAAACCTTACTTAATCTTAAGTTATTACAAGATTAAACATTGAGGATATTTTTAGGTTTTGTGTTTTAGAGAATTAGATCATAAAACATGCATTACATTCCACATTTAAACAAAGTGGTTACATAAAATATGGTATTCATTTTTCCCATCAATGGAAACATATTTAAAATAAAACATGGATTCTTTCTTGACACTTCCTTGACACTATCATCATATCATGTACCATTCCCTTGACCTGTGAAAAACATTTCAAAAACTTTGGATGAGTATAAAAATCTCAGCAAGGGTTATAAAAAGTATGGAAAGGAAACATGAGTACATATATAAATAATAATGAAATCATACTTTACCCATAAATCATATTCACTTTAACATACCTCATAAAATCATGAATAAATCATAGAAATTATAATACATAAAGGTAAATTGAGGCATTCATAACATTCTTACATAGGGAGTAACCCTCTTGGTTACGTTTTAAATACCCATCACAATATATTCCCTAAATCTCTTTGGAAAAACCTTAATGCTTAACTCCTTTGCGTTACCCAATGCATTGGAGAGCTATATCGGGCTCACCTGCCCATAGTTTATCATGGAACCACCCGTTTTCATAACAATGCCCAAGAACCATAACATAAACGTATCACATAAAACATGCATAAAGGAAACATAACATTTTCACATTTCAATCACAATATAACATTTTAGGATTTTGGAATAATTAATCCATTAAAAACCCATTTTCAAAACCATTTAAAACATTTAATAAAGAGATTTTTGAATCAAAGTGTCCCATACCACCTTGAAGATTTTAAAATTTTAAACCATTAATATCCATATAAATAAATCCTTAAAACCATTTTGAAAACATGGATAATAATAAGAACAAATCATTAAAACATTTAAAGCGATATTTTGGTTAAAGGGTTTTTACCAAAATTAAAGACACTTGAATACAATAAGTGAGGAATAAAATTTAATCAGAACAGTATTATATCATGAGAATAAATGTATTCATGATATAATATTCCAAAGTACAGTATATACACCATATAAGAGTGAATTGGTGCATAACAACAATGAAGTCTCAATAGAAATGTAAAATGTGATGAAATCCCTTATAAAGAAGGTATCCTTAAATTAAGGATAAATCAATCTCTAAATTATGTGTGACAAATATAAATACACCCAATATAAGTGGCTATTAAGTTTAAAACAATAAAAGTTCATTCACCCATATTAAAAGTATTACATATTCAATAACTACATGTTGAACCCAAAGAAATCGAAATTGGTTTAAAAAGTTCCCTTGGTAAAATTCGACAGCCTAACGGTGTCACTTCAAAATTCAGAAAATCAGTTGATGAGAGATAAAAAGGGTATACCATCACATGGAAATAAAATTTACATCAATAAGGATATATAAGAACATATCCCAACAAAATATTATGTGAATTAAAAGACATAACAAAAGAGGTCTTTTAAAAGAGGAGGGTGAAAGGTTCTCTTGTCGTCTTTGGTAACTTTCGAAACATACACCCCATTGAAGAAGGGTCATATAATGAATATGTAAATACCCATAAATGAAATTATATTACACAAAGAGTATAATAATGGGAATTACATACACCACTCAAAGTAAATGGTGGCAAATGTAGTATAAATCTCACGGGACTAAAAGTGAGATGAAAAATCCCTTTTGAAAACTCGGCAGCCTAATGGCGCCACTTAAAACTTCCAAAAATGGATTGATGAGATAAAATAGGTTCTCTCATCATATTAAAATAAAATATAAATCAAGATTAATATAAAATAACATCCCCCATCATAACAAAGAGGATCTTAAAAGAAGTGACATAAAGGAGAGTACTTAAAAAGAAAGAGAGAGGTTAGATCTCTTACAAAAATTCAGCAGCCTGACGGCGCCACTCAAAACCTACAAAATGGATTGATGAGAGAAAATAGGGTCTCTAATAATATAAACATAAAAATTAAATTACTATTAATATAAAATAACATCCAAATCATAAGAAAGATGAGCTCAAAAGGAATTACATAAAAGAGTGTACTTAAAAAGAAAGAGAGGGGGTAGTATCCCTTACCTCGGGTCCGACCTGACTCGATCGTTCATTAACATCCTAAATAATAAACTTGAGTTAATTTATACTTTCTTAAGAACATTTTTCATGTTCATTATTCCTTTTATATCACTTATTTCCATGATATAAACATTATTTAATCATTTAAGTTAATAATGTTTGTTTTGTCGATATTTGGTTCTTAAGTCGAAAGTGGACTTCTTACAATTACACGTTGTTCGTGTGGTCAATGGTTCATTACATCCAGAATGATAATAATGATTTGGATATCATATATATCATATATATCCAGAATATAAATGTATTTATAATATTACATAATCATTTAGAGGTAAGAAATTAAATGCACCGTTCATGGAGATGGTAAGCCGTACGTACGCATGAATGCTACTTTCATTTCTATGTCATATTAATGGAATTAAAACTAAATGAGAGGTATGTATATTTTAATTCCAGAATTATATTCATAATTTATATGTAACATACATCATATATAATAACTTTAAATCCATCCTTTATACATCCCACATATGGCATTAATGAATCAAATCACTTTGAGGGGGCGGTAGTCCGCACTTCCTAAAATGAAATTATCGTGTTTACCCACAATGGAAACCATAAAGGTATGCCACAAAAGAAAAATACTGAAGATTAATTAAAACATAAAAATATTATATATCATATATAAATATAGTGACATCTTAATGGCCAACTTTGAAGGTGTTATATGAGTGTTGAACAATCATCGTTTTGTGAGGCAGAAATTCGCCATCCACAGAAATAGTATGTTCTTTAACCATTAGATGTAGGTGTGTATAATAAGTGTAGCTCGAATTATTCCAATAACAACATCCTAGTATATTGAAGATGTTGTAGGGGTTACAAAAGATATGAATAAAAACAGTTTAGGGGTTGGAGAAGAAAAATAAAACAAAAGAACACAAGTGAAGACATTACCTTAAAATCAGGTAACTCTTCTTGATTTGAGCTCAAAGGCTTCCTTGGAAAGGATTCTGACCAAAGGTGAGGATTCAACGAGTACTATAGGGATTTGGAGAGGAAAAATGAGCAGGTTTTGGCCGAGCCAAAGGCTTGAGGGGTGTGGGTAAGGTGGTGGAGGTGGGGGCCTTTTATAAGAGGAGAGGAGAGGCACTCTCTGAAAGTTACAAAATGTTACTTTATTTTCAAATTAGTTTCAGATTTTAAAGGTCCCACATTTATGTATTTAGAGGATAAGGTGGTAAGAGTTATAAATCCACCCATACAATAGGTTTTTGACAAGGTTAGGTCTTGGAGTTTACATTATATTTTAATTTTATTTAAACAGTTAAATAATGAGGTAATCGTTGCATCATCATGGTGTCATAAATAATTAAATTTATATAGTGTTTAAAAATTATAAAAAAATATCATGATGTGGTAAATCGTTTTAGATTTCTAATTAATATTTATATTCAAAAATATTACTTTTATATCCCCATTTAAAAATTGTTTTAGTGAAACATTTCATGCTTGTGACATTTTTATTTTAACATTAAATAAAAAGTTATTTATGTAATTTTCATACCAAAGTGGCTCCATG
The DNA here is from genome assembly GCA_963277665.1 of Viscum album. NCBI lineage: Eukaryota > Viridiplantae > Streptophyta > Magnoliopsida > Santalales > Viscaceae > Viscum > Viscum album. The sequence continues at coordinate 712,227,603 of OY728160.1, forward strand.
GGGTCCCCAAGATGACCCATGGATTTTTCTGGTCGTCCATGACACATCCAAGGATGGTAGGACATGTGTCTAGTTCATTTACCATTATTAAAACAATATTTTTACCTTAAATTACACTAATTACCTCTAATCGCGATTAAGAACATAAAAGTTACTATTCACCAAAAAATTATTTTAATTCCATTCAACAACATTTTAATTCCTAATGACAAACATGTATGGTGGATTTTTTAAATTCAAAACATAGAGGTGGAAAAGTTTCATTTAAACGAAAAATCAGTTTCTTTAACTACCACTTAGTGGTTTCACTATTCATCAAAACATGAAGTTTTTTAGAAAAATACCAAAAATTCACCCTAAGCTATATTTGATATTCGGAACTGAAAAATGATGTCTATTTTACAAAATTCAAAATGTATAAGTTTCATTAATTAATTTAATAATTAATTCCTACTGTCAAATCAAATAGCGTGTTTTTAGGAAACAATATCTATTAAAAGATTGACAATAGTTTAAGTCCAATTTCAAAGTGAAATTAATTCCAATGACCACTATTGGATTAAATGGTAAAAATATATTCTAATTTTACTTTAAAAACAATTAAAAAGATAATCTAATCATATAAATAAATTATATTAAAAAGATTTTTTGGATTAAAATACAACATTTTTCACTATTCATTAAAAAATGAACTTTATCGGAAAGATACCCAAAATTTACACAAGGTAAAATTTGATGTATTTATTCTAAAGAAGAATTTTATTTTGTCAAATATAACACATAAAATTGTCAAAAAGCGGATTTAAAAGAGGTTCTCCATTAAAAGGTGGTTAATCTTCCTTCTAAAGAATATTATAATGTTTATGCTTAAAATTGTATTCATTCACATTTTTAATCCTCTAACATTTATTGTAAAAAGTAAAAATGTTTGACAAACATATATAATCATTTTGTAGTTAGTTCTGTTCATTCCCTCCATTACAATGGCTAGGAGTTAACTACCATTTAAAATAATATTATTTTATTATTATAGTGCAACGTAAGATTTCAAAGGAACTCATTGTTGCGTATTGGGTAAGAAATCAAGCATAGCATTCCCTATAAATTAATATTAACATTTTATTCACATATAGGGATAAATATAAAAGATTTCATATTCTTTATTTACCTGGGGTGTTACATCCTTCCCCCCTTTTGGGAATTGCGTCCTCACAATTTTAAAATTGGGCTCGGAAACATCCTTGAAAGTCCCACATCGGAACAAGAATCGGTAAAACAATCACATTAAAATAAAGAAATAGAAGTAAAAAGGTCACCCGAGTTAACCCATACTAGAACTCCATGTATGAAAATATGGACATGGGGGAAAAAATAAATGGTCATGTTCTGATGGAGAGTGATAGTAAACATGTCTAGGAGAAAGTTAACCATAAGAAAATCACAAAATTGTGATGGGTTAAACGGTATTCAATTCCCCAGTAGGAAAAGTTAATAGACAACATTTTTTTAAGTTAATTTTTATTGAGGAATTTATTCATAAGGAAACATAATTACTTATCATGTTGACTTTCAACTTTTATTATATTTATTACCCAAACTCATATTTTCTCCAAAAGATGAGTATTTAGGAAGACTTGTTCACTATAATCAACTAATAGAGAATCACCTAATCCACAAAAGAGAACTATATACTTCCCATGTCCTTAGACTTTAACCAGAACCAAAATGGTTAGTACAAGATCAGATAATCCATAAAAGGATAACCCTTTATAAAAAGAAAATCTATTCTTAATCTCCAAAATTTGTCCAACAAAACCCAAAGTTCAACGAGGACCATTTGATAAACAATTTGTCCATAAAATTATTCAAAGTAAACCAAACTAAGATTGAAACCCAAATATTTGAAGGTTTTAATCACATAGTCTTCCAAGGTACAAATTAAATTTTATCTCCAAATAACATCAGTTGCTCTTAAATTCTCATATTGAAAAGTAATTAACCTAATCACATATCCTCGATGACAGGTTAATCATTTCCATAGATAACCCAAAATAAACTTACTTTTGATTCCAAAAATCATCTAACTAAAAAGAATTAGTCAACCTAACTAGGGACTTCACGTAGTCCCGTGGTAGGCGATAAATATCAGTTGCACATTGGTTGTGGGTTCGATTCCCGCAGCTTTGTCTGACGCGACAGGTTGTCACACGGTTTGCATGTTGTCCTTTTTCCAAAACTAAATAATTCTATAAAACATTCCCCAAAACGAGATAAAATCTTCAAAAATAATCATAACATATTTTAACCTCAAGTTTATCTCATGCCTTTCATTTTCCATCATAACATATAATAACCCATAATTACCTCAAAAGTAAGGATCATATAAACTCTAATGGTTACCTTTATAATTATTACCTGAACTTCCTCATCAATTGGTCATCTCGTACATGATGCATTACAGATAATACCAAGGTTCATGTGGTTGATCATGACTTTTTCATAGTTGGTTTAGAACAACCACGAGTTTCCTCATTGAATCCCCCATTTTATCTAGTATCTTAATCAGAGAACCACCACAGTTTCCTTCAAACCTGTTGTCTCTTTGGTGCCTTCTAGATCCATCCATTCACTAAAAAAATAAATGTCAGTGTGAGTATATCTACAAAACCATCATGTACAAATGAGGAAGGTAAAAACTAAGATATACTTAATCATTCACTTTATCTAAAACTAGGACTCTTTCTAAAATCCTAACTATTATGGTAATGTAACTTATGCTTAGAGAATACCTTAACCTTTAAAGTTATCTAAATCGACCTCTAATACCAACTATAAGGTCCCGACCTTAAACCTTATTTAATCTTGAGTTATTACAAGATTACACATTGAGGATATTTTCAAGTTTAGAGTTTTAGAGAATTAGATCATAAAACATGCATTACATTCCACATTTAAGCAAAGTGGTTACATAAAAGATAGTATTTATTTTTCCCATCAACGGAAGCATATTTAAAATAAAACATGGATTCCTTCTTGACACTTCCTTGACACTATCATCATATCATGTACCATTCCCTTGACCTGTGAAAAACATTTCAAAAACTTTGGATTAGCATAAAAATCACAGCAAGGGTTATAAAAAGTATCGAAAGGAAACATGAGTACATATAAACATAAGAATGAAATCATACTTTACCCATAAAACATATGCACTTTAACATACCACATAAAATCATGAATAAATCATAGAAATCATAAGACATAAAGGTAACTTGAGGCATTCATAACATTCTTACGTAGGGAGTAACCCTCTTGGTTATGTTTGGAATACCCATCACAGTATATTCCCTAAATCACTTCGGAGAAACCTTAATGCATAACTCCTTCGTGTTACCCAATGCATTGGAGAGCTATATCGGGCTCACCCGTCCTTAGTTTATCATGGAAACACCCATTTTCATAACAATTCCCAAGAACCATAACATAAATGTATCACATAAAACATTCATAAAGGAAACATAACATTTACACATTTGAATCACAATATAACATTTTAGGATTTTGAAATAATGAATCCATTAAAAAACCATTTTCAAAACCATTTAAAACATTTAATAAAGAGATTTTTGAATCAAGGAGTACCATACCACCTTGAAGCTTTTAACATTTTAAACCATTAATATCCATATAAATAAATCCATAAAATCATTTTGAAAACATGGATATTAAAAAGAACAAATCATTAAAACATTTAAAGCGATATTTTGGTTAAAGGGTTTTTACAAAAATTAGAGACACTTGAATACAATAATTGGGGAATAAAATTTAATCAGAAAATTGTAATATCATGAGAATAAATGGATTCATGATATAATATTCCAAAGGACAGTATATAAACCATATAAGAGTGAATTGGTGCATAAAAACAACGAAGTCTCAATAGAAATGTAAAATGCGATGAAATCCCTTATAAAGAAGGTATCCTTAAATTAAGGATAAATCAATCTCAAAATTATGTGTGACAAATATAAATACACCCAATATAAGTGGATATTAATTTTAAAACAATAAAAGGAAATTCACATATATTAAAAGTATTACATATTCAATAAATACATGTTGAACCCAAAGAAATAGAAATTGGGTTAAAAAGTTCCCTTGGTAAAATTCGACAGCTAAACGGCGTCACATCAAAATTCAGAAAATGAGTTGATGAGAGATAAAAAGGGTATATAATCACTTGTAAATAAAATTTACATCAATAATTATATATAATAACATATCCCAACATAATATTATGTTAATTAAAAGACATAACAAAAGATGTCTTTTAAAAGAGGAGGGTGAAAGGTTCCATTACCGACTTGGGTATCTTTCGAAACATACACCCCATTGAAGAAGGGTCATAAAATGAACATGTAAATACCCATAAAAGAAATTATATTACACAAATAGTATAATAATGGGAAGTACATACACCACTCAAAGGAAATGGTGGAAAAATTATCATAAATCTCACGGGACTAAAAGTGAGATGAAAAATCCCTTACGAAAACTCGGCAGCCTAACGGCGCCACTTAAAACTTCCAAAAATGGATTGATGAGATAAAATAGGGTCTCTCATCATATTAAAATAAAATGTACATAAATATTAATATAAAATAATATACCCCATCATAACAAATAGGATCTTAAAAGAAGTGACATAAAGGAGAGTACTTAAAAAGAAAGAGAGAGGTTAGATCTCTTACGAAAATTCGGCAGCCTAACGGCGCCCCTCAAAACCTCCAAAATGGATTGATGACAGAAAATAGGGTCTCCCATAATATGAACATAAAAATTAAATTAGTAGTAATATAAAATAAAATCCCAATCATAATAAATATGATCTCAAAAGGAATGACATAAAAGAGTGTACTTAAAAAAAGAGAGGGGGTAGGATCCCTTACCTCGGGTCCGCCTTGACTCGATCGTTCTTTAACATCATGAATAATAAACTTGAGATAATTTCTACTTGATTAAGAACCTTTTTAAAGTTCATTATTCCTTTTATATCACTTATTTACATGTTATAAACATTATGTAATCATTTAAGTTAATAATGTTTCTTTTGTCGATATTTTGTTCTTAAGTCGAAAGTGGACTTCTTACAATTACATGTTGTTCGTGTGGTCAAAGGATCATTATATCCAGAATGATATTCATGATTTGGATATCATATATATAATATATATCCTTAATATACATGTATTTATAATATTACATAATCATTTAGAGGTAGGAAATGAAATGCACTGTTCATGGAGATGGTAAGTCGTACGTACGCATGAACGCTACTTTCATTTCTAATTCATATTAATGGAATTAAAACTAAATGAGACATATGTATATTTTAATTCCAGAATTATATTCATAATTTATATGTAACACTCATCATATATAATAACTTTAAATACATATTTTATACATCCCACATATGGCATTAACGAATCAAATCACTTTGAGGGGGCGGTAGTCCGCACTTCCTAAAATGAAATTATCCTGTTTACCCACAATGGAAACCATAAAGGTATGCCAAAAAAGAAAAATATAGAAGATTATGTAAAACATAAACATATTATATATCATATATAAATATAGTGACATCTTAATGTCCACCTTTGAAGGTGTTATATGAGTGTTGAACAATCATCATTTTGCGAGGCAGAAATTCACCATCCACAGAAATAGTATGTTCTATAACCATTAGATGTAGGTGTGTGTAAGTATAGCTCGAATTATTCTTATAAAATCATCCTAGTAAATTTAAGATACTGTATTTGTTAAAAAAGAAATGAATAAAAAGAGTTTATTGGGTTGTAGAAGAAAAATAAAATAAAAGAACACAAGTGAAGACATTACCTTAAAATCGGGTAACTCTTCTTGATTTGAGCTCAAAGGCTTCCTTGGAAAAGATTCTGCCCAAAGGTAAGGCTTTAATGAGTAATATAGGGATATGGAGAGGCAAAATGATCAGTGTTTGGCCGAGCCAAAGGCTTGAGAGGTGTGGGTAAGGTGGTGGAGGTGGGGGCCTTTTATAAGAGGAGTGGAGGGGCACTCTTGGAATGTTACAAAATGTTACTTTATTTTCAAATGAGTTTCGGATTTTAAAGGTCCCAAATTGATTTATTTCGAGGATAAGGTGGTAAGGGTTCTAAATCCACCCATACAATAGGTTTGTGACAAGTTTAGGACTTAGAGTTTACATTATCGTTTCATTTTATTTAAATCGTTATATAATGAGGTAATCGCTGCATCATCATGGTGTCATAAATAATTTAATTTATTTAGTGTCTAAAAATTATAAAAAAACTATAATGATGTAGGAAATATTTTTAGCTTTCTAATTAATATTTATAGTCAAAAATATTACTTGTATAACCCCATTTAAAATTTTTTTTAGTGAAACATTTCATGCTTGTGACATTTTTATTATAACTTTAAATAAAAAGTTATTTATGTCATTTTCCAACCAAAGTGGCTCCATGGGGTCCCCAAGTTGACCCATGTATTTTCTTGGTTGGACATGACACATCCAATGAGGGTAGGATATGTGTCTAGGTTATTTCACATTATTAAAACATTATTTTTACCTTAAATTACACTAATTACCTCTAATCGCGATTAAGAACATAAAAGTTACTATTCACAAAAAAATTATTTTAATTCCATTCAACCACATTTTAATTACTAATGACAACCATGTATGTCGTATTTTTGAAATTCAAAACACAGAGGTGGCAAAGTTTCATTTAAACGAAAAATCAATTTCTTTACCTACCACTTAGTGGTTTCACTATTAATCAAAAGTTGAAGTTTTTTAGAAATATACCAAAAATTCACCCTAAGATATATTTGATATTCCGAACTCAAAATGATTTCTATATTACAAAATTCAAAACATATAAGTTTCATTAATTAATTTAATAATTAATTCCCGCTGTCAAAACAAATAGCGTGTTTTTAGGAAACAATATCTATTAAAAGATTGACAATAGTTTAAGTCCAATTTCAAAGTGATATTAATTACAATGACCACTATTGGATTAAATGGAAAAAATATATTCTAATTTTACTTTAAAAACAATTCAAAAGATAATCTAATCATATAAATAAATTATATTAAAAAGATGTTTTGGATTAAAATACAACATTTTTCACTATTCATTAAAAAATGAACTTTATCGGAAAGATACCAAAAATTTACACAAGGTAAATTTTGATATCTTGATTCTAAAGAAGAATTTTATTTTGTCAAATATTACACATAAAATTGTCAAAAAGTGGATTTAAAAGAGGTCCGGCATCAAAAGGCGGTTAATCATCCTTCTAAAGAATATTAGAATGTTTACGCTTAAAATTGAATTCATTCACAATTTTAATCCTCTAACATTTATTGTAAAAAGTAAAAATATTTGACAAACATATATAATCATTTTGTAGTTAGTTCTGTTCATTCCCTCCATTACAATGGCTAGGCGTTATCTACCATTTAAAATAGTATTATTTTATTATTATAGTGCAACGTATGATTTCAAAGGAACTCATTGTTGCGTATTGGGTAAGCCATCAAGCATAGAGTTCCCTATAAATTAATATTAACATTTTATTCACAGATAGGGATAAATATAAAGATTTCATATTCTTTATTTACCTGGGGTGTTACATATATTTTAGATTTAAACCTCATTTAAAAATATTAACCCTGACCATGTCTACATGTATTTTAATAAGATATTGTTACTATAATTACTATAAAATTATAAGATAAACAAAAGTGGATAATTAAATAAATTTTACACATTTTATAAGTTAATTGGATGAATATTGGAATTTTAGGACTATTATATTATTTAATTAAATAGTTTATGTTATAAAAAAAATCATTTTTTCAACTTTGACACTATTTAGTAATTGATTATTGTTAATGTCATGAAAAGAAGATTCCTTCAAAAAAATAACATTAAATCATATATAATATGTCATAGTCATCCATATAATTAGTGTATAGATTCAAAAAATTTAAAGTACATTTGTTGTAATATTTGTAATATCGTTCATTTGAAACATTCATTAATAGGGTAACCATTTCATCATCATTGTTTTGTAAATAAATCTATTTATTTAATGTCTAAATATTATAAATAAATAAAAATGAATTAGAAAATATTTTTATGTTTCTGATGAGTATTTATAGTCGAATAGATCGTTTATATAATTCATGTAGCTCTGTGGGGTCCTACAATCTACCCAAGGATGACCAGGGTAGGACATATCTCATATAATATAATTAGGATACGATTTAGTTTAGTTTTATATGTTTATAATATTATTTTTTTACCCTTATTTACCTGATTTAACCTTTAACCATGATGAATAGGAATAATTAATATAGTTAATATTAATGATGCCCCAAAGTAAAGGGGGCCTATTTTCACTATTTGGGCCTTCTGATTACGATTATGGAATCCATATTACAAATTCAAAACACATAATTGGACAAAATTAATTTAAAAATAATTCTCGATGTCAAAACTAGAATGTTGTTTTTAAGAAGTAAAAACTATCAAGAGATTGACATGTGTTTGTGTCCAATTTCAATGTGAAATTACATCCAGTGAGAAAAATTAGATTAAATGATAAAAAAGTAATTTAATTAATCTATAAAAATTTAAAATAATAATCTGTAAATATAAATAAATTAGATGAAATGGTAGTTTTATATTAAAATGCAGTATTTTTTATTATTCATTAAATTATAGATTTTATGAGAAAAATATCAAAATTTAAACCAAAGTAAATTTTTATGTTCACTTTCAAAAAAGAAGTTTATTATTTAAAATATAACATATAAAAGTTTAAAAAACTAGATTTAAAAATTCTTCTCCATCCAAAGGCGGTAAAAATATATTTTAAAAATATTTGAGTATTTTATGCTTAAAATAAGATTCATTCTCATTTTAGGCCTCTAATATTTATTGAATTAATATAAAATCATTTAACAACGGTCTGAATTCATATTTTATTTAGTTATATCCATTCCATGGAATTAAATTGGTTAGGAATTAACTACCATTTAAAATAATAATAATAATATTGTATTATTTTTTTGGTATAACTCGACGTTGTGTACAACATATGATTTTGAAGAAACCAATTATTGCGTGTTGAGTACACATTCAGACATAGTGTCCCCATAAATATAAAATGATTATACAATTCATAAATATTAATATAAATGAAAATTTATTATTTTACAAATACCAATGATGTTACATCCTTCCCCCATTTTGGAAATTCCATCCTCGTAGTTTTAAAATCTGGCTCGGTAACTGTAATGAAAATCCCTCACCAAAAAAAGTTTCAACAAAACTACAACTTTAAAATAATGAAAGGGAAATAAAAAAGGTGACCCAAGATAACACATACATGGATTACATATAAGGCCCCAGCCTTAAACATTACTTAATATTGAGTAATTACAAGAATACACATTGAGGATCTTTTCAGTTGTAGAGTTTTAGTGAATTAGGACATAACTATTACATCTCACAAGATTAAAAAGTAGACTATTCTACTCTGTTTCAATTTTTTTCATAAAATAAAAACACATATAAAGAATCATGTCTTATTCCATATTTTATATAGCATGTCTTTCCTTGATCCCATCCATGACCCTATTCACCTTTAAGTCCTGTGGAACAAATTTCAAAAACTTGGGATGGGCATAAAATGCACAGTAAGGGATATAAAAATAAGGAAAGAAAAAATCAGTACAGGTATACATAAGAATCAATGAAATCATACTTTACTCTTAAAACATAAGCACTATAACATACATCATTAAATCGTATGTTTTATGAATAAATCATAGAAATAATAAGACATAAAGGTAACATGAGGCAATCATAACATTCTTACATATGGAGTAACCCTCATGGTTATGTTTGGAATACCCACCACAATATATTCCTTAAATCTATTCAGAGAAACCATAGATTTTAACACCTTTGTGTTACCCAATGCATTGGAGTTCTATCTTGGGCTCACCCACCCTTAGTTTATCACGGAACCACCTGATTTCATAAACATTTCCCAAGAACCATAACATAATGATAACACTTAAAACATGCATAAAAGAAACATAAAATTTCCACATTTCAATCACAAGAGATCACATCATGATATTATCCAAAATTAAAACATCTAATAAAATCATTAAAACTCTAAGTGATAAAAAATCCCTTTTATACTTTTAAAATATTAAAATAAGACATTTAAAAGAGATTTTAGAATCAAATTATCCCATATAACTTCTAAACATTTGAAAGGGTTTTAAAACATTCATGTCCCTATAAATAAATCCTTTATACCATTTTTAAAACATGGACATGGATGATAAATGTTTAAAAGAATAAATCTTTAAAACCATTTTAATCAATATTTTAATAAAAGAGTACTTTTCCATTTTGAACATTTAAATTATAAGCCAAATAAAAGTAGACCATTTTCTAAACATTTAAAGGACATTAGTATAGACATAATATGGATATGGAAAGTCAAAGGGTTTGTATATACACTTTATAAACGAATAAAAGTGAAGATCATTAAGAAATGTCTCAATGAGAATAAATTTAGATGTAATCCCAATTAAGGATCGAGCCATTCGAGCAATGATAAAAAAATGACATAATTATGTGTTAAAAATAAAAATACCCCAAATATAAGTGGATATTTAGTGTAAAACAATCAGATTTCATCCAAATATATTCATAGCATGACATAATCAAGAAGTACAAGTTTAACCAATAGAATTGAAATTGAGTTAAGAAGTTCCCTTGCAAACATTCGAACGCCTAAAAACGTCACATTAAAATTCTGAAAAAGAGTTGATGATAAAGAAAATGGTATATCATCACTTGGACATAAAATTTACATCAATAAGGATATAAAAGAACATGTCCCAACATAATAAGATGTAAATTAAAAGACATAACAAAAAAAGTCTTTTAAAAAGAGGAGGGTGAAAGGTTCCTTACCGATTTGGGTAATTTTCGAAACGTACACCCCATGAAAAAAGGACTATATAATGTTGATGTAAATAAAAATAAACAAAATTATATTACAAAAATATTAGAATAATGGGCAGTATATACACCACTCAAAGGAAATAGTGTTAAATGTAGCATGAATCTCACGGCTGTACAAAGTGAGATAAAAACTCCTTACCTCGTTGTGATCAATCGAGTCGTATGAAAAAAAGATAATAAACACCAAATGAATCACATAATACCATAAAAATAAATATAATAATGATAATATATATGAAATGGCAGTATAAAATACACCACATTCAATAAATAAGTGGTGAACAATGGAAATCTCACATAATTAAAAGAGAGATAAGACATCCCTATACGAAAATTTTGGCACCCTAACGGCGCCACTTGAATCATCCAAAAAATAGATTGATGAGATAAAATAGGGTCTCTCATCATATGAACATAAAAATTAAACTAATAGTAATATAAAATAACATTCCCAAAAATAATAAAGAGGATCTTAAAAGAAGTGACATAAAAGAGAGTACTTAAAAAGAAAGAGTGAGGTAGGATCCCTTACCTCAAATCTGACTTGTCTTGTTCATTTCATTTTATTCCTGATTAATAGTATTTTGTCAATTTATAATTTCTTAAGGACCTACTATAAAGATTATTACCAATTCATATCACATATTATAATGTTATAATAATTAGTTAATTATGTGAGTTCGTATTAGATGTTTCTGTCGATGTTTGGTACAGGAGTCAAAAATGAACTTGTTTGAAAAGAATTGTCCATGTAGTTCTAAGTACATAATCCCCAGAAAAGTATTATTGATTTAAATATCATATATATTATGTATATATTCATTTTATACTATTCCATAACATTTTGAGATAAAAATGAATGAAATGCACAATTCATGGAGACGGTAGGTCGTACGTACGCATGAACACTACTTTCATTTCTTTGTCACATTAATGGAATTAAAAATAAATGAGATATATATATTATAATTACAGTATAATAAATATTTTATATCGGTCACATAAGTTCATCAATATCATTTTTCATACATTCCATGTATTGCATGATCCAGTCACATAACTTGAGGGGGCAGTAGTCCACACATCCTCAAATGAAATTATCACATTTTCACAACATGAAAAGCATAAAGGTATGTTTTAAATATAAAGTACAGAAGAATAGAGAGGAAATAAATATAATATATATCATAAATAAATATTTTTCATTCATAATAGAAACCATGAGAGGTGGTAGGAGAAAATAGAACAATCATCGTTTCGTGAGGCATCGATTCGCCATCCACGGAAACAGTATGTTCTTTAAGCATTAGACGGAGGTGTGAGTAAGTGTAGCAAAAATCCTTCTCATAAAAACATCCTAGTATATTTCAGATACTAGTTTTCTTAAAAAATAACAAATAAAAAGAGTTTAAGGGGTTGGAGAATAAAAATAAAACATAAGAACATAAGAGAACACGTTACCTTTAAATCGGGTAACTCCCTTCGGGTTGAACCAAAAGGGATTCTTGAAGAGAATTATGCCTAAGGTGAGGCTTCTAAGATGAATAGAGGGATGTGGATAGATCAAATTAGCAGAGTTTGGTCGAGCCAAGGGCTTGAGAGGTGTGGGTAAGGGGGTAGAGGTGGGGGCCTTTTATAAGTGAGAGGAGGAGCACTATTGGAAAGTCTTGAAAAGTTACATTATTATAGAATGATTTTTGGATATTAAAGGTCACAAAATTATATATTTCTAGGATAAGGTGATAAGGGTTCTAAATCCACCCATAAAATAGGTTTTAGAAAAGTGTATGTCTTAGATTTTAGCATATCTTTTCATTTTATTTAAATCGTTCATCAATATGGTAATCACTGCATCATCACAGTGTCGTAAATAAATTTATTTATTTAATGTCTAAAAATTATAAAAAAATTACCATCATGTAGGAAATAATTTTATCATTCCAATGAAAATTTATAGTCTAAGCTTTCATTTATGTAGACAAAAGTATTATTTTTTTACTTAGGTGTTACATACATTGGTTACATTTTCCTTTCATTAAAAAAAATATGATAAAAGGTCACTATCTCACTAAAGTGATTCCATGGGGTCCCAAGGATGGCACAAGAAATCCCATTATCGGACATGACACCACAAATATAATTAGACACATGTTGAGGTCATGTTATATTTTTTTGATATTATTTTATTACCCTTAACTAACCGATTACTAATTAAACACGATAATTAATGATAATTACCGTCATTACTATTCATAATGTCAAAAAACAAAAGAGTCTTAATTACATAATTTATACCTTATGATTTCAAATATGGAATAAATTTTATCAAATTCCAAACATAGAAATTGTAGTAATTAATTTAAAATAATTCTCATTGTCAAAACCAAAGACGGGTTATTAAGAAGTAATATCTATCAAAAGATTGATTGGTTTTTACATCCAATTTAAAAGTGAAATTACAAACAATGAAAATAATTGTATTAAATGATAAAAACATAAATAAATTAAACATTAAAACTAATTAAAATTACAATCTATATATTTATTTAAATTGGATGAAACGGCAGTTTTGAATGAAAATGCAGTATTTTTCACTATTCATTGAAAATTAACATTTGTCAGAAAAATACCATAAAATCACCCTAATCTATATCTGATATTCAAAATTCAAAAAATATATCAATTTTACCAAATTCAAAACATAGAAGTTGCATTAATTAATTTTATAATCAATTCCCGCTTTCAAAATAAATATCGTGTATTTAAGAAACAATATCTAATAAAAGATTGACACTTGTTTATGTCCAATTTCAAAGTGAAATAAATTAAAATGACCACTAATGGATTAAATGTTAAAAATATTCTTTAATTAAACTTTAAATCCAATTAAAAGATAATATGACCATATATATAATTTTAACTAAATGGAGGTATTGAATTAAAATACTACATTTTCAATATTCATAAAAAATGAACTTTATCAGAAAAATTACAAAAATTTAAACAAAGTAAATTTTGATGTCTTTATTCTAAATATGGATTTTATTTTGTCACATATAACATATAAAATTTTCAAAAGGTGTATTTAAATAGGTTTCTCCATAAAAAGGCGGTTATTCGACCTTTTAATGAATATTAGAATATTTACGCTTAAAATTTTATTAATTCTCATTTTAAGCCTCAAAAATTTATTGTATAAAAGTAAAAATATTTGAAAAATGTATATAATCATTTTGTAGTTAGTTCTACTCGTTCTCTCAATTACAATGGTTACGTGTTAACTACCATTTAAAATAATATTATTATATTATTATTGTGTAATGTAAGATTTCAAAGAAACTCATTGTTGCATGTTGGGTACGCCATCGAACATAGCATACACTTTAAATTAATATTGATATTTTATTCACAAATATTAATAAATATAAAAAATTTAATATTCTTTATTTACCTGGGATGTTACATCCTTCCCCCCTTTTGTGAATTTTGTCCTCGCAATTTTAAAATTGGGCTTGAAAACTTCATTGAAAGTCCCACATCAGAACAAGAGTCAGTAAAACTGTCACTTCAAAATAAAGAAAGAGAATTACAAAGGTCACCCGAGTTAATCCATACAAGGATTCTATGTAGGAAAACATGGACATGGATGAGAAAAAAAGGGTCATGTTCTGATGGAGAGTTATGGAATACATGATTAGGAGAAAGTTAAGCCCAAGAAAATTACCAACATGTGATCAGTTAAACTATATTTGATTAACATGTAGGAAAATTTAATAGACAATATTTTAGTTTTGAGTTACATAACATTGAGGAATTTATTTATGAGATTAACTAAATCACAAGGAAACATACTTACTTACAATGTATACTTTCATCTCTTACTATATTTCTTACACAAACTCATTTTTTCCTCCCAAAGACATGTATTTAGGGTGAATAGTTCACATTAAGAGAGATATAATCAACTTCTAGAGAATCACCCAATATAGAAAAGAGAAAAATATATTTTCTATGTCTTTAGACCTTAACCAAAACCAAAATTGTTAGAACAAGACCAGATAATCCACAAAAGGATAATCCTTTATAAAAAGAAAATCTATTTTTAATCTCCAAAACTTGTCCAACAAAACCCAAAGTTAAATGAAGACCATTTGATAAACAATTAGTCCATAAAATTCTTCAAAGTAAACCAAATAAAGATTGAAACCCAAATCATTGAACGATTTAATCACATTGTCTTTCAAGGTAATAATTATCATTTCTCTCTAAATAACATCAGTTTCTCTTAAAGTCTCATATTGAAAAGTAATAAACCTAATAATATATCCTCCATGATAGGTCAATAATTTCCTAGATAACCAAAAATAAAATTATTCTTGATTCATAAAATTATATAACTAAAAATAATTTTTCATAATAATAAGGGAATTCATGTAGTCCAGTGGTAGGTGATAAGTACCAGTCGCACTTTGGTTGTGGGTTCGATTCCTGCATTTTTGTCTGACGCGACGGGTTGTCAGAAGGTCTGCATGTTGTCCTTTTTCCAAAACTATATAATTCTTAAAACATTCCCCAAAAATAGATAAAATCATCAAAAATAACCATAACATAATTTAACCTCAATTTTATCACATGCCTTTCGTATTCCATTATAACATATAGTAACCCATAATTACCTAAAAAGTAAGGATCATATAAACCCTAATGGTTACCTTTATAATTATTACCTAAACATCCACATCAAGTTAGTCATCTCGTACATGATGCATTGGAGAACTCACCAAGGTTCAAGTGGTTAATCATGACTCCATGATAGTTGTTTTAGAATAACCATTAGATTTCTCATTGAATCCCCCATTTCATCCAATCTCTTAATCAGAGAACCACCATAGTTTCCCTCATACCCATTGTCACTTTGGTGCCTTATAGATCCATCCATTTACTAAAACAAAAAAATTTCAGTGTGAGTATATAAACAAAATAATCATGTACTAATGAGGAAGATAAAAACTAAGATACACTTATCCAAGTTATCTTAATCTCACACTAACTTTCAAAAATAACAATTAATTCATCTAATATACTGACCATTGTGGTTATATAAAACTTGTAACTTAAGCTTAAACAACACTCTAACCTCTAAAGTTATCTAAACCGACCTTTGATACCAACTATAATGCCCTCATCCTTAAACGTTACCTAATCTTGAGTTATTACAAGAATACACATTGATGATATTTTCAGGTTTAGAGTTTTATAGAATTAGGACCTAACTATTAAATCTCACAAGATTACAAAGTAGAAATTTCTACTTCGTTTCCATTTTTTCATAAAATAAAAACTCTTAAAAAGAAACATGTCTAGTTCAATTTTTTAGATACCATGTCATTCTATGATCCCATCCTTGACTCTATTCACATTTATGTCCTGCGGAAAACATTTCAAAAACATGGGATGAGCATAAAAAGCTCAGTAAGGGATATAAAAATACGGAAAGAAAACATTAGTCCAGGTATACATAAGAATCAATTAAATCATACTTTACTATTAAAAAATAAGCACTATAACATAACCCATGAAATCATTAGTTTTATGAATAACTCATAGAAATCATAAGACATAAAGGTAACTTGAGGCATTCATAACATTATTACGTAGGGAGTAACCCTCATGGTTACGTTTGGAATACCCACAATAGTATATTCCTGAAATATCTTTAGTGAAACCTTAGATGTTAACTCCTTCACGTTACCCAATGCATTGGAGAGCTATCTGAGGCTCACCCGACCTTACTTTATCACGGAACCACCCGATTTCATAAACATTTCCCAAGAACCATAACATAATCATAACACTTAAATCATGCATAAAAGAAACATAAAATTTACACATTTCAGTCACAAGAGATCACATCATAATATTATCATTAAAAAAATCATCTAATAAAATCATTAAAACTCTATGAGAGAAACAATCCCTTTATACTTTGAAAATATTAAAAGAAGAAATTTAAAAGAGATTTTAGAATCAAAGTGTCCCATACCACTTCAAAACTTTTGAAATGGTTTTAAAACATTCATGTAAATATAAATAAATCCTTAAAACCATTTTTAAAACATGGATATGGATGATAAATGTTTAAAAGAATAAATCTTTAAAACCATTTAAAACAATGTTTTAATAAAAGAGTACTTTTCCATTTTGAACATTTAAATTAGAAGCCACATGAAAGTAAGCCATTTTCAAAACATTGAAAGGACTATACTATAGACATAATATGGATATGGAAAGTAAAAGGGGCTGTATATACACTTTATAAATAAATAAAAGTTTATATCATTAAGAAATGTCTCAATGGGAAGAAATTGAGATGTAATCCCAATCAAGGATCATGCCATTGGAGAAAGGATAAAGAAATTACATAATTATGTTTGATAAATATAGACACACCAAATATAAGTGAATATTCAATATAATAAAATCATATGTTATCCATGCATATTCATAGCACGACATAATCATGAAGTACAAGTTTAACCCAAAGAATTGAAATTGAGATAAGAAGTTCCCTTGCAAAAATCCGACAGCCTAACGTCGTCACTTTAAAATTCAGAAAAAAGAGTTTATGAGAGAGAAAATGGTAACTCATGACATGGACATAAAATTTACATCAATGAGGATATATAAGAACATATCCCAACATAATAAGATGTAAATTATAATACATAAAAAAATAAGTCTTTTAAAAATATGAGGGTGAAAGGTTTCCTTACTAATTTGGGTAATTTTCGAAACGTACACCCCATGAAAGAAGGACTATACAACATTGATGGAAATACTCAAAAACCAGAGTATATTACACCAGTATTAGAATAATGGGCATTATATACACTACTCAAATGAAATAGTGGCAAATGTAGCATGAATCTCACGAGAGCACAAAGTGAGATAAAACCCCCTTACCTCGTTGTGATCAATCGAGTCGTATGACTAAAAGATAATAAACACAAAATTAATCACATAATACCATGAATATAAAAAGAATAATGATAATATATATCAAATGGAAGTATACAATACACCACTTTCAATATATAAGTGGTGAACAATGGAAATCTCACAGAATTAAAAGTGAGATAAGAAATCCCCTTACGAAAATTTCGGCACCCTAATGTCGCCACTTGAAACATCCAAAAAATGGATTGATGAGATAAAATATGGTATCTCATCATATGAACATAAAAATTAATGTAATAGTAATATAAAATAACATTCCCCAACATAAGAAAGGGAATCTTAAAAGAAGTGACATAAAAGAGAGTACATAAAAAAGAGTGAGGTAAGATCCCTTACCTCAAATCTGATTTGTCTTGTTCATTTCTTTATATTATAGAATAATAAACTTTTTTCAATTTATAATTGGTTAAGTAACTCCTTTAAATTTTATTATTCAATTCATATAAAATATTATAATTTTATAATAATTAGTTAATTAGATGATTTCATATCAGATGTTTTTGTTGATGTTTGGTACATTAGTTAAAAATGAACTTGGTTGAAATGAATTGTCAATGTAGTTATAAGTATATCATCCCGAGAATAGTATTAATTATTTATATATCATATATATCCATTATATATTCATTTTATACTATTCCATAACATTTGGTGATAAAAAGAAATGAAATGCACTGTTCATGGAGACGGTAGGCCATATGTACGCATGAACGCGACTTTCATTTCATTGTCACATTAATGAAATTAAAACTAAATGAGATATATATATATATATTATAATTCCAGTATAATAAATAAGTTATATAGGTCACCTAAGTTCATAAATTGCATTCTTTATACATTCCATGTATTTCATGATCGAGTCACATCACTTGAGGGGGCGGTAGTCAACACTTCCTCAAATGAAATTATCTCATTTTCACAACATGCAAAGAATAATGGTATGTTTCAAATATAAAATAAATTAAAATAGAGAGGAAATAAATATAATATATATCATAAATAAATATTGTTCCATAATAATTTCCACCATGAAAGGTGGTAGGAGAAGATAGAACAATCATCGTTTCATGAGGTAGTAATTCGCCATCAATGGAAATAGTATGTTCTTTAACCATTATACGGAGGTGTGTGTAAGAGTAGCTAGAATAATTCTCATAAAAAAATCCTAGTTTATTGAAGATACTGGTGTTGTTAAAAAATAAAGGAATAAAATGAGTTTAAGGGGTTGGAGAAGAAAAATAACACAAAAGAACATAAGAGAAGACAATACCTTTAAATCAGGTAACTCCCTTTGGTTTGAACCAAAAGGGTTTCTTGAAGAGAATTATACCTAAGGTAAGGCTTATAAAATTAAGAGAGGGATTTGGAGAGATAAAATGTGAATATTTCAGTCGTGCCAAGGACTTGAGAGGTGTGGGTAAGGGGGTAGAGGTGGGGGCCTTTAATAAGAGGGAAGATGGGAACTATTGGAACGTTTTGAAAAGTTACATGATTATAAAATGGTTTTCAGATATTAAAGGTTCCACAATTATATATTTCTAGGATAAGGTGATAAGGGTTAAAAATCCACCCATCCAATAGGTTTTATACAAGTATATGTCTTAGATTTTACCTTATGTTTTCATTTTATTTAAATCGTTCATTAATTAGGTAATCATTACATCATCATGGTGTCATAAATAAATTTATTTATTTAATGTCTAAAAATTATAAACAATTTACCATCATGTAGGAAATATTTTTATATTTCCAATGATTATTTATAGTCTAAGATATAATTTATGTAGACAAAAATAATATAGTTTTACTCATACTTTGGTTACATATTCCTTTCTTTAAAAAAATATGATAAAAGGTCACTATCTCACTAAAGTAATTCCATTGGGTCCCAAGGTTTGAACAAGGAATTCCATGGTCATCCATGAAACCACCAATAGAATTAGGACCCATTTTGGGGTCATCTTATATTTTATCATATTATTTTATTACCCTTAACTACATGATTACTAATTAAACACTATAATTAAAGATAATTACTATCGTTACTATTCATAATGTCCAAAAAAAAGAAAATTAATTACATAATTTGGACCTTATTATTACAAATATGGAATCCATTTTATAAAATTCCTATCAAAGAAATTTTATTAATTAATTTAAATTATTTCTCGTTGTGAAAACCAAAGAAGAGTTTTTAATATGTAAAATATATCAAAAGATTGATTGGTTTTTACATCCAATTTAAAAGTGAAATTACATCCAATTACAATAATTTTATTAAATAATAACAACATAAATAAATTAAAAATTAAAACTAATTAAAATTAAAATATAATTATATAATTAAATTGGATGAAAATGTGGTTTTGTATTAAAATGCAATATTTTTAACTATTCATTGAAAATGAACATTTGTCAGAAAAATACCAAAAATTCACTCTAATATATATTTGATATTACAAATTAAAAAATGATATCGATTTTACTAAATTAAATACATATAAGTTACATTAATTAATTTTATAATCAACTCCCTCTTTCAAAACAAATAGCGTTTTTTAGAAACAATATCTATTAAATGATTAACACTTGTTTATGTCCAAGTTCAAAGTGAAATTGATTAAAATGACCACAAATGAATTAAATGGTAAAAATATATTTTAATTAAACTTTAAAACCAATTAAAAATATAATCTGACCATGTAAATAAATTAGAATAAAAGGAGGTTTGGAATTAAAATATATCATTTTCACTATTCATAAAAAATGATCTTTATCAGAAAAATAACAAAAATTTACAAAATGTAAATTTTGATGTCTTGATTCTAAAGATAGATTTTATTTTGTCAAATATAACATATAAAATTGTCAAAAATTGGATTTATAAAGGGTTCTCCATTAAAAGGTGGTTAATCGACCTTTAAAAGAATATTAGAATATTTACCCTTAAAATTGTATTCATTCGCATTTTAGGCCTCTAACATTTATTGTATAAAAGTAAAAATATTTGACAATCATATATAATAATTTTTTAGTTAGTTCTGTTTATTCCCGCCATTACAATGGCTAGGCGTTAACTAATATACAAAATAATATTATTATATTATTAGTGTGCAACGTAAGATTTCAAAGAAACTCGTTATTGCGTGTTGGGTACACCATCGAACATAGAATCCCCATTAAATAAATTTTGATATTTTATTCACAAATATTAATAAATATGAAAATTCCATATTCTTTATTTACCTGGGATGTTACATTACATGTAGGAATACATGGATATGGAATAAAAAACCATCTTTTTCAGGGAGAGTGATAGAAAACATGATCCAGAGAAAGTTAGAAATTATAAAACACAAAGCTTAGGATAGGTTAAACGGTCATTGATTTCCCATAAGGAAAAGTAATTGGGAAACATTTTTTTATGGTCTTTTTCATAAACATGAGGAACTTATTTAAAAGTGTGACTAAGAACATAAGGAAACATACTAACTTTTTAGGTAGAGTTTCAAACATTAATATATTACTACCACAAATTCATATTTTCTCCAAACAATGAGTATTCAAGATGACTTGGCCACACCTAAAACACTAGAATGAACTTCAAGATAATCACATGATCCACAATATATTAACTATTTATTCATCTTAAATTTAAACATTATCTAAAACTAGGATGGTTTGTACATGATCATATAATCCCACAAAAAGAATAATCCTTGTTAAAAACTACTTTTATTCTCCAAATTCAACAGTAATACCCAAATTCAAACATAGACCATTTAAAAAATAATTGTGCATATAATTCCTCAAAAAAATAAAAACTATTTTTGAAACAAAAAATTTATAATTTTTTGACAATACATTATTCCAAGGAAAATTTAAATATTTATCTTCAAATAACATCAACATCTCATAATGGATCAAACAAAAAATTAATTTCCAAAACCAAAAATTTTATAAGATAGGTTAATCATTTCTATAAATAACCAAAATCACCATAACTCCACAATAAAATAATAGATTCTAAGAAAATGAAATTCAACCAATACTTCTCATATTAAATCTCATAGTATTCTATTTTACATTGTCATATAAGGTTACAAAAAGAGTGATCATCTTCTAAAATAAAATTTATCACATAATCTCCAAATAATTTTCATATACTATGCTTATCCATTTGATAAATTATATGTTCCCAAATCAAATTATTCTTATTTAATCATCTTTTTAAATGAAAAATATAAAGTCAAAATAACTAGGAAATTCATGTAGGCTAGTTATAGGTGATGCACCATTATCACCATTCGGTTGTGGGGTCGATTCAAATAGATATATTAGATTCGGCATGTTGTAACCAATATTAGGAGATGTCCCTTTTTATAAAACACAAAAATTACCCTAACATGTTTTAACAGTAATGTTTGTCTTATACCTCTCATTTTGATCCCAAGTCATAATGAACTCAACATCTCAATTTATGATGTCTTATATATATTAATAATTTTTAACCTAAAAAATATTTAATAAAACTATTCCAAAAAGAATGAATAGTTTACCATGATCACGGTGTCGACTTAGTTTCATAATCAATTTGTTCACGTAAAAATAAGGTCCATGCATTGTAATTATGATTTGGAGATTCTTCAAAATCACTTTCTTCCTTTTTCCAAATACACCTTCTAAAAATTGGATCGTACGGGTGTTTGTAGAGAAAAAATTTCAAAAAATAATATTATTTGACATATAATTTCAAAACATCATATAAGACTCTCTTTTATAAAACATTCGAAGTGAGTTGTAGTTTAATCTTTCAATAAATAGTCCTTTTAAAATACAAAAGGTGTTTGGTGAAAGATTATATTTTAAAAGAAAATATAAATTCGTTGTGCAAGGGTATCCTTCTTCAGTAGTTTTTTCAAAATCATAATATGCTTTATAATATTATCATAAGGTAAAATATTTAAAAATAACATCATAGTATTTAACTTTTTGATAATATGATAATATTTATAAAATAATATTTTCTTAAAAATGACCCATTATACAAGATAGTATCGAGGTGTAGTATAGGCGTTTGATATCTCAAACAACAACTAGAAAATGATTTTTCTATTAGAAAACGTTTCAAAATCATATAGATATAACTTTATAATAATTATTTCAATAATGTTTTTATGAAGAGATATAAATGTTTTTTGAGATCATCCTCCTTCCATTTATAACAGACATTTGATGATCTGAAAAGTTATAAACCCTAAATTTATCTAAAACAATAGGCATAGAAATATACCATGTGATTAACCAAAACTAATAATACCTAAAGTTGTCTAACCTACCACTGATAAAACCTATAAGGTCCCAGTATTAAACATTACATAATAATTACATATGTCAATAATATGAATTTAATTCATTTCAAGGATAATTTCGGATTTATAGATTTAAAGAATTAGGTTATAACTCATACATAACAAAATAAATATAAAAATTAGACACTTCTACTCAATATCAAATTTTATAAAAAAAATACTTTTTATAAATAAACACAGTTTATTTCATGTTTAAACAGCAAGACTTTTCCATAATCTCATCATTGACTCTATTCTTTATTTGGCCATGTGAAAAAAATTGAGAACATTTGATGAGATAGAAAAGATCAATAAGGGATATATAAAGAATGAAAACTATTAGTATCACCAAATATTGTAATCCATGAATTCTTTATCATAATGTAATGATTTATACCATTCAGAAGTAGCAAAAATACCTAACTAAAAATAAGATCAGTAAAGACCCTTTTTGTAACCAAAAGATTACATTAAAGCCCATAGAAAGTAACATATAACATATAAAGTTATCATGGGACATAAACACAATTAAATGGAATAACCTATGGTCGAATTTCACACATATTACTAAATGGAATAGCTAAACAGCTGACTTATATACCCAATGAATTGGAGGTTATAATGTAACCACGCATCCTTTGTTTATCATCGGACCACCAGTCATTTGGTTTATCACGTAACCACGTATATTAGTTTTTTATGTAACCACATATCAACTTTGCAGGTATAATTTAATAATAATAACACATAAAATAATCATGAATGAAAAATATAATTTCCACATTTCAACCACAAGAGATCATTTAAATCTAGAGAAATATTCAACCCATTTATAAAAACCATTTAAAACATTTAATAAAGAGTGTTTTGAATCAAATAGACACGTACAACTTTTAAACCATGAAATAAATTATTATTTTAAATCATTCATGTCTATAGAAATAAATTACGAAAAATAATTTTGAAAACATGGACATGAAATAAATGGTTTTAAGTGAATAAATCTTTAAAATAATTTCAAGGACGTTTCAATTAACGAGCCTCTTACAACATGAGAAACACATGAATAAAAATAATGAAGGAATAAAATTAAATAGATCTTTAAATATTTTGAGAATATAAAAATTCATGATATACAGAGTGAAAAGGGTTGCATATACACGTTATAGGATTATGAATGTGCATAACAACAGATTTTCCTCAGTTAAAGGATATTGAGAACAAGTCCCTTACATCGATCACATCATTAGATTAAGGAAAAATAAATAAAATACATGTGTGTGAAAAATATAAATCCATAAAAAAGCTAGATATTTATTTTATAATAATTAGATGTCATTCAAAATTATTCATGGAAAACATATCCAATGACATGGATATTTAAATCAATGAATGGAGATTGAGTTCAGATTTCCATTAAAAATGTAATTATGTTAATAAAATTGATTTATTATGTGTAATCAATATAAATTCCCATAAGTCATTTATAAATACAAGATATTATATAAATATTCATTTCACAAGTAATAATAGCACGACATAGTCAAGAAGTATAAGATCTACCCAATCAATAGAAATTAGGTTAATAATTTCTCATACCTCAAATCATACTTTCCTCGTTTGTTCATTATATTCATGAATAATAAACATATTTCAATTTATAATTGCAACAGAACATTTTTTGGGTTACTTATTCATTTTGTATTACTTATTATCATGTTATAAAACGTTGATTATTCTTTCTGTTTTTATCGGTCTTTCAAACATTATTCGGTACTTTGGTCGAAAATGAACTTTTTTTGATGTAAATTGTCTATTTGAAAAAAATTAAATCATATCAAGAATATTTTTCAGGATTTAAATATCATATATATCATATATATATCTATTTAGAATAGTCCATAACATTTGGAGTTATGAATTTAAATATACCATTCATGGAGATGGTAGGTCGTACGTATGCATGAATGCTACCTTAATTTTTTGTCATATTAAAAGAATAAAAATAAAATGATAGGAAATTATATTATGATACCATAAATATATAAATATTGTGTATATATCATATTTTTAATAAGACCATATTTTATATGTTCAATGTATAGAATTAACGAGTCATATCACATAGAGGGGGTGGTAGTTCACACTTCCTCAAATGAAATTATCGTATCAAAATTACAGAATCATAGATATAATATTAATATAATATATAACATATATAAATATTGTTCCATATAATATCCACCATGAGAGGTTGTTGGATGAAATTGAACAATCATTGTTTTGTGATGCATTAGTTCGCTATACACAGAAACAGTAAGTTCTATATCCATTTGATAGAGGTGTCTGTAAATATAGGTTGAACCCATAGCATTACCATATCCAATTAAATTTATGGTACTTGTTTTGTTATAAAATAATAGAATAAAAATAAGTTTTAGTGTTTGATAAATGAAATAAATGAATGGGGTTTGGGAGAAGAAGATACTTCTAAATCAGGTAACACATTTTGATATGAACCAAGAGGCTTCCTTGAGTTTTCTTATGAACAATGTAGGGAATATAGGATTAAGGTATGGATTTTTAAGATTATTTGAGTGCATTTTGTCTTATATAAGAGGCTTTAGAGGTTTGAGTCTGTGGGTAGAGGTGGTGGCCTTTTATAAGAGGGAGGCGGGGCACTTTCGGAATTCCTTGAAATATTTTTTCTATTATAAATTGATTTTTGAATTATAATAGTTCAAAGGTAATATATTCGGTGGATAAAATGAGGATGTTTCGAAATCCACTCATACAATAAGATTAAGATAGTTTTAGGTAACAAAATTAACCTTATATTTTATCTTTAGTGCTTACATAAAAACATTAACTCTTACCATGTCTTCTTTTATTTTCATTATATATTGTTACTATAGTTATAATAAAATAAAAAGAGAACCAAAAGTATATCAATAATTAATTTTTTAACATTATATAATTAATCTTAAAAATTATTATATATTTATGACTATTATATCATATAATAAAATAGTATTTTTTTTGAAAACCCATTAATGTCAATTTTGAAACTATTTAGTAATTGTTTTTTGTTAATGTAATAAATACATGATTACTTATATAAAAATAATTAATTAAAATTTAATATGTTATATTTATCCATAATATACTTTTATGAAATCAAAATGTTAAAAATACATTCATTCAAATATTTAAAATATCATTCATTTGAATCATTCATTAACAAGGCATTCATTTCTTCATCATTCTATCATGAATAAATTTATTTATTTTAAGTCTACAATTTATAAATAAATTACCTTGATTTAGGAAGTAATTTTATCATTATAATTTCTATTTATAGTCTAATAGATATTTTATATAAACTAAATTAAATTTCATTAGTTAAGAGATACATGTTTATGTTATATTTATATTCACTTCAAAAAATATATTATAAAATGTCATTATCTCACCCATGTGGCTCTATGGGGTCCTAAAATCTACTCAAGGATGATAATGGTAGTAATTATTTCATCCCATTGGATTATGGCACGTATTGTGGTAGTTTTATATTATTATAATACATTTGTTACCCTAATTTACCCGATATTCCCTTTAACAATGGAAAATATACATAATTAATGAAGTTACTATTCATAATTTCCAAAAATAAAGGGGACATATTTCCAGAATTTGGGACTTCTAATTCTTAATATGAAATCCATTTTACCAAATTCAAAACAAATATTTAAAATAAATCAATTTAAAATTAATTTCAATAGTCGAAACCATAAAACAAGTTTTAAAGAAGTAAAAACTATCAAAATATTGACATATGTTTAAGTCCAATTTAATTGTGAAATTATTCTGATGAACTAAATTGTATTAAATGATAAAAAATTAAAAAATTTAACTTTAAAACAAATTAAAATTACAATATATATATATAAATTAGATTAATATGATGTTTTGAATTAAAATGTTGTTTTTTTCAGTAGTCATTAAAATGTGGATTTTATCAGAAAAATACAAAACAAATCATCCAATGTAAATTTTGATGTTCTTATTTCAAAAAAATAAGTTTATTTTGTCAAATAGAACATATAAAAGTGAGAAAATAGACTAAAAAATTGTTCTCCCTCAAAATATGGTAAAATAAGATTTTAAAAATATTAATGTTTTTATGCTTAAAATTGGATTCAATATCATTTTTGGCCATTAAAATTTATTTGATAAATTTAAAAACGATTAAAAAACTTGTGGAGTCAAATTTACATTAGTTTTATTCATTCACTCTAATAAAATGGATCGTTTTTAACTACAATTTAAAATAATAAAAATGATATTGTATAAGTTTATGGTAGAACGCAATGTATTGTGCAACATAAGATTTTGAAGAAACCCGTTGTTGTGTGTTGAGTACGTTTTTGGAAAAAGATTACACTTTAATGAAAATATGAATATATTATTAATAAATATTAATATATTTTAAAAAAAATATTCAATGAATACCTAGGATGTTATATATAAACCAATGAAAAGGAATTGAGTTATGAAATTTATTTACCACTTGGAAACATTATGTTCAAATACCCTAAGATGAAATAATTCGAATAGAAATTAAAAATGCAATGAATAATGAATTATTACAGATAATAAACATCATATTTTAAGTATATAAACAATATAAAATTCAATAGATGCATAACATTACAATATGGCTCATTGAAATGAAATTAAGATAAAATCCCTTACGTTATGATCCCTTTAGGTTAAACTCACATTACTAAAATCTATAATGGTTTCAATAAATATATTAACTAATAAAAGAAGAATATTAATATTTATAATATCATATATGATCCTTTTATAACACCTTAAAATCCATTTATTATTAATCGTCCATTATTTTCATTGTTTTGTGTGTTCATCATCTTGTTTTTCGAGTATGTTTTGACTTGTTATTTTTTTTGTTACACTATTTTAATCATTATTTTTTCTTCTATAAAATTTAAATAATTATTTAAATATCAAAAATATTAAATATATATGTATTTATAGTGTTCTATTAAATTAGGTGATAGGAAATGAATTACATGTTCATGGAGACGATAGATTGTATATACGATTGAAACATGTTTCAATTTTTTTCATATTAAAGTATTGAAAACTAGGTAAATTATATATTTATGTATATAATAGTTCATTTATAATATTTTTTTTATAAATATATAATATTTTTTTTAAACCCATCGTTAATACATTCCATGTAACATATGAACGAATCACATCGCTTTGTGAGGGCTTAGTTTGTCGTATTCAATAACAACATTATCATATTCCCACAATATAACAACCATGAATGTATGTGTTCAAAAATAATTATAGAATAAAAAAATTATAAATATCATATATGTCATATATAATTTAAATTTTTTCATTATTATCATCCTTGAAAGGTGGTAATGGAAGAGAAAATGAGATCAGCTTGTGAGGTGGCAGTCAACCGTAATCAAAAGAGATGGTTGTGTATCCCATTTGATGGAATTGTGTGTGTTTGTAGATAATACCCTTAACAAAACATAATATAATTATATTTATTATAATTAGGGTATTATACAATCAATATATATAAATAATTTATGTATTTGGTAAATTTAATAAAATAAAAACACATTAAGAAGATTATTACCTCTTCTTTGGGTATCATCCTTAATTTTTCAATAATGACTTGATAAGATGGATTTATTACTAATATAAGGATTCAATGATCTGTGGAGGTAATTTGGGTAGTAATTTAAATAGGTTTTTGCTGAACTAATTTGTTTTGATTAGTGTGATGATGGGGAATAAGGGGAGGACTTTTATAATTGGGGTGACTGGAAAACATGTATCTTTTTGATAGATTGAATTCCAGCCATATTATTTTCATCGAATGTGGATGAAATATGAAAAAAACACTTTAATAGAATTTACATGGTCTAAATATGTCCATCCAATGGGTTTTTTAAATGTTTCTAGGTCATTATTTCTTTAAGATTAATGTTCATTCCCATTGTAAACTTGTCTTTCCCTTAATAGGTGTAATTAATTTCAATTTATTTCCCTGATATTTATTGTCCAAAATAAAATTCAACTTATCAAAATTATAGATTATAATTATTATAAATATTTAATCCAAATTTCCAAATTAAAATAACCATTGTGGAAAAATGCAATCTAATATTAATCCTGTAGATGGGAGGAGGATGTGGTATTCTAATGTGAAAATGGTCAAATGCTTACTATGTTTTTATATCCAATATTAATATGAAATTGATCCTAGTGACATAATTTGGGATAAAATATTTATAATTGATATATTTCATCTTCAAAACCATTTTTGTATTTAATTTAACATTATACATTATTTATATGAAAATTCATTTTTCATTTAAAATCATGTTCACCACTATTCATCAAAAAATTATTCTTTAGAGAAAAATACAAAAAATTCACCATAAAATAATTCTTATATTCCAATTTAAAAAATGAATTTTAAATTTTTGACATAAATTTTTTAAAATTTGTAAAATTTCATTTTAAAATAAGTTTTCCATTAAAAGGCCAATAAACTACCTTAAAAATTATACAAATTTTTGTAAAAATTAGATTCATTTTTATATTATTATTATCAAATATATAACATTATTATAAACACATTTTATTGAATGTAAAATATTTAAATTTCATTATTAACATTCACTAATGGTAATTATTTAAATTTGTTAATATAAAAATCATTTGGAGCATAACAATAGTATTTATATAAAAAAAATTCTTTTATAATATCTTGGTTTTTGTGTTCATTTATAATTAATTAAAAAATAATTATTTCATTCATATATTTTTATAATTTAGTATTTAATATTAACAACCACAAATTTAATGTCTATGTGATTATTTTCATTTTAAAAATTAAATATTAATAGTATTTATTAAAACATGGTCTGGTGGGTAGTTCAAGACATCGAAGAAAGTCGTTATTGTGTGTGACACAAGATAACTAAATGTTTTAGGCATTGAAATCTGTATCATAAATTTAATTTATTTAAAATAGTAAAAATATTTTATAGTATGAGGATTTTATATTTCATTGAACGCTTTGTGTTTCATCTCATACATCCTATAGAATAAAATTTTATTGTTTAGAATTTACAGTTTTTAATACACATGATGTTTTTTCGGCACTCCTCAACTTTCATTGGATGAATGAAACCTATTTAATTACCATCGTTATCCCAAAAAATATTCCTACAATCACTAAAACATACTTTCTCAAACCACTATATTGGTGACTTGTAGGGTCACCTATACAAGGACTCAAATTCTTCAACGCATATGGTAGAGTGATAATTATTTTCATACAAACTATACATATGGTAGTATATCCTCCCAGATATGAACACAAACTAACATAATGTCCCGAATGATTTTTTCTAGAACATGAAATTTCAGGTCTCCATGACCATCAATTTGGCGTATAAATAATGTGATCAACAATAGTTAGTTCCAATGTCCTCATACATTATCTCTATAATTGTTACATGAAGTGAGCATCATATTTTGAATGATTATAGAGTTAAATCCATGAGATTGAAGACCTTATTTACACACAGGTGTCCCAAACTCCCCACTAATATCTTCTCTTAGATGGTTAAGAAGTGGTACAACATTTTGAGTTTTTATATGATCACTCATGTAGTATCAAGACCTCCAGTCAATCATGGAGGCCTCATCACAAGAACTATATAATAACAATTAAATTTACAATCCCTCCCATCACCTCAACCTCTACCAATAGAAATGTGAGATTTTGAGATTTAAAATAAACAACACGAAAAAAATTATTGGCCACATAACCTAATGGAAATGGTTCTTAGAATTTCCCATCTTCATTTTTTTGTAATTTTAAGGGAACAAATCATACTCTACATCATTTATAGAAGTATGAATAGTTGCAGCGACCATCCTTGAACTTATATTTTATGCTACCCACCTTTAAAAATTCATAAATAATGTATCTAGTGGATATCAGCCATGAAATATCTCTCAAAAAATACCCACAAGTTATAACTCCCCCTAACTCATTGAATATGTGGAGATTAACCACCATCGATTAGAGGTATGTTCCACTATCCTCACCAAATAGTTGAATCTTCAAAGAGGAGAAATATTCCCTCAACTTTTTCACAAAATATGATGGAAAATCTCGATGTGGTCATATTCTTCCATGAACACACCATTGGTGGCCCTTAGGATAATGTTATCTCATCCTCTATAGGATCATCTCTCACTCTAATGTCTGAGAGGACATATCTTGATAAGTAAACTTATAAATATGGTACTAACTTCATGATATCATCCATACTCCCAATAATACAATAGTATTCCTTGAACCATACACTTTTGTCTTGAGAGCTCCAACTCTGAAACAATGGGCATTAGGGAACCATCAAAGAAGACTGCCATGAATTGATCAACCAAGTGTTAACGATATGGATCATAAGTATTTTAAAATATATTGGGGTGTTCAACGAACCAATGGGTATCAACAATAACTGAAATTAAATGTTTTGAAATTAAGAATCCTTTCTTAGTAGATATATAACTAAAACATAGAAACATTGATAAACCATTATTATTTCAAACATTGAGATCCACTTTGCCTCCACCCACAGAGAAAAGAGGTCATAAATTATTGAGGTTATACAATCCTCCCATGTATTCACCTTTCTAGGGAGATTAAAATCCACACCTAACAACAAGATCTAATCGGGAAAAAAATTATATACATAGGTCTACCCAATAAAACACCATGGTTCATATGAAGCCTCTTTTCTGGAGACTCCACTAACAACACCTTCATATCTCACAGCAACACGGGGTCATCTGATATTCTTTCATAGATATTGGATCATCCATAGAAAAATTCTTTGTAGATAAAAACTCTAAATGGGTAGGTAAACCAAGAATATTATCAATATAGACACCCTCAAACTCTTCCACAGTCACTGGATAATATATTCTCAAAGAATACGCATCTCCTAGTTTAATAGTACTCAAATGATAAAGAAGCATATTTAACCACCTTTAAATGAGATCATCCTACCCTGCCTAGGGATTACTCATTATCAAAGGATTAAAATTTCATCTTTGCAAACTAGAAGCACTACTACACTCACTTGTATAAATCAGATGATAAATAATTGTATAAGGCTAGAAAATATTGAGGAAAACATCAAAGGGTCCTACTACTTCTATGTAAATATTCTATACGAGGCTCTATCCCCTCACATATTAAAGTTAGGCCTTCAAAAAGAAATTTTTATCACTGATCATATCTATAGGGTCCTCTATCACATATGTTGAGAAAAAATGGAAACCACTAGTATTGAAAAGTATGGAACTGGGGCTATATCCATGGAAAGTGTTTGGAGACCATGCACTAAAATCGAAACTAGTATAGAAAGTATGTAGGTTGATCCTCAAACAATTTCAATGCCTTGGGGTCATAGGCCCCCACTTCATGAACTCATATTTCCCCTAAAAATAATTTTCTAATTTAACGGTGATCACTCTAAAAAAATTTCATCAGAACGGCTTCAAACATACATGTTAGTGAACTCTTCTTCCACACATGAACACTATCCGATTTGGGCTACAATGACTCAACCTCATGGATTTGAGCTTTTTCATAAAAGCGCATATTAGTGGGGGAGTATCCGAATTTATTAAATGACTAAATAAATGTAGACAATTATAGAAAAAGGGCTCTAATGATTCCCTTCATCATGCTAGAGATGTCTTTCTATCAGAACCAACATTATGAGGTATCCAATCCAAGTGGGAAATTAACACCACATGATCATTTCAATCAACTAAAATATGATATGGTGGAGTTTGACTTACCACACAACCTATGATATCTCTATATTTTAAACCAATAATGAACACTCAACATATGTGAATCATTTTTGAGTTCCTCATGAGGGAAAAGCTGATCTAATGGGAATATTGGTCACCAATGCAACCATATGATCATTTATGGTTTACAAAAATCTATAAAACCTCTAACATTACCTCAACCCAAACCTCCACATTATAAGGGATTATCTCATCATGGATCCTCAACCATCTTCATCGATGGAACTCTCATAGCGTGTTATTCGTCACATTCCATCATGAAATCGTTATGGAGACGCCAACTATTTAAAACATGAACAATCATGTGCCATATCCTTAGAAGTTTTCATGTGATGACAATTGGTGTTTGAACTACTCGGTTCTTACATTGATTAAATAACCCAAGGGTTTGTCCCAAATTTGAGGTATCATCTCTCAATGAAACATCATCATGAAACTATCTCTAAATCCTTTCTAACTATCATTGTAATGAAATCTCAAAAATATCATGATGTACTATTTTCAAAGATCAAATCTGGAAAGTTGAGTCTAGATGGAAGGTAATTGGATTCAATCTAATATGATGCATGTACCATGTTCCATGAAACCAATGTCTCGGTATATTGCGTTGTTAATAATGTAGTAAGAGGTTTAGTGTATTAATACATTGGCCTCTACACAAACAATAGTTTCCATGGCCGTATATCTACACTAAATACACTAATAAATCATTTCTCAATGTCTCAAAAAATCCATATAAAGTGAATAACCTAAACAATATCAAAAGGAATAAACTTCTATAATACAACTCTATAATGATCGGGCCCATAGGGTACTATAATGATTCTTAAAGGAATGTCTACCAACACCACTGCAATACCCCCAATAGGCAATGGTATGGTGACAAGAACTAATAATGAAGAACTAAAATGGGAGGCCTTTTCATAATATAAGAATATGCTCATACCCAAATATTTCCCAGAATTAGTGTAAATGATTAAAAAGTAAATACTATAACATGTAAGGTTAACCATAAATTCAATAAACTCTAGCGAATTCATCATAGTTAAAAATAATAAAAAAAAATTAAATTGTAAAAATACATACCCAACAAAAAATTAAGTCCATACATAATAACTTGAATAGAAAATAGTTAAGATTTCATGGCCCCTGATTTAAAAAAACACCACTATATGTGACCGATGCACTTGAGTATCCCTATGCTCCACCGAAATTATAGAAGATATGTCTATTGTTTTCATATGAAATCACATGTAGTTTGAGTATTTACATACATAGTAGGATATCCCAAAAAACAAAAATAGAGTGATAGAGTGATACAAGAAAAATTCATATCATCTCAATTGAGGCTTTCCCATAAGAAATTAATACAAAAACCATAAACATCTAGATATTCTCTATAAGAATCCCAAACAACAGAAAATGTGGATCTCCATTTCCACATCCTATATATGAACAATGTTTCTTCCTTGACCTCTAATGTTCCATATCTAATGCCTCGTGCTATACACAACCACATAATAAATAGTATGGAGGGTCCCATAACTCATTACGACACACTCGAGTTGAGGGAGACACAAAACTATACAATGGATCCTGAATAACTGAACTAGAATTTTTCTGTATGCGCCCACTCCTCACAATTATTCTTCATAGCCGAATGAAACTCATTTTTTAGGAGGGCCTTCACCCCATCAGAGCTTGAAGATGGGGGGAATAATCTTCTTTGTATAGAGGAACTATGCCTTGAAAAGTGGAGCACCATATCTAACAGTATTAAGAGTCTGGTGACCTATAACCTATTTTTATAGTGGATTTTCATCCCCATATATAGAGGAAATTCACCCTAAATAGTCTATTACTATCTATATCTGACTGGAGATAATGTGGGACCCATACATTGGTGTGAAATAGGAGTAACATCCCCATATATGGTGGACATGATCCCTGAATATAAAAGTACCAACTATAAATGACTAGATAGTATGGGGGACCCATGAACTAGTGTGACAGGGGGATAACATCCCCATAAATAGGGGAATCTCTCCCGAGATAGGAAATTATCATCTCAGCTTGACTAGAATGTAAGGGGACTCACATACTTTTTTTTTACAGTTGATAACCATCCCCACAGATATTGGACCTCCTCCTTGAATAGTGGGGTATAGTCAATACAAACAATGTCTCAATTAATCATGCCCTATCACTTCTATATTTGAGAATTTCCAATAGAAACATTCTTCTAGGAAAATCAATAATCCTTCCACAAATGAATCTTTGAAGGCCATTGCCATGTTCTATGGGGATAGAAACCTTGGACAGGCTACCCACAGGCCAAAATATAATTTTTTCCAAGGGCCTGATAAACAAATGAGGCTCTTTATTAGTCTATTAAAATAAAACATTGATCTAATAATATATCACTTCAAATATCCTTGAGTTTCCAAATAGAAAAAACCATTTCAATTCTAATAGATAAAACCCTTAGGATAGGTGATTCAATTTCCTAAATCTGAAAACCTATCAAAAAATTTCATTTCATCAAAACATGTACATACATCATTACATGGGATTGATCGTTGGGTCATAAAAAAGGATCACAAAATTGATATTGAATCATATGCCTTAATGACTATGTCATGATTCTGCAGACATCTCATCAATATGATGTTCGATAAAAGAGTTGAAACCAGATTGTTTAAGTAATAATAATAAAAATTTATTATTATTATTATTAAGAATATATAAATAATATATTTTTATTAGGTTGGACGCATTACTCTTTCCCACATTCCCTCATGTGTATAATACTCCATCTCTTCAAGGGTTTCCTCAATTTTGTTTTATTTTATTTAAATAATAATATCATTTATAACAATAAATATATCATATGGGAAGGGGGTGAAAAAGGTATTTCCATAACATTCCTTATACTTATATAGAAAAATCCACCATGTCCTTATTACATCAAGGTGCCTCAACACCCTATCACATCATCAATAATTATCATATTATTTTATATTATTATTATGATAAAAGTTTATAAAAAAATATAAGTTAGGGTAGTCCCACGATTCCTTCTCTTGTGAATAATAGTAATTATAACATTACTATTATATGTAATATTTTAATATACACCCACATGAAGTGCCAAATCCCTGTGACAACATGCATAGCCTCTTCTCAGAACTGATTTTGTCACACCTCACATCACATGTACAATTCAACTAGGTAAATTTGGATAAATGATCTGATCCATATCCACCTATGATCTTCCTTATTCTACATCAAAACTCAATCATATCATTTAACACAAACCCAATCCCAGAGTACTGAACAAATCCATTAGCCACTCACTATCATACTCATTGTTTACACAACCACCACAAATCGGGTGGGTTAGATCATGCTCGAACCCACCCCAATAGTGTAAAACCATGACCCCATGGGCCAATTGAGAATAATGTGAAGGATGGTTGGGGAATAGAATAGAGAAGGTGACAATCATCATTAGATAATGAAATCCTAGCCATTAACCAATATTTGAAGAATCATTCTTGATAAAATTAAATAACAACATAATTAATTGATTTAAATTAATCCTATAATTTAAGGGATCATATGAGTTATGGATAACTACATATGAAAAGAAATTGTAGATGAGAAGACCTGTTATTTCCATTGAATTATTTTCTATAAATACATGATAACTTTACGTGTCTGCAAATACTGACAGCGCGTGTTTTCAAGGCCCAGTGTGCTCGGAATCAATTTCTATTGTTTTCCCCAGGTGCGTTTTGTAAAAGTATAAGAGGGTTTTTATAACTTTTGAACCAATGCTCAAAATTTAAATATGATGGCACTGTTGAACTCGCAATGCCGGTATTCGCTTAAGGCGACTTTCACTTGGATGACAGCTGGTTGAGTTTTAAAGTTAGTGTTAGTGTTTTCATGGAAAATAATAAAATAAAGTGAGCTTCACATAATTTTTTATTTCAGATGCCATGTGGGTGTTTGGAGGTGGGTCCCACTAAATCAATAACCTTCAAGTGGAGGTTGGAATTGGGGACTACCAGGCCATAACCTCCCACAAGAGGTTATGGTTGTGGGGACCACCACATCTCAACCTCCCATGTGAGGATTAATGAGGCGGGGAACACATGAGACCACATAACCTCCAATTTGGATGAAATGGCGTGGGGACAGCCTGACCCCTATTAAATGACAGGAGAGGAAAACCTCTCAAACCCCCTCTTTAATTTGGAGGAGCCTCTTGATCTTCTATCACATTAAAGTTTCCAAAACTCCCAATTAATGGGGCCAAATCCTCCCATTAATTTA
Organism: Viscum album; assembly: GCA_963277665.1. Lineage (NCBI taxonomy): Eukaryota > Viridiplantae > Streptophyta > Magnoliopsida > Santalales > Viscaceae > Viscum > Viscum album. The sequence goes on from OY728160.1 coordinate 712,265,410, forward strand.
AATGTGCCATAAAATGTTTAGTTTTTCTTTCTTAAATATTTCCAATGAAATAATAAATTTGAAAATCTATTATTTGGTACATCTATTCATTTTTGGGGAGAGGAGATCTTGGGAGAATAGGATTTCTCCAATGAAGAATGACCATCAAAGAACGAAGAACGATTCATCTGCCAATGGTGGACATATTCTTCTTTAATCCCCAACTGAAACAAGGGAGGAAGTTCCATCCTTGAAGAACGCCGATGACATCATCCTCGACTTCTTCATCTTCTTTCGCGACATCAATGAATCTGAGGTAGGGGTACAAGATTTGATAATTATTGAATGTTCTTTGTTTTCCTTCTAGGATTAAGAACCGAAGCTGCTTGCTATCACCCTAACGCAGAGGGTGCGGGCCAAACAAACATGGCCTGACCCCTCCGCCTTATTTGTCGTATTTGATGATAAATGCGGCATGAGACCAGGAAGACTGATTCTTGTCAACATTGATTATGGATCGAAGGGGATGTCCCGAGGAATGTGCGACAACTTTCGGAATAAGAATATGGCCACCAGAACATGTCTGGTGACTCACGGAAAGTTCGATGACAGATGGAGCGAAAACTATCTACGCATGGAAGGCAGCGGCGCAACTGCGCCCCTGGAGGAGTAACCCGCTTTCGATGGGCCGTGATGGTTTAGTGGCGGCCAGCGCAAGACCAACCTCAATGAAAGCCGGTGGCCCGAGCTGCCAGGTCACCGGAGAAGGCACAATGCAACCGCACCTCACGGTGGATAAAAAAGGGGGTTGTGGAGGAGTTTTGGTGGCCGGTGCAAGGCCAGCTGCAAGGAGGACCAGTGGCCCGACCCGCTGGGTCACTGGGGGAGGCATGGAGCAACCGCGCCGTGCGGGGGGTAGCTTGCCGCTCGGCCAGTTGGGAGCAGCAGTACCCCACCATGTCGGTTCCGTGTGGCGCAGTCCGGTGCCACATGGAATCAGTTTTTGATCTCACCTGAATGGCTTAGCTATTCGGGAACCAAGGGGCACGACCTGCCCCCTAGACATGGCTAGGGCGGATTCCACGGCTACCAGTCGCGAGCCTCGTGCGGGCCGGACCCTGCGCAGGCTGGACCCAGTGCGGGTTGGGCCGCCCCTATGGGATGGGTCCGAACCATGGACCGGGTCAGACCCGCGAACTAGGTTGGACCCGCGGACTAGTTCCGACCCCGGTCCGGACTCGGGTCGGGGCTGGTCAGTCTGACTATGCCGGACAGTACCCGAACCCGTTTGATCTGTTTCCACTGTTTTGCCTGTAACATGAGCTACGAGTATATGGTCAAAAAACCATCTACGGAGAATGAAACCTTTAAAGTATTTGGTTCTTTTGGTATACCCTACTCATGGATTGAACATAGTTGTGGTATGGCTGGTTTGGATCGAACATAAATCCAACGGGGCCCTCGGAATGGAAATTCCAATAACTCTCAAGCAGGGAGTCCGATTGACGCACCGTCTGTCGCGTTAGGTTTTTTATGGAAAGACGGATCATTTGGAAAAATATTCTTTTGAATTAGTGGATGTTGATGTATAGAAACTTGGCATGAGTTTTGGACCCTCCTAGAATCAAGCATGCTTTGTGCGGAACCCTGTGGAAGGTTGTGCATTGACAACTGTTCATGGATCCTGTGTGGGTATGACAGCACTGGCGACTGTTCATGGATCCTGTGCTCGTTCGACAGCACTGAAAACTATTCCTGGATCCTATTTGGGTTCGACAGCTTCGACGAATGAACCCGGATCCTGTGTGGGTTTGATAGCTTTGTTTACTATTCCTAGTTATTGTGTGGGTTTGACAGTTCTGATTTATGTTCCTGGATCCTGTGTGGGTTCGACAGAATAGATGATTCAGTGGCTACACCTGATCATTTCTATCTCTCTACATAAGTTGTATACTTGTGTTAGATGAGTCAATAACTTTGTGTTTCCTTATGATTGAGATGACTTATTTGATAAATTAGGCATATGTATGGGCATATACCTATGTAGGGTTATCAGTTGATTTCATACCTTGTGGTTTATCCGTGTTGGATTTTGTGAGACCATGCGGTTCTCGGGGTCCCTACTAATTATCATTATACTTACCCCTTCACGGGGTATGCCCCCTACTCGTTGTGTTGGATGAAGATGATAGACAGATCTGATCGATGATGAGTGTACTAGGATTGGACGGTGCTCGGAGGTGGTCTTCACGAAGAGTCAGTACCCAAAGGTGACTAATGGACGTAGAGTTCTGAGAAGGCTATCTATAACTACACTTCAGGTAGGATCCATGGTGGACGATCCAAGAGCTTCTTTTTATCATTCAGCTGTTTTTTCCTTTTTTACGTGTACTTGTACTTTATAGTTAGGCTTGTATTTCCGGCCCCTTTACTTTTTAGCAATTTCTAGTTATATAGTTTTACTTTGTGTTTTGTATCTATTTCTTTGCTCTGTTGTGTGTGTTTATAGTTATAAATGAAATGCTTTCAGATATTTTTGGGAATTACACCTTTCGTGCTAGTCGCCAGCCCCTGGCCAATGGAAGGTGGGCTTGGGGTAGTCACAACATGGGCCTCAGGGGATGGGTCATGAAAAAGTGGTATCATAGGAGTCAGTAATACCATAGAACATAGGAATCCTTCCTTTTTCTTTGAATCAATAGTGCTAAGGGTACTAAGTGTGGTTTTCAGTTCAGGGAGTCCAATATTGGTGCGACGGTCGACGTATCCATACACTAGGACCCTGAATTTCGATTTTCGACTCAGTACATGAAAACACTAATTTCATGTGTGTTTTGAATAGTTTTCATTGTGATCTATTTGATTCAGATCACCAGGTATAACTTTTTGACTGTGGCGCACCTGTTTCTTTACAGGATGCCTCCATGCAGACAACCATCCTGGGTTCCAGGATTTGAATGAGATTTTAGCCCACCGAGCGACGACGTCTCAGTTCATCCTCTCATAGTAGAGGAACCGGTGGTGACACTACCTGTTGGGCCACCGATGCCACCAGCCCCAACAACAGAGAGTGAACTCCTCAGGAGCGTGTTGTACGAGTTCTAGTGTAAGAGGCAGCCCTAGTACAAGTGCGACATGGACCCGAAAGAAGCTGAGTATTGGCTGGAGGTTGTGGTGATAGTCATCAGACTAGTAGGGACACCAATAGACCTTATGGCGATCCTTTCTGCAAGTTTCAATCCGGAATCAATAGGCAAATGGTGGATCGTGATGCTCCAAGAGCATGAAGAGGTGGTACTTCTCTTGGTAGAATTCAAGAGTCTATTTCGGGTAAAGTTTGTCCTAACGACCCTACGTGAAGAATAGATACAAGAGCTACATAATATACCACAGGGTACCATCACAGTGTCACAATACTCAGTGAGGTTCACCGAACTCTTGTGCTACTCCACAGATATGGTGCGGGACCCATTCTTCGGGGCCCATACCTTCAAGAAGGGGCTCAGGTGAGAGATCAGGGCTTTGATGATCTCACTCAGTATCCCGAAACTGGTGGGGGTGTTGGAGTGAGCCCTCTTAGTGGAGAGTTTCCTTACTGGGTAGTCACCAGCAGCAAGATCCTCCATTGGTCATCACGTAGTGGAGTCTTCTGCAGATGGTAGCAGGAAGATGTTGTAGAGGTCCAAGTGGATAAGACCATCCGGTGGATGACCTCAGGACTCGGTTTCGGATGTGCGAGTCACACAAGATAGAGCTAGTCATTCGAGGAACTTGCAGTGTTTCACATATGGTGGGTAGGGTCACATAGCTCGTGCCTTTTAAACCCACCGTTCAGATGACCAGCAGACGGTCGAAGGACCACCCGGGTAGAGACAGAGATTCAATCGAGGTGGTCTGCATGGATCATGATGTTGTGGTAGAGAATTTGGTCGTGCTGCTGGTGGTGGATGATGTTTCGAGGTGTTACCGCCACATCTACCAGGAGTTCCACCCCGACCGCAGTGAGTAGGTGGATAGGCGAGAGCTTAGCTCTAGGCAGTTGAGGCTTACGACCATGGAGCTCCGGAGATGATTCGAGGTTAGGTCTTTGTCTACTCTACCGTAGCTTCAGTTCTTATAGACACAGGTGCTAGTGACTCATTAATTTCCACTTCCCTCATTCGGAGCTCGGAGATTCTAATGGAGTCTTTGGTTTGATCCTCGCGGCTAGAGACTTCTATGGGATCATATTTGATGATTACACATGGGTGCTAGCAGTGTGAGTCACTCTAGGAGGCGAGATCTTTGGGATGGATCTCTTAATAGTGGCGTTGAGGCCTTACGACGTCATCTTGGGTATGGACTAGTTATCTACAGTCCATCATCAGATCGACTTTATTAGGATCAAAGTGTGGTGTTTCCACACAGATGGGACCTGGTTCAACTTCCCCGGCAAAAAGGGAGCATTTGTAGCACAGGACATTCCTACATGGAGAAGGGTGAAGTCGATCACTCATCAGTTGGCTTTCCTTACCCTCGAAGCAGATGATGTAGAGAGTTTGAATTATCCTGTAATGGTGGCCCAGTACGTGGATGTTTTCTCTGACGATGTTCCAGGACTAGCTCCACGCAAGGAGGTGGACTTCTACATTGACCCGTACTCTGGGACGACACTGATATCTACACCAGCATATTGGATGGCTCCCACTAAGCTTCGTGAGCTTCGGGTACAAATAGAGGACTTACAGGGGAAGGGATTTACCTGGCCCAGTGTTTCTCATTGGGAAGCCCCGATTTCGTTCACTAAAAAGGCGGATGGAAGATTGATTCTTTGTGTCCACTACCGTCACCTGAACTAGGTGATCCTATAGAACAATTACCCATTCCCAAGGATTGACGACCTCTTTGATTAGTTTTAGGGTGTTCAGGGGTTCTCGAAGATAGATCTCAGATCGGGCTATCAGCAACTCAGAGTTCGAGATGACGATGTGTAGAATACGACCTTCATATGTCGGTATGGCCACTATTAGTTGTTGGTTATGCCTTTCAGAATAACCCATGATTCAACAGTGTTCATGGGACTCATGAACATGATTTTCCTGCCTTAACTCAATCACTTTGTTATAGTCTTCATTGACGACATTATAATCTAATCGACTACAGAGAATGTGCATGCCTTCCATTTGCAGGTAGTATTGGACACACTCTGAGAGCACTACCATTATGGTAAGCTATCGAAGTGCCAGTTTTGGATCCGAGAGGTTCAATTCCTGCGACCTTCAGATGCTGACTAGTGCCCAACTCTTGAGGCTCCTAGAAGATGGCATAGGGTACGTAGTCTACTGCGACACATCAGGGAACGGGCTCGGGTGTGTCTTGATGCAGGAGTGGGCAGTGATCGTGTATGGTTCTCATAAGCTGAGAAAGCATGAGTAGAACTATGCTACCCATGACCTGGACATAGAAGAATTTTACTTCTACTTGATGATGTGGAGATGCTATCTGATGGGAGAGCATTTTACTATGTATTCTGATTACAAGAGTCTCAGGTATATCTTCTCTCAGAAGGACTTGAATCTAAGAAAACGATGTTGGCTTGAGTTCCTCCAGGACTACGACTTCGAGATAGTCTATACTCCTGGGAAGGGGAACGTTGTTGCAGATGCACTCGGTAGAAGTTCTGGTATACAGCTTCTAGGCATGGGAACAGAGCAGCTAGCTGCTTTATAGATATCCATTGTGGATAGAGATAGAGCAGCCTTCCTTCAGTATCTTATAGTCACACCTCCGCTCCTTCAGCGAGTTTGGGAGGCATAGTGTAAGGACAAAAACTAAAATACACAACTTGATCAAATATCAACAGGGTAGTCACCTGATGGGTTTTCGGAAGGTGGATAGCATGCCATTATCATCAGAGGACGTACTATCTTTACAATTTCACATTAGGAGGAAGTATTGAATGAGTAACACATATCCCCTCTAGTAGTACATCCAGGAGTGGTGAAGATGTATCAGGATCTCCAACGACAGCACTGGTGGCTGAGGATGAAGAAGGAAGTTCCAGAGTTTTTCTCTCGGTGCCTCACATGTCAGCAAGTGAAAGAAGTGCACCACGTACCAGCAGGTTTGGTTTGGCCTTTAGAGTTCCCAGAGTGGAAGTTGAATGGGATATCCATAAACTTAGTGATGGGACTTCCATGTACACCCAGTGGTCATGACTTGATTTGGGTGATCGATGGATGACTCATAAAGTCGACCCACTTCCTAATGATCAGAAACAAGGGTTTAGTAGAGAGATTGGGACACCTCTATGTGAAGACTATTGTGAGGCTACATGGAGTACCTTATTTTATTGTCTCCGATCATGACGCACAGATTAATTCCTGGCTATTGAAGGGTTTGCAAGAGGCTTTCAGGATGCAGCTTCATCTGAGTACCACCTTTAATACTCAGATAGATGGCCAGACTCTGCGGACCATTCAGACCCTCAAGGCCATGTTTCGTGCTTGTTTCATCAACATCGGATGTAGCTAGGAGGATCACGTACCTTTGGTGGACTTTTCATAAAACAACAGCTATCACTCCACCATCGGGATGACAACATTAGAGGATTTATAATGGAGACCTTATAGATCACCATTATGATGTAATGACCCTGGGGAGTTAGCACTTGTGGGACCAGAGATGGTATGAGCTACCAAGGAGAAGGTGCAGATCCTCCCGGAGTAGTTGAAGATTGCACAAAGTAGACAGAAGTCATATGCCTATAGGATATGGAGACCTCTGGAGTTCGAGGATGGCGACCATGTCTTTCTATGTGTCCCACCTAGACGAGGTTTATAGTGATTTGGTCGAGGTAGCAAGTTATCTCTGAGATTCATCGAACCTTTATAGGACCTCACTAGAGTAGGCGAGGTGGTTAAATCCTAGTTTATCCACCTCAATTGCACCCAATGCATAGCGTCTTCCACGTATCTCATCTGAGGAGATATGTGCACAGCCATTCCCACATCATCAACAATGGAGAGCTAGATATCGATGGTGGGGATACTTTTACAGAGGTTCCAGTAGAGATTGAGGATAGATATGAGCGAGTCCTTCATGGATGGTCGATACCAACGGCACATATTCACTGGTTGCATGGGAACCTCCAGGAGAGCACATGGGAGTGGGATGCTCAAATGAATTCTCAGTACCCCCACATTTTCTCTTAGTTCGAGTTGTAGCTTATAGGGAAGTAAAGCACTGAGTTGAGGAGAATGTAAAGACCCAAAATTTCAGTGTAATTTTTTTTTATTAAATACATTTTAATTTTACAAGTCCGTGAAAACTGACGATGCATGATTGAGAGGCCCAGTGTGCCCAGAATCAATTTCTGAAGTCTTGTTCGAGTACTTTCAGTAAACGTACTAGAAGGTTTTTATAAATTGTGAACAGGTGCTCGGAATTGAAATCTAAGGGCACCATTGAACTCACATTGCCCGAATTCACTTAAGGAGATCTTCACATCGACGACATTGGGTCGAGTTTAAAAGTTAGTATTTGGGTTTTCATGGAAAATATTATATAAAGTGAGCTTCAATTTATTTTTTATTTGAGCCGCCATGTGGGTGTTTAGAGGTGGCTCCCACTGGATCTATAACCTCCTTGTGGAGGTTGGATGGGGAAACCACCGGGACATAACCTCCCATTTATGGTGGTGGGGACCACCACACCTCAATCTCCCATGTGAGGATTAATATGGTGGGGACCACTCGAGACCACATAAACTCCCATTTTGAATAATAGTGGTGGGGCCACCCGAGCCCTACTAAATGAGAGGAGACGAAAACCTCTCAAACCAACTCTTTAATATGGAGGATCCTTTTGAGCTTCCTCCAAATTAATGTTGCCAACACACCCAATTAATGGGGCCTAATCCTCCCATTAATTTTAAGGTGCCATAAAATGTTTAGTTTTTCTTTTTGAAATCATGCCAATGATATAATACCTGTGATAATCTATTAATTAGGGAATCTATTCATTTTTGGGGTGAGGAGAGCTTGGGAGAAAAGGAGTACTCCAACGACGAATGAGCATCGAAGAACGAATAATGCTTCATCCACAAATGACGGACATCTTCTTCCTTGATCTTCCACTGGAACAAGGGAGGAAGCGCCGTCCTTGATGAACACCGACGATGTCGTCCTCAACTTGTTCATCTTCTTTCCCAACATCACTGTATCTGAGGTAGGGGTACAAGATTTGTTAATTGTTGAATGTTATTCATTTTCCTTCAAGGATTATGAACCGAAGCTTCTTGCTGTCACCCTAACGCGGAGGGTGCGGGCCGAACAAACACAACCTGACCACTCTGCCTTCTTTTTGGAATTTGATACTAAATATGGAATGAGATAGGAATGAACAATTCCTGCCATCATGGATTGCGGATAGAAGGCGAAATCCCGAGTAATGCACAACTACTTCCGAAATGAGAATCGGGCCACCGTAACTCATCTTCTGCCCTATGGAAAGTTCATCGACTGATAGAGCGACTATTGTCACCGCATGGAAGGCGGTGGGGAAACTGCACCGCCGAAGGAGTAAACCGCGACCGACGGGCAGCGGCAGCACAATGGATGCCAGCGCAAGCCCGTATGCGATGAAAACTGGCGTATCGAGCCATAGGGTCACCGTAGAAGGCGCAACGCCACCAAGCCACGAGGTGGAGAAAAAAGAGGTCCGCAGCAGAGTAGCGGTGGCTGACGCAATGTCGGCTGCAAGGAGGACTAGCATCCCAATCCATCGGGTAGGCAGAGGAGGCGCGACCACACTACACCGCCCACGAGGCGGCTTGCCGCTCGACCAATCGGGAGCAGCGGGACCCCACCGCGTGGGTCCCGCGTGATGAGGTAATCGCTAGTTTTGGATCTCATCTGAACGGCTAAGCCATTCAGGAACCAGGGGCATGACCTCCCCCATTGACAATGTTAGGTTGGACCCCACATCCACTAGCCGCAGGCCTTGCATGGGCTGGACCCATCACGGGCCGGACCCATCGCAGGTCAGGCCGCCCCCACGGTCCGTGCTGAAACCAGCGTGGGCCGGGTCGCCCCCGCGGGCCTGGTCGGACCCACAAACTGGGTTGGACCCATGTACTGGGTTGGACCTCAGTCTGAACCTGGGTCGGGAGGGGTCAGTCCGACTGGTCCAGACCGGACCCAGACCCATTTGACCTATTTCCACTCTTTTTCCTGTAACTTGAGCTACGGGCGTCCAATCGACGAACTGTCTACAACTACTGAATCCTTGTAAGGAGACAGTTCTATTGGTATAAACCACTCTATGATTGGACTTAGTTGGGGTATGTATGGGTTGGATCGAACATAAATCCAACCAGGCCCTCGGAACGAAAATGCCAATAACACTAAGTTCGGGAGTCCGATTGACACATTGTCTATCATGTTGAGTTTCTTATGGAAAGAAGGATCTTTTGGATTAATAAAATTGGGACTTCACAGAAGTTTATGTATAGAATCTTGGAATGAGTAGTGGACATTCTTGGAATCAAGCGTGCTTTTTGAGGAACCCTTTGGCTGGTTGTGCACTGACGACTGTTCCTAGATCCTGTGTGGGTTCGACAACACTGACGAATATTCCTAGATTCTATGTGGTTCGATAGCACTGAAGACTATTCGTGGATCTTCTATGGGTTTGACAGCTTCGACGACTATTTCAGGATCTGGTGTGGGTTGGACGACTCTGTTTATTGTTCCTGGATCATGTGTGGGTTCGACAGTTCTGATTTCTATTCCTGGATCCTATGTGGGTTCAACAAAATAGATGATTCAGTGGATACATCTGATAATCTCTATCTCTATATATAAGTTGTATACCTGTGTGAGCAGAGTCAGTAAATTTGTTTTTTCCATATAATTGAGATAGATTACTTGAAAACTTAGGTATATAAATGGGAATATACCTATCTAGGGTTATATATTGATTTCATACCATTTTATTTATCCTTTTTGGATTTTGTGAGACCTTGAGGCTCTCGGGGTCCCTACTGAGTATCGTTATAATCACCGTTGCACGGTCTATGCACGCACCTCATTGTGTTGGATGCAGAAAATGGACAAAACTGACTGAGTTTGAGTGCACTAGGACTGGACAGTGCCCGGAGGTGGACCTCACGATGAGTCGGTATCCGGAGGAGACTGACGGAAATGGAGTGATAAGGAGGATATATGTACCTTCCATTCAGGTAGAATCCATGGTGGATGATCTAGGACCATCTTTTCATCATTTAGTTATTTTGTCCCTTTTCCATTGTACTTGTACTTTACAGTTGGGCTTGTATTTCCGACCCCTTTACATTTTAGCACTCTATTGTTATATAGTTTTTCATAGTGTTTTGTATCCATCTGTGTGCTCTGTTGTGTGTGTTTATAGTTATAATGGAAATGCCTTCCCAGATTTTAGGTATAGTGACCTGAGCCTTTTACATAAAACATTTCATGACTTTAAGCATAAATAATTCTGAGAGTACAAGCCAAGGATCGTTACGTCTAGTGTCTTGGAACACTAGGTACATAAAACATGGGGCAGAAAAACACCTTTATTTAATCTCCGTAAAGAGATTCTATCTTCCTTTGATCCCTTACATCTGCATAGGGTACCCCGGGGAACACATGAACAAAGGGATGAGCTAAAAATCCCAATAAGGGGATGAACATAAGGATGCATCTCAAGAGAATGAGTTAGGAGGCATGACATAATGATATCCAAAACATGAAACTTATAAAATAATTTAATATAATGTTGGAATCATATAAACATGGAATCATATAAATTTGGCAGAATCATAAAACATTTTTTCTATGGGTCAAGGCTAACCACCAATCCTGTTTCCCAATTTAGTACGGGTCAAGGCTAATAGCCAATCCTGTTTCACATCGCATATCATGAGACTTATACTTACCCAATGCATTAGAACTCTATCTGGGTGCACCCATATCAAAATTTTCATGACCATTCTTTCTACATAAATATCATTATGACATATACAATCATACATTATCAACAGTACATAAACATAAGGGTACCCATGGAAACAATAGGGTACCACAATCATGAAATAAATCATAACCAATGGGCGTATCATGAACGTGTACATGTAAGGAAGGAATTAGAAAAAACATGGATGTTAATAGGGTAAAATAGGCATATAACATGATATGTTTTTTCAAACTTAAGTGAAAACATATGAGAAATTTAATTTAGAAACATTAGCATTAAAACATTTTTGTGTGGTTTTGTCACACCCCGACCAAGCTTTATTTTCATTTAATTATTTCTGGTCTTTCTTTTGAGTTGCGGTTTGAATTGGTTCTAGTTTAAAAGGGGTTTGGGATCTTATATAGGTGTGCGTCCGTACGCACGACCGTGCGTAGCGCCAAATCGTATTTTGGATGATGTTTTATTATTAAATGTGTTTTCTTTTTGGTGCGCGACCTTGTACACGCCCGTGAAAGTTGCCGGACCCGACTTGAGTTGTTGCGTTTTGAGGATAAATGAGTGTTTTAGCATGGTAGTTTCCGGCGCGTTGGCAAGGAACGGGCGAAGCTGCATGGCTTCGTCAGATGTTCATGCGGCCAACTCGGTGTGCGAGAAATCATTTAATTGGTGAGTGTAATATTACATCTAGTGCAAAATAAAATATGAAAATTATTAATTAACTTATGTTTTGTTTTAATAATAATATTATTATTATTATTATTATTATTGGGGATTATTCTTCTTCTTATTATTATTTCAGTTATTATTTCAATTATATAGATAATATTAAAATATTTTAATGGTTATAAAATTTCCGCCATGTCACTTTTGTCGTTACTATTATTATTAATTTTGTTAAGGTTTTAATTAGATTGTAACTATTGTTATATATGTGTATATATATATATATTTTAAGTTATTGTTATGATGTTATTTTACATTATGTTTGTTAACAGTAGTATTACTATTATTATTATCAATAATAATATTCTATTTTAGTTTAGAGTTTTATTTTAGGTTTTATTATATCCCTATTATTATTTCTTTTTATTTTTATTATTATTATTTACTTATTTTTCTTTCCTTTATTTTTTTCCCCTCTTTTCTCCCTACCCCTTTTCTCCCTCTCTCTACGATTCTCCACTCCCCGCGCGGACCTCCTTTCTTCCCCCTTCTGTTTCGTGCAGCAATCCCTCCTCCCCTTCAAACCCTAGCGCGCCCCTCCAGCCGCGCATGAACTGGAGCCCTCCTCTCCTCCTACGAACAGCAGCCCCACGTCGTCGCTTCCTCATGCCGAACCCAAGCCGCCCAGCCTCCCGGCCGAACCACCTTCAAGCGGTGCTCTCCTCTCATGGGCCTCCCTTCCGACGTTGTTTCCCCTCCCCCTCCTTTTTAATTTTTCCTCGCGGCGACTCCTCCTCCTCATCTCTCTCCGGCAGGGTAAGGCGGATCCTGGTTTTCCAATGCCTTGCTGCAGCGCATCAAGCCGCGACCCCCTGTCCTCCTTCACCGCTCTCGCCAGCCAGCCGCTCAGACTTCTTATCACAGGTTCGTTTTACCTCGGTTGTTGGTTCATTCGTTTTATAAAGTTGAGGTTAGAATATCGTGTGGTAATTGGTTTGATTTTGATATTTTGGATTCGCTTTTGGTCCAATTATGGCATAATTGCTCCGGCTTCTTGTTTTAGGGATTAATTATGTTGTTTGTGGTGTGGTCGTCGTGCGGCATAGTTTGCGTGCCGCGTTTGTGAAGTTTGGATGCCGAAGGTATGTGTTTCCGCATATATATGTTGTTTGACAAATTAATTTTCTTATTTAATTAATTTAGTATACTCATTGATTATTTTTTTTTCTTGGTGCGAATATAGTTTCGCTTAAAGTTTACTATGATTTCGATGTGTTTCGTAGCGTTTTCATTTAGTGTGAATGTTCTGATTTTGTGAAAACCCGTGCTGAACTTTTCGTAGTGTTTTATAAACTTTGCTGTGGGTTTATTTTGTCGCGCAAGTGCTGCAAAGTCTGTTTTATCATGTTTCTAGTGTTGCGTCATGGTGCGCTTGGTATTAGGAAGGTTGTTTGAGTGCGTTGTTGGTATAAAGCTTTAATGTGATATTTCAAATGCTTTATAAACTGTTTAATTGTTTGTTTCCTTTATTAAATTATATGTATAGTGAATGGTCGCTTCCTCGGGGGTTCGAGTCGTCGGCAGTAAGGACCTGTGTATATGCATATGCATGGAAATGTATATGCATGGCGGTGAAGCGGTCTCGGGTTATCCTTGTCAAAGGCTGCGTGTCTTGAGGTAGGTCCCCTATGCCCTAATCTTTAATTAGAATTTCCATTTTTGCTTGGTGTTCTTTAAATGCATATTCTGCTTTTATATGAAATGCAAATGCTATATATATATGTGTGTATATACAAATGGTCATGGTTCTTTAAAAGTGATTTCCTTAATTATTTTAGTGTGTAATAAGTATTTCCAATGGTTTTTTTTTTGATTTAAACATGTTTTCTAGCTTGCTTTTAAAGATATAGTACCTTGGTTGTTTATTTGAACTTTCAAATGGTTTTGGAAACATAAGCGTTGGGTGATTTTGTGTTCAAAAATGAAATGTGTTTATTGTAATTAATTGAGCTCGTCGGGCACTTTGAGAATGGTTTGCGAAAGTAAAACAAAACCCCTCTTAAGGCATACCCCGTTGTTGTAGAAACATGATGTGTGTGTTAAGTGTGTGATTTGTGATATGTGCCTAATAAAGAGGCTTGTGCGAGGTTATGTGACATAAAAAGGGGGATGCGCTTAAGGAGGGAGAACGGTGGTGAGTGGTGAAATGGACTTTGGGTAAGAAAGTGTTATGTTCTTTATATGTTTTTGTTAAAACCTCACCACCCTTTGAAATAGAGCACATGGGAAACCCTGGGTATCTAGGTGGGTGACCAGGACTAGTACGCTAGATGACACGGCAGGGGTCCGTCCCGGTTTGTCTAGCAGGATTGACGCAACAACACTAACTAAACATATGAAATTCTGAGGGTCGTGGCCATCTAAGCCACGTTTTCTGAGGGTCGTGGCCATCTAAGCCACGTTTTCTGAGGGTCGTGGCCTTCTAAGCCACGTTTCACCGAGGTACGAGGTCTCTAGGTTCCCAATTTTCCTAGATGCCTATAGGGGCCACCCATGGCGCTCATTTGTGACATGCTATTATCGGTGTAACTTTCTTTTCAGTTGTTTCACACTTACTGTCTCATTGTGAAAAACCCTATTTCAAACTAAACTGTTTTTCTTACAATTTCGAAAGGTGAATGCACTCTTGGAATCGATTTTGAAAATATTGTGGAATAGAAATGATTTTCATAAAAATGCCAACTTGTGATTTGGATTTGAAAAGAAAAAAAAACATTATTTTAATATTTCTTATTTTCAAACAAGCATAATTGGATTTCTTTTTAAAGGTAAGGGAATAGGGCGTGGTTATTCCTTGGCTTTCCTACTGAGCATCTCGGTGCTCACGCCTACTTTAATTTTCAGTTGCATGTTTCTGTCTTGGATCACTTTTGGAAGTGAGTGGTTGTCGTACCGTGGTGATCCACGGGGTCACCTGAGGTATGTCGCGTTTCTTTATTTATTCCCTTTCATGCTGCCACGTCGTTCAGTATTGTTTTCCTTTATTTATATGCTTGTTCAGTTTATGTTTGCTTATCTTTTTCATGGGCCAAACCGTTCCCAACTGGTCTGTTTTGATGCCCGGCACTAGTTGCCTGCCCGTGGGGATCGGGAACGCCCTTCGGGCTAATGTTGCGGACCGGGTCGGGCGCCGGGTCGGATGACGCATCGGCCTGGTTCGTGACAAAATGGTATCAGAGGAGGTTTTGTTCTTGTTATTTGGGGTATCAGGTAGATCGGAGATAGGATTGTCGGTACTCGAGTGGTAGGTGCGGGAAGAGCGTCGCGAACTCTTGCTCGTTCCGATCCTCGAGTAACCAGTGGCAGTCCGGGATCTAAGTTTTGGTTTTGGTCTTTGTGGATGGGGGATGACAATAGGAGTAAACCGGTACTGCGCGCGGTCTCACATGGAGTAGCGACCCATGTGATGCCCGAGAGTACGGTTCGACACTCTTAGTGGTTGGTGCTTGCCTAGGGCATGGTCTGCTAAACCATGTAGCCGGGTTGGACACGACCACTAGTCCTCCACCCAGGTGCTTTAATGCTTGTGATGTCTTGCTTCAGTTTTGGGAGTTGGCGTGAAATTTGTTTTCCTTTAAAAAGTGAAGAGGACTTTGCTGCTGCTCTTATTTGCGGTTGACATGATATTTGGGGTGCGTTTCTCTTGGACCTTGTTTTTGGAATTTGGCATTGATTTGTCAACGTTGAATTTCTAAAGGGATGTTTTGGGTCATCTGAAATTGAAATGGGCTGTTTTAGAAATGGAAAGCATTCTTGAAATTTGCCTTAAATTTTTTAAATGGCTTGAAAAAAAAAGTATTTTCGGATATTGAGAATGTTTTGTTTCGAAAGCGGGGTAACCTTGTTTCTTTCCAGTGGTATTCCTATGGGTGCTCGCATGTGCGTGTGGACTTGATTAATGGCTAGTTGATGAATCGTGTGGATGGGTGCCTGAGTGGCACGAAAATGAATATTTGCGAGGCACCATGGAATATCAGTGGTGGTTGATTGATTTCTAAGGTTGCTTCTTGTTTCCTAGAAAGTGGGCCTTTTCTTAAAGGGGTTTTTGTGCACAAATGGTTTTGAAAATGGAAAAAAATGACATTGCATTTAGAGTAAAGATGGATTTTTTTTAAAATAGCTTTGGGGCTTATTGTGCAGGGATTGGTTTTTCAAGTGAGTGTTTTCTTTGAAAATGAATTGATGTTTTAAATTGGAATTTTTGGATTTGTTTCTGGAATGTTGGTGTTTTTTTTGTGATGTGTTTGGATTTGTGGAAGGCTGTTTTGTGTTTCTTGTCCGGGATATGCCCCTAGAAACGTTCCATGGGTTCCAGCAGGTCTCTCTCAGTTCTTGGCCCGACCCAGACTCTCAGTGGAGTGGCAGAGTTGGGTTCTGCTCGGTGGCGTCGACTGTTCATAGAAGTCGATGTCAGTTGGATGTCGTTGAATGATTTGGGAAAGTTGGAAGTGTCTCTAGTTTTGAAGGAACTTCAAATGTTGTGCGGATGTAAGATTGTCTCGAGTACGTCTGGTGGAGCGGGACTAAACTAGTGAATGGTGATCGTTCCGTTTTCGTTGCAAATGGGGACATTGTGAGCAATCCTCAAGACAAGCCTCATTCCATGATTGTACCTAAGGAAGTGAAGGTGAGGGAAATTGGTTGATCTCGTAGGTTCTCGACCAGTCAACATGCGGCGAAGGGGGTCTGTTGACGTTTCTGATGAGCTAGTTCCATGTGCCCCAGAAGTAGTGTGGAATCGTCGGTCAAAAAAAAAAGTACAAGTTGTTGGTCCTGCTTATATTGTGGTAAGAGTAGGTCTCTCATTTGATGAAGAGTGTGAACCAAAGGGACTTGTTCGTGGAGTGCTCCTTCCATCAGTTCGTGTTGCGTGTCGGACAGACCGCTCAACCTCCTATCTCTAGTGTGGTCAGTTAGACACTTTAGGTCGTTCGCTGCAATTCTAAATTGGTATGTTAATAGAGTGTCCATGCGAGACACGAGGAGAAGTATGCAGGCTACTTTTCCAGCGGAGGAAGTTCCAGTTAGAAGTGGTCAGCTTGTGACTGCGAGGCTGGAGATGCTTCAGACATCAGTGCCCCAGCCATAGGTCTCGGGGTGAAGCTTGCGCGCAGTCAGGACTCGTCAGACGTGGGACGAGCTTGGTCCGACTTTAGTCCGCAATGTCGGGATGGGGAAAACATAAATTTCTCTATTGTGATACCCTCTCCGAAGGCGTCATTCTTGTTGTTAGGGGAATGGAGCCCTTGTCTACTTGTCGTGGTCTTATTTTATGGGAGTTTCTCTTGGGCCTTAAAGAGGTTCGGAAAAACCCATATTCTTGTAAAGCTAGCGGGTGTGCTACGTGAACCTTCTTGCGGTCGGAGATACTCATGTCTTGTGGAAACGTTGTGCGCCTGTCTGGTTCATCTTCTGGTTAGGGGTTTCTGCTATCAAAGCTATCTCACGTGGTAGAGTGTTGTCCACTATAGGAATGATCAGTGCGGGTCGGCCCGTGTGGCGGGTTCACGATGAAGGGTTCAATCGGTATTGCTTAAAGTAAACTAGGAACGCCCACGTGGGTTTCGTGGTGTTAGGAATTTTTAAAATGGTGGGGAGACCCTGTGCGGGTCTCGCCGATGTCTCGTCTTGTGTTAGTTCAACATAGGGAACTCTGAGGGTCAAGCCAGTATTAGAGTTGTCTGGGTTTGGGAGTCGTTTTGGTTTGGAGAACAAATGTTTGCCGAGAACCCTAATATGGTGGGGAGACCACCATAAGACGGGCTTGTGGAAGGCTCTATTTTCAAAGTGCGCTTGGCGGAGCAACCCCTTGCTTCTGCTCCGCCCAACCTCGACCATGTTGGTTGGATAGCTTAAGTAGTGGGTCGCTTGATGAGCGTTCTTGGAGATCTCGAGTGGTACTGATGATCTCTACGTTAGGGGTCGGGGTGTTCCATGTTGTGGTTGTGTTTCAAGGTGAATTCCTTGTTGTTGGTCATTTTGCTTGGTGATTTTGGTTTTGAGATCTTTGATGTTTCGGGTCATCGACATTTTAAATGCTCGGTCTTTGGGCGATTGAGGTTTTTTTTAAGCATCTTCGCGGTCTCGCTTGGAACCCTTGGTTGACCTGGTATTTTGGGACTTTCTGGGGGCAGAAAGTGTCATGGTGGGGAGAATTGTCACACCCCGACCATGCTTTATTTTCATTTAATTATTTCTGGTCTTTCTTTTGAGTTGCGGTTTGAATTGGTTCTAGTTTAAAAGGGGTTTGGGATCTTATATAGGTGTGCGTCCGTACGCGCGACCGTGCGTAGCGCCAAATCGTATTTTGGATGATGTTTTATTATTAAATGTGTTTTCTTTTTGGTGCGCGACCTTGTACACGCCCGTGAAAGTTGCCGGACCCGACTTGAGTTGTTGCGTTTTGAGGATAAATGAGTGTTTTAGCATGGTAGTTTCCGGCGCGTTGGCAAGGAACGGGCGAAGCTGCATGGCTTCGTCAGATGTTCATGCGGCCAACTCGGTGTGCGAGAAATCATTTAATTGGTGAGTGTAATATTACATCTAGTGCAAAATAAAATATGAAAATTATTAATTAACTTATGTTTTGTTTTAATAATAATATTATTATTATTATTATTATTATTGGGGATTATTCTTCTTCTTATTATTATTTCAGTTATTATTTCAATTATATAGATAATATTAAAATATTTTAATGGTTATAAAATTTCCGCCATGTCACTTTTGTCGTTACTATTATTATTAATTTTGTTAAGGTTTTAATTAGATTGTAACTATTGTTATATATGTGTATATATATATATATTTTAAGTTATTGTTATGATGTTATTTTACATTATGTTTGTTAACAGTAGTATTACTATTATTATTATCAATAATAATATTCTATTTTAGTTTAGAGTTTTATTTTAGGTTTTATTATATCCCTATTATTATTTCTTTTTATTTTTATTATTATTATTTAATTATTTTTCTTTCCTTTATTTTTTTTCCCCTCTTTTCTCCCTACCCCTTTTCTCCCTCTCTCTACGATTCTCCACTCCCCGCGCGGACCTCCTTTCTTCCCCCTTCTGTTTCGTGCAGCAATCCCTCCTCCCCTTCAAACCCTAGCGCGCCCCTCCAGCCGCGCATGAACTGGAGCCCTCCTCTCCTCCTACGAACAGCAGCCCCACGTCGTCGCTTCCTCATGCCGAACCCAAGCCGCCCAGCCTCCCGGCCGAACCACCTTCAAGCGGTGCTCTCCTCTCATGGGCCTCCCTTCCGACGCTGTTTCCCCTCCCCCTCCTTTTTAATTTTTCCTCGCGGCGACTCCTCCTCCTCATCTCTCTCCGGCAGGGTAAGGCGGATCCTGGTTTTCCAATGCCTTGCTGCAGCGCATCAAGCCGCGACCCCCTGTCCTCCTTCACCGCTCTCGCCAGCCAGCCGCTCAGACTTCTTATCACAGGTTCGTTTTACCTCG
This sequence comes from Viscum album, assembly GCA_963277665.1. Taxonomy (NCBI): domain Eukaryota; kingdom Viridiplantae; phylum Streptophyta; class Magnoliopsida; order Santalales; family Viscaceae; genus Viscum; species Viscum album. The sequence continues at coordinate 712,284,551 of OY728160.1, forward strand.
GTTGTTGGTTCATTCGTTTTATAAAGTTGAGGTTAGAATATCGTGTGGTAATTGGTTTGATTTTGATATTTTGGATTCGCTTTTGGTCCAATTATGGCATAATTGCTCCGGCTTCTTGTTTTAGGGATTAATTATGTTGTTTGTGGTGTGGTCGTCGTGCAGCATAGTTTGCGTGCCGCGTTTGTGAAGTTTGGATGCCGAAGGTATGTGTTTCCGCATATATATGTTGTTTGACAAATTAATTTTCTTATTTAATTAATTTAGTATACTCATTGATTATTATTTTTTTCTTGGTGCGAATATAGTTTCGCTTAAAGTTTACTATGATTTCGATGTGTTTCGTAGCGTTTTCATTTAGTGTGAATGTTCTGATTTTGTGAAAACCCGTGCTGAACTTTTCGTAGTGTTTTATAAACTTTGCTGTGGGTTTATTTTGTCGCGCAAGTGCTGCAAAGTCTGTTTTATCATGTTTCTAGTGTTGCGTCATGGTGCGCTTGGTATTAGGAAGGTTGTTTGAGTGCGTTGTTGGTATAAAGCTTTAATGTGATATTTCAAATGCTTTATAAACTGTTTAATTGTTTGTTTCCTTTATTAAATTATATGTATAGTGAATGGTCGCTTCCTCGGGGGTTCGAGTCGTCAGCAGTAAGGACCTGTGTATATGCATATGCATGGAAATGTATATGCATGGCGGTGAAGCGGTCTCGGGTTATCCTTGTCAAAGGCTGCTTGTCTTGAGGTAGGTCCCCTATGCCCTAATCTTTAATTAGAATTTCCATTTTTGCTTGGTGTTCTTTAAATGCATATTCTGCTTTTATATGAAATGAAAATGCTATATATATATGTGTGTATATACAAATGGTCATGGTTCTTTAAAAGTGATTTCCTTAATTATTTTAGTGTGTAATAAGTATTTCCAATGGTTTTTTTTGATTTAAACATGTTTTCTAGCTTGCTTTTAAAGATATAGTACCTTGGTTGTTTATTTGAACTTTCAAATGGTTTTGGAAACATAAGCGTTGGGTGATTTTGTGTTCAAAAATGAAATGTGTTTATTGTAATTAATTGAGCTCGTCGGGCACTTTGAGAATGGTTTGCGAAAGTAAAACAAAACCCCTCTTAAGGCATACCCCGTTGTTGTAGAAACATGATGTGTGTGTTAAGTGTGTGATTTGTGATATGTGCCTAATAAAGAGGCTTGTGCGAGGTTATGTGACATAAAAAGGGGGATGTGCTTAAGGAGGGAGAACGGTGGTGAGTGGTGAAATGGACTTTGGGTAAGAAAGTGTTATGTTCTTTATATGTTTTTGTTAAAACCTCACCACCCTTTGAAATAGAGCACATGGGAAACCCTGGGTATCTAGGTGGGTGACCAGGACTAGTACGCTAGATGACACGGCAGGGGTCCGTCCCGGTTTGTCTAGCAGGATTGACGCAACAACACTAACTAAACATATGAAATTCTGAGGGTCGTGGCCATCTAAGCCACGTTTTCTGAGGGTCGTGGCCATCTAAGCCACGTTTTCTGAGGGTCGTGGCCTTCTAAGCCACGTTTCACCGAGGTACGAGGTCTCTAGGTTCCCAATTTTCCTAGCTGCCTATAGGGGCCACCCATGGCGCTCATTTGTGACATGCTATTATCGGTGTAACTTTCTTTTCAGTTGTTTCACACTTACTGTCTCATTGTGAAAAACCCTATTTCAAACTAAACTGTTTTTCTTACAATTTCGAAAGGTGAATGCACTCTTGGAATCGATTTTGAAAATATTGTGGAATAGAAATGATTTTCATAAAAATGCCAACTTGTGATTTGGATTTGAAAAGAAAAAAAAACATTATTTTAATATTTATTATTTTCAAACAAGCATAATTGGATTTCTTTTTAAAGGTAAGGGAATAGGGCGTGGTTATTCCTTGGCTTTCCTACTGAGCATCTCGGTGCTCACGCCTACTTTAATTTTCAGTTGCAGGTTTCTGTCTTGGATCACTTTTGGAAGTGAGTGGTTGTCGTACCGTGGTGATCCACGGGGTCACCTGAGGTATGTCGCGTTTCTTTATTTATTCCCTTTCATGCTGCCACGTCGTTCAGTATTGTTTTCCTTTATTTATATGCTTGTTCAGTTTATGTTTGCTTATCTTTTTCATGGGCCAAACCGTTCCCAACTGGTCTGTTTTGATGCCCGGCACTATTTGCCTGCCCGTGGGGATCGGGAACGCCCTTCGGGCTAATGTTGCGGACCGGGTCGGGCGCCGGGTCGGATGACGCATCGGCCTGGTTCGTGACAGGTTTAAAGGAAAATACTATAGTGCTTTTAAAGTATTAAAGAATGAATTATTTTATATAAAACCAGAATTGAACAAATAATGTTTTCATAATAAAAATACTGAATTTATAAAGATAATGGTGTCTTAAAATAGAAGATAGAGTTCACATAAAATTGGGTAAGTGTTCGGGTAGTTCCATTAAAACGAGTGTTCTTATTGGGATGTATTGAGGAGACATTCGCTTAAAAGCATGTATATCTCCAAAATAGAATGAGAGATGGATCATGGAACATGTGTTTGGAAAATATAAACATAATGTTAGAGTTCTACATAAAAATAAAAGGCAACTATATTTTGGTAAAAATAAAGATAGAGCAACTCGATGGAATAAAGGAAGTTCGGGTAGAATCCATTATGGTTTATCAGCATGGTATCAGGTGAAACTAGGAGGGATTGATGAGAGATATAAGGGGTTTATAATCACATATAAAAAATTAGGGTATTATGGTGAGGGTGGATAAACATACCCCATTAGTTGGTATTACACAAAAAAGGAATTGCATAGAGAACAATCTTGATTATGAGTTAAAAGGGGAGGATCCCTTACCTTAAATCTGGTGGTGTTCTCCACTTGTTATTAACGACCTGAATAAAAAAATTATTCTTATTAATTAATTATTCTAGAAACATTTATATATTCAATTTATTTATTATAACCCTTTTTAGTTCATTAAAATCCTATTTTTTTAGTTACAAGGATCAATTTAATTGTTCGGGCTCATTTGTTTACTTGGATTTAATAGATCGGTTCACTTATATTCATGTTTGGATTAAATACAAAATTAAAGTGGTTTTCTAGAATTGAATTTATTTTCTTTATTCAAATCCAGGATAATACAAGGTTTTAATTTTAATTAGGTTACTTAGAGTGAAGTTGAATTATTATATATATAACCATAGTGATAATCAGTTTTGTTAATCATTGGATTTGATTACAAAAATATGTTTTGCTTTATAACTTAATTCCATTTGTACCAAAGGACTACAGAACCAAAAATAGGATATATTACATATATAATAATCTGTTTCAACCATTACACAAATGGTTTAATGACCAGAATTAAAGATAATAATAGAAATTGATAAACTATTGTCCTTGAATGTGCTAAATTAGCACATCTCAAATGATACTTTCATTTCATTCAAATAAAATAATGGGGAAACGAGAAACGATATTGAAATATACCACTAGAATGAATAAATTATATCACATGTATGTTACAGGATTTTATCATACTATTATGGTTAAGGGAGGTGAGGAAAGAAGTAAAAAAAGAAAAGAACATAAAAGAAAAGAAGAAATTGGGAAGAGGGATTTACCTCTTGAGACTCCCTCCTTTGAGAACCTCTTAAGGGAAAGGTTTTGGTATTTTGAGGAGGCTGAGAGCATTTGGTAGTGGGGGAGGACCTTGGGGGGAGATTTGGGAAAAATAAAGACAAGGAAAAAAGGCTTGAGATGTGTGGGGAGAAGAGGGAGTGAAGGGGGGGTTTATAGTGGAAGGGAGGAGGGATTTCTCAATATTATAATCATTAATTTATTCTTTCTTCCCTATACAGGGAATAGTAAGTATTCCATGACCAAGAATACTGATTTTATAATGTTATCACGAACCAAGTGGGCTTACATCATCCTAACATCATCAATGACTCAATTAATCCATTATTTAGCACTTATTGTGAATTTTCGGATTCTACTATTCATCTAAAATTCAAGTATTTCCCAAAAATCGCAAAAATTTACCCTAGCCCTTTTTTCGACGTGTAGAATCCAAAAATGAAGTCCGTTTTTCAAAAATAAATTTTTATATATGTCTATTTTAATATTTAATTAAAATAATAAGTTATTATCAAAAGAAGTTTTAAAATATTCATTAAATTATTCTAGAAAATAGGTATATCGTACTTCCAACTTGAATATAATTATTATGCCACCATAGGTGATGTTACTATTCATTAGGGCATATCACTATTCACCCAAAATTACGTTTTCCTTATCGGACTCCAAATAACATACTGATTACAACAGTGTATGCCATATTTCTGACATTCCAAAAACAGAAGTGACAAACTTACGTTTATAGGGCACTTAGCACTTAGTAGTTCATTATGTTGTGATTTAATGTGATTTTATGACATACTTATGAGAAGGAAATCTTCATCGAAAAAACATTGGGTCATCACATTCTTCCCCCCTTAGGAAATTTCGCCCTCAAAATTTCGTTTTACATTCTAAGCCAAAAATAGGTGTGGCTACTTTTCCTTCATTGCTTCCTCCAATTACCATGTTTCCTCTTCATATTTATGGTTTCTCTATAGTACCTTGACCAAATTACTAGTCTTGCTGAGTAGAACTTGTTCTCAACTATCCATGATCTTCAATGGCTGCTCCTTGTAAGAGATATCATCCTCCAACTGTACCACCTCTCAAAAGAGTACATGTGAAGGGTTTGGTATGTAATTCCTTAGAGGGATACATGAAATACTTCATGTACTTTTGACATGGTAGGTGGAAGTGCCAGTAGATATGCCATAGCTCCTACTCAATCAAGGATCTCGAAGGGGCTGATGTACTTGGGACTTAACTTCACATTATTCCCAAACCTCCTAACCTTCTTCCATGGGGATATACATAGAAATAAAATGTCTCCATATTTGAACTCAAGGTCTCGTCGATGGTTATCTGTATAACACTTATGTCGACTTTGGACTTCCTTGATATGATACTGAATAGTTTTCACCTTCTCCACCATTTCATTGATCATTTCTGGTCTTAGCGGCTTACGCTCACAGACTTCATCCCAACATGTCGGTGTTCTGCACCTTTTCCCATAATGGGATTCATATGGTGCCATTCGGATGCTCGAGTGGAAACTATTGTTATAGGATAATTCAACCTCAGGAAGATGTCAGTCTTAACCTCTGTTGAATTCCATTGAACACTCTTTCAACATTTCTTCCAATGTCTGAATAATTCACTCAGATTGGCCATCAGTTTGAGGATGATCGGAGGTACTAAAGTTCAGTTCATTGATCAGATCATACTGGAGACCATTACAGAACATCGAGTTGAATCTCAGATCATGATTGGAAACAATAGATAGTGGTACTCCATGAATCCTTACAACATCATTGATGTAAATCTGTGCATTTTGATCCAATGGGAAGTCCTCTCGAACCACGATAAAGTGAGTTGTCTTCATAAGATGATCCACAATGACCCATATAGCATTGTTTTCTCTAGATGTCTTTGGAATTCTAGTTACAAAGTCCATGGTAATGTTATCCCACTTACATGTTGGTAAGGGTAGTGGTTCCCTCATCCCTTAAGAATTTTTTCTCTTAGCCTTCACTTGCAGACATATGAGGCACATTGATATATATTCGGCAATATCCCTTTTCATATTGTCCCACCAAAAGTTTTCATGAAGATCTCGATACATCTTTGTGCTACCAGGGTGGAGAGAGAAGGTCGAGCAATGTGCATCATTCAATAGCTTCTTATTTATATCTGTATCATATGATATACATAATCATCTCCCAAATCTTACAACTATTTCCTCATAAATTTTTTAATCGGATGATTTCCCATTTTTAACAGCTTCCACCCTTTTCTAAATTTCCACATCCTTTCTTCGAGCATCATTTATTTTCTACAAGAGAGATGGTTGAGAAATCATTTGATAAATGCTTGATGGTGTTCCTCCCATAATTATTCCCATGTCCATCCATTGAAAATTTAAGAAGATCAGATTCTTTTCAACTCTCATCATTGATAAAGATGCAGGATCCTTTCTACATAGAGAATCCACCACAATGTTTGCCTTACCGGGATGGTAGTGGATTGAGCAGTCATAATCCTTGATGAGCTCTATCCTTCTTTGTTGGTGCATATTAATCTATTTCTACATGAATATATATTGGAGACTCTTGTGGTCAGTATATATCTCACATTTTTTCATACAGAGATAATGTCTCCATGTTTTTAACGCAATGATCACAACTGCTAACACCAGATCATGCATAGGATGGTTTTACTCATTGATTTTCAGTTTCCATGAGGCGTAGGCTATCACTTTATCTTTTTTCATTATCACACAACTTAATCCTTTCTTAGAAGAATCACTATACACCACAAATAGTTCTCCACTTGAAGGGAGTATGAGTACTGGCGTAGTGATAATTATCTTTTTCAACTACGTGAAACAGTCTTCACATTCTTGTATCCTAATGAACATTACTCCCATCCATGTCAGCTTGGTCATTGGATTTGACAATCGTGAAATGTTCTTCACAAATTGTCGATAATACCCAGTTAGACCGGAAAAGATGTGGATCTCCATTACAGAAGTTTGCCTCAGCCACTCTTCAATTACCTTTGTCTTGAAAGGGTCCACAGATATCCCTTTCCTGGTGACAAAATTCCCCAAGAATGATACTTCCTCCATTCAGAACTCACATTTACTGTACTTTTCATACAACTTATCCCTTCAAAAAGTCATTAACACAGTTTCCAAATTCTCCTCATGTTCTTGCTTGCTCTTGGAGTATATTAGAATATAATCAATAAAGACCACCACAAATTTGTCGAGATAATCTCTAAAGACTCTATTCATTAAATCCATGAAAATTTATGGATCATTAGTGAGTCCGAAGGGCATCACTATGAACTCATAGTTTCCATACCTCTTTCGAAAGGCAGTCTTGGGAATATCTTCTTTCCTCACCTTTAGTTGGTGATATCCAGACCGAAGGTCCACCATAGAGAAATAATTGGCCCAACGAAGCTGATCGAACAAGTCATCTATCTATGGAAGATGATAATAGTTATTTATATTGATTTTATTGATCTCACTATAATCAATGCAGAGGCGCATTGATACATCCTTCTTCTTGATGTTGAGGACTGGAGCACACCACAGTGAAGCTCTCGGGTGTATAAAACCCTTCTCTATATTATTCTGTAACTACTTCTTCATCTCTTCTTTCTCTACGGTGGCCAATCCATAAGGTGGATTTGAGATTAGTAGAGATCCAGGGATAAGTTAAATTGAGAACTCAACCTCTCGGTCAGGAGGAAGACCAGTCAACTCTTCCGGGAATACATCAGTGTAATACCTCACGATGGGAAAGTCTTCCAGAATGATTCTATCCTTTTTCCAAATCATTTGAGCCTAAATATGATTTCTCACAAGGAAGTAGTATCCATACTTGAGACGAATCTTATAAAGGAGACTAATCTTCCTCCTTACACTTTTAATGAATCGGAGGATGCTTCGGGATGTGAAAAGTGATCTCACATTCCCAAAAATTAATGTTGTCCTTGTACAAAGATATCCAATCCATTCCCAAGATAGCATTGAACTCTACTAAAAGAAGTATGACATAATCTTTTGGGAGGTTTAGTGCATAAAAATTAACCAGGGATGAGTTATAAACCATGGATGAAATAATTTCACCATTCTCTGTTCTCACAGATAACTTTTCCTCCAAATTTTGAGGTGGTCTTTGAATAGTTCTACTAAACATGCATGATATGAAAGAATGTATAGAACCAGAATCAAATAGTACGTTCTCTATTATTGAATGAATAAAAATCATACTTGTCAAGACATTGTTTTCCGGCTCCACCTTAGCAGCAGTGATAGCATAATCCCTTCCTTGTTGCCTTGGATGTTGATGTTGATTGCCTCCAACAACCCTTGGCTTAGAGAAATTGTTCGCATAATTCCCAAGCTCCTTGCAGTGGTAACACTGCACTGTAGGTTGAGTGTTAATCTGAACCTTCCTTTCTTCATCAACATTAGCAAGATTTTTCATATCCCTTCGACAGTTCTTGGCAAGAGGACCAAACATTCCACACTTGAAGCAATTCTTGGTTCCCCTGAGACAGTCACCAAAATGCTTCTTCCAAAAAAAATTCAAAGGGAAAAGTGAGGCTACTTTCCATCATGGGATTTGTTTGATGAACCACCCATGTTGTTCTCTATTTTCTTATTCTTGTCACTAGGCTGATGAGACCACCGAGATACTCCAATCTCCATTTCAACCTTGAGGGCCCAACGGACAATATCATCATAGCGGTCAAAGTCTTGAATTGCCAACATTTTTCATAGACTCAGCTTTAGTCCATTAAAGAAGCAATCCACCTTGCTTTATGTGTTTATGAGAAAGCCAGAGGCGTATCTTACACGCCTTGTAATGTTTGCTTCATACACCCTGTTGGAATCGTCTTCCTACTTCTTGAGTCCAAGGAACTTTCATTCCATCTTGAGATGGAGGGTTCATGTAAAATATTTGTTGAAAAAAATCCTCTTGAATTCATCCCATTATATGGAATCAATTTCCTCTTGGGACATTTTATTCTTGATCGGTGTCCACCACTGATCAGTTTCTCCATCAAAATGATAGACTGCCAGCACAACATTCTCTTCTTTTGAGCACTAGAGGATAGAGAAAATCTTTTCAATGGAGTTAATTCATTGTTCTATGAGGAGGGGATCAGAAGAAATTCTAAACATGGGAGGCCTTTTCCACATTAAGCCTTCTACGAAAACTTTCTCTTTCCTTGGAAGAGGGGGACCTTCCACCTGATTGAAGTTATTATTCATAACTAGAGCCAACTAAGCATGTACTTCCATGATGTTTTGAGCACCCGCTTCCATCAAATTAGGGATGTCAATAGGGTAATCATCACATTTCCTATTACATTGGTTGTCGTAACTTGTTCTTCTACTTCCCGCCACTAGATATGAAAAATAATGTATAATTAGAGGTCTTGAATACATAGCCACTGAGGATAAAAAGAAACATGGAACATAAAAGTATGAACTTATAATGAAGAAGCATATCATGACTTGTGATTCTTTAGGTTTATATCTAGGTTTTCCTCAATCTATTTCTTAACTTATATTCTTATGGGCTGCTTTTTGTCCCTTAATAATGGTTTGTACTAAGATCGTGAATCTACCAATGAATATCCCCCGAGAGTGTCATAACCTAGAGTGCAGAAAGGCCCATTTTCATGCCCTAGTTCCCATTCAAGTCTATCTTAAAGCAGTGTTTTCGATTTTTACCCCTATATACATATGTGCCAAAGCTGCCTCCAACTGCTCATATCTAGAAAGGGATGTATTTTCTTGATAAACCATTTACTATATACACCCCAAAATTTAGGATTTTTTTCATATACTTAGTCTCATCCTTAAGGATCTCACTAAGGTGATCTATTACTAATCTCCAAAAATAACTAGACCATCCTCTGATACAAACTATAGTGATCTGAGCCTTTTACATAAAACATTTCATGATTTTAACCATTACTAATCATTAGAGTACAAGCCAAGGATTGTTAAGTCTAGTGTCTTGGAAGACTAGGTACATAAAACATGGGGAAAAACATCTTTATTTAATGTCCATAAAGAGCTTCTAACTTCCTTTGAGCCCTTACATCTGCATAGGTTACCCTGGGGAACACATGAACAAAGGGATGAGCTAAAAATCCCAGTAAGGGAATGAACATAAGGATACATCTCATGCACATGAGTTAGGAGGCATGAAATAATGATATCTAAAGAATGAAACATATAAAATCATTTAATATAAGCATGAGATCATATAAACATGGAATCAAATAAATGTGGTAGAATCATAAAACATTTCTTTAGTACGGGTCAAGGCTAACTTCCAATCCGATTTCCCATTTCAGTGTGGGTCAAGGCGAACCGCCAATATCACATAGAATCTCATGAGACTTATCCTTACCCAATGCATTGTAGCACTATCTGGGTGCACCCATCCAAAAATTTCCATGAATATTATTTCAACATAAATATTCTTTCCACGTATACAATCATACATAATCAACCATACATAAACATAAGGGTACCGATGGAATGAATTGGGTACGACAATCATGAAAATAAATCATAACCAATGGGAGTATCATGAAAGTGTCCATGTAATGAAATAATTAGAAAATACATCGACATTAATAGGAAAAAATAGGCATATAACATTGTAAGTGGTGTCAAACATAAGTGAAAACAAATGAGAATTGTATTTTAGAAACATTAGCATTAAAACATTTTTGAGTGGTTTTAAGGAAAATACTATATTGCTTTTAAAGTAGTAAAGAAGGAATTTTTTTTATAAAACCATAATTGAACCAAGAAGGTTTTCATAATAAAAATACTGACTTTAAAGAGACAATGGTGTCTTAAAATAGAAGATAGAGTGCACATGAAATTAGGTAAAATTTCAGGAAGTTCCTTTAAAACGAGTGTGATTATTAGGATGTATCAAGGAGAGATTCATGTAAATTCATGTATATCCTCAAAAGAGAATGTGAGATGGATCTTGGAACATGATATTAAAGAATATAAACATAATGTTTATGTTCTAAATTAAAATAAAAGACAACTACAATTTGGTAAATGGAAAGATAGAGAAACCAAAAGGAATAACGGAAGTTCGAGTTGAATCCTGTATGGTTTATTGGTAAGGTATCCGGTGAAACTAATAGAAATTTATGAGATATATATGGGGTTTCTCATACCTTTTAAAAAAATTAGGGCATTATGGGGTGGGTGTATAAACATACCCCATCAATTTTTATTACACAAAAAAGGCATATCATAGAGAACAATCTTGATTAAGAGTGAAAAGGGGAGGATCCCTTACCATAAATCTGTTGGTGTTCTCCACTTGTTATTAACGACCTGAATAAACAAATTATTCTTCTTAATTAATAAATCCAGAACATCTTTTATATTCAATTTATTTATTATAACCCTTTTTAGTTCATTCAAATCATTTTATATTAGTTATAAGGTTCAATTTAATTGTTTGGGCTCATTTGATTACTTGGATTTAAAAGATCAGGTCACTTATATTCACGTTTGTATTATATTCAAGATGAAAGTGGTTGTCCAGAATTGAATTTATATTCTTTAGTTAATATATATGATATTACGAGGCTTAAATTTTAATAAGGTTATTTAGAGTGACGTCGAATTATTATATTATATAACCATAGTGATAATCGATTTTGTTAATCGGTGGATTTGATTACAAATAATGTGTTTTTCTTTATTACTTAATTCCATTTGTAACAAAGTATTACATAACCAAAAATAGGATAAATTAAATATATAATAATCTGGTTCAACCATAAAACAATTGGTTTCAGGAATAGGATTATAGATAATAATAAAAATTGACAAATCGTTGTCCTTGAATGTGCTAAATTAGCACATCTCAAACAGTGCTTTCATTTCATTGAATTAAAAGTGTGAGGAAAGGAGAGAAGATATTGAAATATAACACTAGAATTAATAAATTCCAGTACATTTTTGTTACTCGATTTTTATATACTATTATGGTGAAGGGAGGTGAGGAAAGAAAATAAAATAAATGAACTTAAAAAAGAAGAAATTGGGAAGAGGAATTTACCTCTTGAGACTTCCTCCTTTGAGAACCTTTTAAAGGGAGAGGTATTGGAATTTTGAGGAGGCTGAGAGATTTTGAACATGGGGGAGGACCTTGGGAGAGATTTGTGCAAAATATATGCAAGACATAAGGCTTGATAGGAGTGGAGAGAAGAAGGAGTGAAGGGGGGGTTTATAGTGGAGGAGATGATGGATTTCATAATATTATAATCATTAATTTATTATTTATTCCCAAGACAATGAATAGTAATTATTTCATAACCAATAATTGTTATTTTATCATTTGATCCCAAACCAAGTGGGATTACATCATCAGAACATCATCAATGACCCAATTAATCCATTATTTAGCATTTACTGTGAATTATCGGATTCTACTATTCATCAAAAATTCAACTATTTCAGAAAAATCCCATAAATTATCCATAGCCATTTTTCAACATGCAGAATCCAAAAATGAAGTCCATTTTTCAAAAATAAATTTCTAAATATGAGTATTTTAATATTTAATTAAAATAATAATTTATTATCAAAACCTGGGTTAAAACATTTATTAAATTATTCTAAAATATAGGTATATTATACATCCAACTTGAATATTTTTTTTACACCACCATAGATGAGGTTACTATTTATTAGGGAATATCACTATTCAGAAGAAATTATGTTTCCCTTTTCGGCCTCCAAATAACTTACTGATTACAACCGTGTTTGCTGGATTTTCAAAATTCCAAACACAGTAGTGACAAACTTACGTCTAAAGGTAACCTAGCACTTAGTAGTTAATTATGTTGTGTTTTCATGTGATTTTATGACATACTTAGTAGAAGGAAATTTTCATTGAAAAAAATTGGGTCGTTACATTAGGGAATTACACCTTTGGTGCTAGTCTCTATCCCATGGCCTATGAAAGGCAGGCTTTGGGTAGTCACAACACGGGCACTAGGGGATGGGTCGTGACAATAGAAATCCATACTCAATATTTTAATCATTATGTTTGAAACCAAAAATGAAAAGTCATACATTGATTGTGAATCAATTTTTAGGGTTGAATGTGAAATCTCGTAATATTGAGGACTTTATGTGTTCACTGCCTCTCGATCCACCTAGATTTATTCATCATCATTCCACAATCTTGATCTACTAATAAATAATTATCTCATGTTCCTCTAATATCTCTAATGAGTTATGTACCTAATCCAAGGAAAAATTTCATAACGATGTACATATAGAGGGAGGGTTATGTTAAATTTATATATTAATTAATTTATTATATTAACTAATTTATTTAATGCACCTACCAACATCTTCATCAATTGTATGTCCCACATAATCCAACATTTAGTTATACCTATGGTATACCCCTAGTTCCAAAACCAAACATTTCTCCATATTTCCAATTCATGAATTTGTTAGAGATGTAATATGTAATTTTTATTAATAAATTTCACCTATGATATTAATATTTTTAATATTGTTATAATATCAATACCAGTTTCATTGGCCCTCAAAATTTTGTTCCATTTTATTGTATGGATCCAAAAACATTCTTATAAATATTCTAATATATTTCCCAAAAAAATTTCACTACAAAAAATACACATTGTAACAAGATTTGGATAATAAATACCATGAAATATAATATTTATGATTTAAATATAACCAATATGAAATAAGCATAGTAATCAAAAATATATATTTTTCTAAATTTATTTTATCTTAGTGGATAATAATTAAGACCAAGAAAACCCTTTTGTCATGAAGAAAAATTTAATCAAAACCCCATCAAATTGAACCCATGTAATTGAACACACACAAAAAATATTTAACAAAAATATATTATATTATATCTCTTATTGGAATTATATACACCAAGAATTTTACATTCATTTCATAACACTAAACATGTCTCAAAAAGAGGAATTTGAGGAAGAAAATACCCTACCACTTGTCCTACCATCAAAAAAAATTTAAGCACATGTATCATCATCATATGTACCTCAATCAATTAATTATTTTCAATAGTAAAATACAATTTCCTTAAAAATATTCAAAAATATTCATCCTCTACCGGAATTCTTTTGAATTTTAATATAATCTGTTTAGATTATTGATCGTTTGAACAAGATTCCAAATTGAATTGTCTATATTATTTATTCATCTAAATATAAAACCTAAAATTTCGTTAATTATACTTCTAAAGATTATTTAAAATGATTTATGATTTTTACAATTCAATTAATGATTTTTTTAGTGTTTATTTATGATGAAAAATCAATAATAACCATAATTTGGTGATTTGGGATGAATGGATGGTGTTTTCTTAATTGATGGCTTAGACATTCTTATTAAATATTATGAAATAAAAAATAAAATATTAATTTATTAATTTATATTATATTTTATTGTCAAATGAGTTCTCATCATCAAGCATTAAATATATTTGTAGTATTGTATAATTATCTTATTAAACTGACCAGGACACAATCCTTTGATGAATATTGGATGATTTTCAGATGGTGTAGTTGTAATATAAATATACCTACATCATAGTGATATTTTTTTGTTTTTATTATTTTGAGAATTTTTAATTTGAATTAATTATAAAAAGTAGTTAATTTATATAAAGTCATTACATAGAAATAAGAGATTATTTTATGTAACATAATGAATTTATTCATAATACAAGTGGACTTTATTTTATATATAAATATATTTCATAACAATGTAACTCATATTAATTCATTCCAATTCAATAAATAATTTTTAGATGGTTATACTTAAATATTTATATTTTTTCCATAAATATCACAATCAAATTTATGTTCGGTGTAATGTGTGGAACAATTTACCTAACACATTGAGTTATTTAAAGGTAATCAAATACTATGATCTTGTGGTGTAACATAATCCCCTCTTAAATAAATTGATTCTCATTAATCTTACACATTGTAATTTCTAAATTGAACTCAAAAGTAACCATACCCTACTAGAAAACCATGTGATTATTTAGGTTTTGAAATTATACTTATATATATGAATAATTGTTATAAGAACTTTATAAATGGATCTATCCCATTACTAATTTCAAGTAAAATTCTAATATACGAAGAATATTTAGATCAATAAGTAGTGAATTAACAAAAATAACAAAAATAATTTATATGATTATCAAATCACTAATGGTTTTTATAAAAAGAATAAATTTCCTATAATTGGTGAAAACATTACATGACATATGAAACAATAATATCTTGATTAAAAACGTTATGTTTGATTCATTTTTAAATAGTTTTACAAGATATTAAATGTTCTCGTGGTATTTGGTTACTTACTCCCTTTTTGGCTTATATATTGGAACGTTTAGTCACATAATTCCCATCACTCTGGCAATTTAAGCAACAATGTTTTGGAGCTTCTATATTTCCACTACATTTATGAGTCTCATGCCCTTCACCAGTTTATTTTGATAAGACAACCTCTTTCAAATATTTTGGGGGTTTCAAAATTTTACTATATTCACATTCTTAATCATATTTCATGATATCATCTTTGGAATAATTATAATATTTTTCACACCATATCTCAATCTGTTGGGTTATTCATTATGATAGTCTCTATATTATCCCTCAAAAACACAGTTTCTTCTAGTTATAGATATTACTAAAACCAAAACTGTTGATTTGAGTGAGAAAAATTATCAATATTACATAATTTTCATAATAAATTACATTAAATGGATTAAACATTAATAAATTTACCCTTATCATCATGTTATATTGGTATTTATTTACATAAATTTATATTAATATTAGAATAACCTATACCATTATTAGTTAAACCAAAGATAATTTTAGTTTGTTCCCTCCAACACATAATCCAAATTCAGAAATAGAGATCCCAAATTACAATGAACATTCCAAAAATATTCTAATCCTAAAATAATATTAAATATATGTTCTAAAAATAGAGATTATCCTTCCTCAAAAAATATCAATCATTCCTAGAATCATATAACCATGTATGTAAACACAATGATTTTGTGAATTCAATAACATAAATTTCTCAAAACCCATTTGAATCTTGAATAAATTAAACTAAAATCGGAATATATATTCCAAAAAAAATAATATGTCTTTAATTATCAAATGGTATATAACTATAGGTTATACAGTAGTCAATATATACTATAACCCCACAAACATTTATGAACTTACATAAAAAAATTCACGAATCAATTATCAATTCCATGTTTTCAATTAGAATCCAACATAATTCTTCAATATCATATAACCTCTTGTTATCTATGTATTATATATATAATATAAGTAATAGTAATTCATACAATGGTATTGTGTTCTACCATATTTATCAAAAAATAAAATCATTTCAAAAATAAATTTTCATCGCCATTAATATTATGTAATATATATTTCTATTTCATCAAAAAACTATTTAAATTTAATTCAAATATGTTTCTTATAATACTCATAACATTTTATAATATATAGAAGATATCAATCACAAAAAAAAATTGAAAATAGATTTATAAAAATATAAATCTTACTGTTATATATAAGATTATGAACCAAAATTTTTCTACAATAATATGTGTATTCTAACATTCATATCTATTTAAACATGCTCTCTCATTTAATTGGAAGCCATATTGGTTTTTAAATGAATTCCTTTCTTTTTTTCATTCCCCTGATATTAGTTCCACCACATTCAAAAACCAAAATGGTTATTGTTACATCCCAAATATGAACATAAAATAACTATTGTGAATATTTATTCCCCTGTAACACCTTTCTTGACACATGTGACACATTTTTATTATCCTATGAATCCCATTTTTACTAATTGTTTTTCCATGGTCATTATTTTTTATTAGGATCTCTAAAAAATTTGTAAAAATGAATATTATATAAAATTTAATTTTCATTATGGATATTGTGATTAAAAAATGTCCCCACTAATTTTCTTCCCAAGTGTGTGGTTATAATTCACTCATTGTGCGTCAATGTGATGATTCATTAATTGTTCAACAAAAAACATTTAGGGTGATTACCCCAACATTCATCTATTCCATAACAATATCCACATTATAGTATTAAAAAGGGTCTTTTTTTCTAGGAAAACCCATATACTCTCTTCATTACCAAATCATCATAATGATATCAAATAAATTGACTTATTCATATGTATTTAACTAAAGTTTTCATATCCTAATCCCTAAATAAAATGAAAATTATTATTAATGAACCCGACCATAGTATCATAGATTTTAGTATCAATTTATCACACTGTAATAATATATAATGAATTAGAACACAAATGGCCAAATAGATTATTATTCTTGGTAAATAGATACATACTTGAAACTCATTTTACAAATGAAAACATATAGTACAAAAAAAATTTCTTCATTAGGAACATCATTTCCAATAACATAACCCTATATATCATTCATAATAATCATCTTAACATCCATGTGAAAAAATCATCAGAAAGGGGTGTTCCAAAAATCTCTAAAAGAATATGAGTACAGTGGTATCATTGAATAAAGAAAACTTAATCAATACATAAATGTAAATAACTAAAACAGATACCATTTAATAAAAAACATTTCTATAATTTGGATGGAATAAATAATTATCATATAATGATATATACATAATCATGTGATAATGAAAATTTTAAATTAATACTCAAACTAAGTTAATATTCACATGAACATTAATAAATAATCACATAAAAATAAGTAGTTCATAATTATGAACATCATAAACATACCATTATTTCTTTATTCTAATAAATATTACAAAAATGGATAATACCTTGGCCAAAAACTCAAACTAATTTCTCTCATTAGGCTAATAGATGCATCGAAGGGACATAGAGGCCCCCCGTCATATAAAAAGTCCAATTAAATCCTCATAGTAAACGGTTGAAAAATAAAAACCATAAACATTCATAATGAAAAACTAACATAAAAAATTTTATATATCGCCCCAATCAATATATATAATCATACACCGTTCAGAGTAATATGGAGATCAGTAATAAAATTTTACATCCCCAATAAAACTAATAATAAAAAATAAAAATAAAGGATAATGATGAAATAAAAAAAATATCCCCAATAGATCACATGTAAAATAATTTATTGATGTAATTAATTAAAATTAGTTGCCTTAAAATTCCATTTCAAAAATTATTATGGGACATATCTTTTTCACTTTGAATATATTTTAAAAAAAAGTTTAAAACATATTTTGAAAATAATTTTAATTGAAAATACCGAAAGAAAATAGTAAACTAATATTTAATTATTTCACTGGTCATGATGGTGAAAACAATTAAGGGAAAAGATTTTAACATAAATATTTATTTTACATTTTCAATCAAATTTATGCATTATTTGTTTTGAAAAATAAAATTAATATTAATTTCGAACAATTATGTAAAAAATGAAATTGGTAAAAAATTACATTAAATTATTCATTTTGATAATGATAAAAAAATTGGTTTCAATATTGTTAAAAATTTATTTGGATGAAATGGATTTTCAACCAAAATATGAAATAATGTTATATTTTATTAAAAAAAATTATATTCAATTTTAAGTAAAAACATAGATAAATTGTCATATTTCATGAAAATGTTCTTTAATAACTATATGATAAGAATTTATATTTATTTTATTATATATTTATCAAATAATTCACCAAAGGTAGGATTAAATGTTTGAAATCTGGAATAATGATGAGATTTTCAAATACACAGTTACCACATTGGTAACATTTGAATCATAATACCCATGAATGAAATAAAAATTTATCAAACTAAAGATACAATGAATAGAAATTGAATCATGATATAAAATTAATAAATGGGTATTATATACACAAAATAAAATAATTAAATGGTGAATATGATATATGTCATGTGGAAGTTAATGTGAAGCAGGAAACCCTTACCACAAGATTGAATTCCTTCATTTCCATCCAAACCTATTGTATAATGGATATATTTTTGATAGAAATATATCAATGAAACATAATAATATATTTAAAAACACATATGATTTACATATGGTCTTTTATCTCTCGTTTATTAACAATTCATTTTCAAAATCATTATTTCGGGTAATAAAAACTTTGTTTTTCTGGTATGTTTTTATTTCATATTTTCAGTCATTTTAAATTAATCATCATTAATCCATATATATATTGATAAAAATTATTTAAATATCTGATATATTAACTATATTTTTAATTATAGTAATCTATAAATGGATTACACTATTTAATGGGATGGTAAGATGTGCGTATGAATGAACATTGTTTCCATTTTTAATCAACAGATGGAATGAAAGGAAAATAAATACAAAATCACATTTAACAATACATTATTATATCATATGTTTTATTTATATTAATCATATATATACTTTTTACTATCCATGTAAAAATTAAATGAAAAATATTTCGCAACGATATGATGAAGCATTAGTACACGTATTTGTACGAGTGATTTTATTATTTTCCAACGGATTAGAAGTTAAGACGTTGTACATCAAACTATATTAACATATTTAATTATAATTTATAAATATTACATATATTCATTGATTTTAACATTGATATGTTCCATGTATAATGTAAGAAAATAATGAATCATGTCGCTTCATGAAAACATAGTCTCCCATACATACGAGCGATGCTGTTGTATCACCAATGAAATGAAAATTAAGAATGTATATCAGATATAATAATTATATAATTACAATAATGTTATAAATATAATATAATAATGTTTAATACATTCAAATATCTATCATATAATTTATTTATGAAAAATGAATTTCATTGGTTCACGAGGCAGTAGTCTGCCGTAAAAAAATTGAAAACTGTAAATCACATTTTGTAGAATAGGAGATAAACATAGATTAGTAAATTAAAATAATTTAATATCATTATATAGTATATACTGGAGGAAATAAAATATATTATTTCTAAAGGATTATTAGGAGATATAATATGATGCAAAATTAATATTCATAGTTATTAATATTAAATATTCATCGGGGAAAATGAGTAGGTTTAACATAAATTCTTATTAGATTAACTTATTGATCTATAAAAGTCCCATAAAATGTGGGTAGGACCATAAGGAAGATATTTGGGTTGTTATTGTATGATCTAAATCATTTTGGATGTCTGAATATTGGAGGAGAGTAGATGGCCTTTGTAAGTGTGGGAGATGGCTCACATGGAATTTTTTAAAAAAAATAATGAAATACCAATGATTTCCTCATATATAATCTCTACAAATGTTTCATTATCAAACCTTACAGGTTATAAGAACTATATATGAATATAATTTTTTTTTTGAAAAGTTTAATGTTATCTTTAACACTTTTCGTTTATATTTTTAACACCAGGTAAATCAGTTTTTAAAGTAACTATAGTAATTAATTTTAACATGTTTCATTATTAATTATGTTTAAAATTTATTTTAAACATATCAGATAATATTAATAATAATAATTCAAAATATGGAATATATATTTCTAAATTCAATTCCTATAAGTGGATGTATTTTATATAAAATAATAATCATAGAAGGCATAAAAATCATTTTTCCAATTAAATGTTCGCATAAGTATGGAATGTTTTTATAATTAATTGAACATAAAATTGATATTAATGACCTAAATTAGTTAATTATTATTTAAATTTACCAAATAATTCTTAATAATCAATATTAAATATAAAATATAATTGGAGATAATTTATAGTAAATAGAAGTGTTTTAAAATAACAAGTATTTTACACTATTCATGATTTTTTTTGAAAATTCATCAAAATTATCAATAACAGAAATAATTAATTTAATATTACAGTCGCAAAGTTCAACTAGATAGTCTTTTAAGAAAATGTGGTCTTCAAGATTTTTTATTTATTTTAAATGGTTGTTAATTTATTTTTAATCAATATATAATGATTGACCTTATTTTTTTACATCTATAAACCATATATTTTTCATAATATGATTAGTATTACACAAACCTTCTTACGTAATGTCTTGGTTATAATTTCCATGGGTAAATAATAATATTTTAAAAGATTATCAACTTTTTTAAAAGCAAACATTGCATTCATTGCAAACTATTAGCGAGAATTAATTTATTTATAGGGAAATATTATGTAATGTGTTTTTTATATAAATTATATTACAATATTAAGTTTTCATGTAAAATATTTTATTTATAATTATGTCCCTCTTCTTAAATATTACATAGTTATATTCTAACCCCTTAAATAAAATACCTCCTAACAGTTTAATATTTTTCTAATAAATAAATCGATAGAAAATTGAAAATGCCATTATTGGAAACCCACATAATAGAAAGGGTAAATAATCATCATTTTGATAATAGGGGATGGGGACATCCATGTACATCTTGAGTAAATCATATGTAAAATTCAACACAGTTGAACATTAGTGCGATGTGAATATATAGAAATTAAAAAAAAGATATATTAATTGCATATATTGGTAGAGGTCATAGATCACAAGAAAGTGAATGATCAATGAAAATAAAATTCACTCAAAACCATAAATCTATGGTTCATAAAAATACAATTTTATTTATTCGATATGAAGTTAATATGAGGACATTTTTATTTCAATATCCTTTTACTGATGTTGAGGAATTATTTTACAATCATAGAGTATGAGAAAATATACCTACTTTTTAATATTTATTTTTCATAATAACAATTTATTCCTTTGGTTGTGTATCAATAAATTACCACATCATCTACTACACTAGGAAATTAAAATCTATAAATTAATTTCTTATTCCTAATGAACTAAAATTACCTTATAACAGATCTTAAGATCTATAAAATATTAAAATGTAATTCCTCATATCTATAAATATTTTAAAAGATAGATATAGTTGGTATGATGTGTCCAATATATTGAAATTGTTTTTAATCCTAAATAACAACCCCACTAGATCCACATTATCATTTATTCCTAATATTTTTTTTATTATAAATAATGACATACAATTAGATCATCACATAGGGTAGTGGTAAGAATAACTCCCTTGTCACCCTTTGGTCATGGGTTCAATCCCCATGACCTGTATAGATGTGATGGGTTGTTACCTAGGATGTGGTTTGTCATTTTCCAAAAAATTATTAATATAATTCTTATAATGTTCCGAAATTTGAATTATGATGAATTAACTGATCATAAATGTCAATATAAACCCTATTGGTTACCAATAGGATTAATTTATACCCAAAAATTTTAAGGTAATTATTCCTTAAATTAATTTTTCACTAAAACATACAGTAAAAAATGGATTATAGTACCATAAATGTCCCCAAAAATTTCATTAATTTTGATAAACTCCCATCAAAATAAACCAAAATGGGATGTTTAAAAATTTGGATATATGATCAATGTTATAATTATAAACACCTGAAGGTATCCAAAATACTTTTGTTAATGAAGAAATATGTTTTTTCAAAAAAATAAAATAAACCATTGATGTTCTGTGAATATTTTAAAAAATAACATAAATAAAATCAATTCCCCAATTTTATTTCTAAATAAAAATACAAAAATACATTGACCATTTTGTTTTAATATATGACTTTTTTCTATGGTTTAACAATTTAAAGATTAAATTAACACATACAATATTTTGGATATCCACATTTAAAACAACGAACTATAACTAGATCCGTAGGATGAAACTTATTTCTTTCCATCATACTCATCATTTTTTCCCAGTAATTCATGTATTTATTCCCTTGTTTTCCATAAATAAAATATTTTCCCATTAATGTTACACACTTTCTTCAGTGACTTTTTCCAAATTTCTAATATAATTGAGTTCCATCCTTCTTTACACCATTTACCTTAACTCTAGCTCATAGAAAACTCCACTCTTCTCTTATTAGGTGAGTCTATGAGTTGGTTAAGGTTCATGTTGTTATTTTTTTGATATAACTATTTAAGAATAATCAATATATATTTCATCATATTAATCTACGCATTTGGTTGATCATAGTCACCACATTTTCCATAATATCCAATGATAAAATTAATTCTTTGGTTTCAATTCTTTGAAAAAAACCAAAAAATATTGTTTTGGAAAAAATAGGTGTTGTGGGAAAACCATATAATCATTTACATGATATATAAATCATGAAACCATATTTTCAATATAGGTATCATTAGTTTTAATTGGGGTCATTAACTGTCATAATAATTTCAAACACATTATGATAGTTTGTAATGAAAATATGAATTTTCTAAATCATATCCCTTTGATGTGTCAAACTCAGTACATAATAGGAGCTATTTTCATGTACCAAGGGACTCTCGAGTCACTCTTAATAATAATTTTTTAGGGTTATTTCACAAAGGTATAACTTTTCTGGAACGACATTCAATAGTAAAATCCAGAAAAGTACGTATTATTAAGAAACATCACATAATCTCTACCATAAAAAAACGTTTGTATATCCTTATATATGTATACTTATCCTCAAATCAGGTCAAAGGGATATGTTCGCAAACATACTTATTCCTAAAATTAGTTCCAAACATTACTATAAATCTTTTTCTCATACTAATTATACTAACTCAAACCCTAGTGTCCTAGAGTCACTTGTTACATTATAAATTAACAAAACATACAAGTAATCAAATCCAAAAGTACTAAATAGTTTAGTAGAATTAGTAATAAGATAATTAAATAAATATTATATTTAAAATGAAAATCTAAATTACAACAATGTGTTTTCTTCATGTGCAACATTATTTCATTTTGAATAACCCTATATATCTATCATAATACTCATCATAGAATCCTAGGGAAAACATAAGAAATGGGGGAGGTCGAACTATCAATAATTATATTAATACCATGGAAGATATTATTAAATAAATAATAGTAAATATGTAAATGTAGATTACTTAAACACATTTTATTTAATTATTAACAAGATCTTAATATAGTAGAAATACATAATTATCCAATATTCCCATATATATATCCACATGACTTGAAACATATCAAATGGTGTTCTAAATGTTTAATTAATAACTTGGATATAAATGCATAATCAAATATTAATTAAATAAAGAATTTAACTTATATAACCAAAAAAACATGGCTTCATTCCAAAACATCTTACATAAATGTCTATAGCCTCATCCAAAAAAATGTAGAGTCTTTCTTGTGACCTACCCATGCATCGAGGGTATAAAGTAGGACCTTCCAATAACATTATAAAACAAATGAATCAATAATACTAATTGTGAGATATATAATCAATATTAAATTTCGTTATTAAAAACTAACATACACAATCATAATAATTAACATAATCAATAAACATAATCCGAAATCATTCAGAATAATATGGTGAATGGTAATAAAACATTATATCCATAATAAGAATCATAAAAAACGATACAAATAAATGAAAATTATTAAGTAAATAAAATATATCCTCAATGGATCATAATATTAATAAATTTTTTATTTTTTTTAATAATGATAAATACTATAAAATTTTTATTAAAACTATGATAAGGAAAATACACTTTTTTCATTTAAGATATTATTAAAACTAAATCATCAAAGAATATTGTAGAAATAATTATAATTTTAAATAACCTCTTTTACTTATAAATATATATTTAAAACTTTTATTTTTCATGCTTTCATGAAATTCCATTCTTTTCATAAATGTGAATGCAAATATTGTTTTCACATTTTCAGTAAAATCCAAATATGTCTTCTTTGTATACTAACATGATGATTTCTATAAAAGTGATTAGTAAAAATTTATTCATGGGTAATAATTTCTTTTATTAATCATTTTTAGATTTTTGAATACATTTTTAAAAAATATATATATATAAATTATTTGAGTGGAAAATTATTTTCAACCGAAGAGATAAATAAATTTGTATTTTTTAACAATTATTTTCTTAATAATTTTCATTAACAAAATAAGAAAAATAGTAAATTTTCTAGAAAAAATTATTCAGTAAATATTGGATAAGAAAATATATTGAGTTTTATATATAAGTATAAAATAATTCCTCCAACAATGGCATAAGAAAAAAAATCTCAGATAATGGTGATATAATGAAATACACACTTACTACTTTGGTAATGTTTGAATCATATGACCCATAAAAGAAATAACATAAAGTAAAAAATTAAATACCATAAATAGAATTAAATTTAAGATAAAATATATCAAAAAGGGGTATTCTATACAACACAAAAATCAAAATGTTGTAAATAAGACATACATCTCACAATAGTAAAAGTGAGGTGAGAAACCCTTGTATCATGTTCGAATTCGTTAGAATGTTTCTGACCCTCTTATATAATAAATATATATTTATTATAATTCTATTATCAAAAAATAATCATAAATATCTTCCATATATGATTTACTTATCTTCTTTTATTGACCTTTTATTAAAAATTCAATATTAAAATCATTATTTTGGGTAATTATAGCTTTATTTTTCATATATGATTTGATTTTCTATTTATGGTTATTTCACATAGATCAGGGTTACATAAGCTATATTATTTTAACCATAATTTTAAAAACATATATATTCATCATATATATATTTATCATAATATATAAAATTTAGATATGAAAAAATTATTACACAGTTCATGGAGACGGTAGGTCGTATATAAACATGAATGATGTTCCCATTTTTTATCAATAGATGTAAAAAATGATAATAAATAACAACTATCCTTTAAAGAGACATTATTTTTTGATATATACTATTTATATTAATAAAATTTATCCTTATTATGATCCATGTAATAATAAAATCAAAAACATTTCACATCACAATACAGAGGAGGTAGTCCACACATATGCACGAGCAATGTTATTATTTTTCAATTGATTGGAAGTTCAAAAGAAATATGCCGTATTTTATTTCCATAATTTTTATTATTTAATATATATCAGATATATTAATTAATGTTAACCTTACTACCTTCATTGTAAATTGTTATAAAATAATTAATTGCATCGCATCGTGAGGCAACAATCCACTATACACATGAGTGACATTATCGTATCCTCTATAAAAAAGAAAGTATAAATTTTTATGTGATATTATAATTAAATATGTATATAATTTCATAAATACAATATAATTATGTTAAATTCATCATTATATATATTTATGTAAAAGTTTTTTAGGTAAAATTAATTACATTAGTTTGAGATGTTGTAGTACACCGTACACTCGAGCAGCGGTTTCATTTCCCATTTGTTGGAAGAGGAGTTGGATATAGTTCATTACATTAAAATAATAAAATCAACTAATATTTTTCATACATGTTTTATTATATTATATAATATGTAGAGTGTTATGATGATTTATAAGAATAATTAAAATGAAATTGGATTGTTAATAACATTACTTCTTCTTTAGGAATCATATTTACATTTAACCTAAATCCTTATTATAATAGATTTATGCTCTAAAAATTCTTTTAAGATGTTTTTAGGTATTTAATTATGATTTTTTTTGTATTTATTTTCAATTGATATAGGTTTTGGTAGAGTGATGATGGAAAGAGAGTTGGAAGAATGTTTTATGTAGGGGAGACGACATTGAGGGAATGTTAGAGGAGATAAATGGATACCCATGTTTTTATCAAGATACATTCCTCTAAAATGGGTCATTAAAAAATATTAAATGTTATATATTTGTATATTTCCATTAAAATTGTTTTTTATTACTTTGAGTTAATTTTTAACCATTATCTTCGTTCATTTAACCCTCTATAAATCAGTTTTTACCAACACCATTGTAATTAATTTCTAATTTTATCACAATTCATTATGTTAAAACAGTATGTTTAATATATTAGATAATATTATTTTTTATTATTCCAAGTATTGAATAAATTTCTCTAAATTTATTTTTCAGAATTGGAAGAACATATTTTAAAATAAAACCCATAAATAAGATGAAAAGGTGGTTTTCCAAAGAAATGTTCTCATTACCAAGGAAATATTTTCTATATAAATTTAACATAAAATTGATCATAATTTCCTAAATAGACTAGATTTTATTATTATTTATCTTATTTTACTTTCATAAAAATTTAAAATATAATTTAACTCTCTAAATATTGTAACCAAAATGTATTTCTCAATAAAATCATTTATTTTTCATTAATCATTAAAAAATTATTCATTTTAGAAAATTAAAAAAAATTAAATCTAATTTAATTTTGATATGTATATTTTAGAAATTATATTTTTTCAAATAATATTTCAAAATTGATAAAAATTAATTTCATTTTATGTGCATGATGTGTGGATAGACCTGATTTTAGAAAAAATATTTTCTTATAGAAAAATTTACTTTTTTAAAAAATGGTTCTTATTTTATTTTAAATAAATAAAAAAAATAGATTTATTTTTTACATGCATAGAAAATGAATTTTTATTAATTCAGTCATTACAATTCAAACCTTCCAACCTAACACCGGGGTAATAATGGTCATATTTAATTAATAATATTTGAATATAGTATAAAATTTCATTTAAACAAGGTGTTGTATACATCACAAACTATAGAAGATATTGAAATTATTTAAAAGGTAATACAATGCAAATTATAAGTTTGTTATATTATCCAATAATATTGTTCTTTTCTATCTTATATTCTAGAGAACATGATGATTCAATTTTAGAATATCTATGTCTATCATTGTTACCTTTACATTAAATCATATAATTGATCCAAAGGGTTATCTATACCTTTGAAATTATGATTAAACATAAGTTACTGATCCTTAAAATATCTTCATAAAACATCTAAATATATAAAATTTTATATTGTCTTACATTGATATCATCTATGATGGTCTGAACCCACACATATGAATATGGTTTACACAATTAAATACTTTGTATTCTTTCATTGATACCAACAGTGAATGCCTTGATATAACCATTCTTAATTATAAAGTTAAAATATTTTATTGGATCTCCAATATTTGAATGCATTTATAGTTCTGTATATTTATATAATAATAAACAACATAAATGGAAAATGTCTATGTTTTATTGTATCAATAGACAATATTCATATTATATGGTAAAATATTTAATCCATTATAATTATTATTTGACTCCAACAATTCCCTTCATATTTTTTGTATTTCTTTCCTATATCATGTTATATTTTCTATGTAACATTGGAAAATGGTGTCATTATAAGGAGTGTTATCAAGTGATAAACATATGAAACATATAATTCAAAAAATCATGGAATAATTGTGGGATAAATATTTTTCTTGGAAGAGACAAAAAACATGATTTTATAATCATATTTAAAATGGGATCCTTCTATATCAATAAAAATAAATGAAAACATGGATATTAATAATTCATACATCATACTGATGGAATGAATCATTTTTGAAAATAAAAAAACCACTTTCAAGGCCTTGTTCCATGAAAATTTATTTATCTTCCAAACTATAGTAAAGAAGTATTTCTGAATTAGGAATGCATACACAAATTACCAAAACAATTTTATCTCATTATAGTTATTGATGTATTAGGGAAAATATATTGGTCGGTCCTACAATTCAATTTTTTTAGTCTAATATATTTACTATATGTGTCAATAAAACATTTCATACAATTACCTAAGGACACTTTTAATAATAGAATGGAAATACATAAAATATAGAATATAATATCAATACCTGATCAACCAGTATAATTAGTCAATAATATTCAATAATTTCAATTCATTCCCCTAGTTTATAAAATGGGTAACATGATCATAACCCATTTATGGAAAGATAATGGATGGTTTCACAATAAATAATCAACCTTCCAATAATCATCTGTTTTGTAAATAAAAAAATTTTGAACACCAATACATTTAAGAATTTTAAAAGAATAACATAAATTCTAGGAAACAATAATCAAATCTGAGCTATGTAAAATCTGATGTTAACACCAAATATAGAAATTTTTATATGAATATGTAAATACTATGATAACATGGTCTTGATCCATCAATGAGAATATTTTTTATGTATTTAAATAACATATTCCCTAGTGTATCAAAGGAATCATAGAAAGATGTCGACATATAAGTAAAACATACTTATCAAAGTGTGTCTAATCAATACAATCAAAGAAAAGATCATTAATTAGATTATATTGAACATTTATTTCAACAAAATAATTTATATTAGAGTTTAAATAGTGTATAATTATGCTTATAAGGGTATTTCAATTTAAAAATTTAAAAGGAAATAGATGTAAAAATTATAATGATATTTTAGAAAAAATTATAAATATTGAGAATAAAGAGGAAGTTACATGTAACATCCAAAATTATTTTTCAAAATTGGGTGTAAAAAATAATTGATAAATGTTACACTAATTGTGTTATCTTATAATTTATCCTTGAAAATGAAATAATTTTTTCTTTGGTAAATGTGTATCCAAAACATTAAATTATGAGAGGGACATTTTTAATACAATAAATTTCCTTTGTTGAAAACCCATATTTTATAAAAATATAATAAATATTCCATTTTATTAAAAAATAATTTTACCAAATAATATTGTAAAATTTTATATAATAAAATATTATTATAGTAGAACCCAATAATAGAAGAACAATGATTAAGGTAAGAACATATAACTCAAATAATGGGATTTTTATTACAAAATATTCGTACAACTTGGGAGAAAAATGAATCCATATAAACTTCAAAACATTGATCTATAATTTGAATCACATAAAATACAAAGATTATATATATATATAGGTATTAATTACAACATTTAAATAAAATATAGTTCTCAAAATTATTTATGTCTAAAATATGGGAATTTGGAGTAATAAAAACATTGTGACTTCAGTAGAAAAAAATTAATAAGGACCCCATGAATAATAATTAATAAAATGGTACTTCACATTATTGGATTAAAAATTAATTCACAATATTATTCACAAATTCTTTATATATACACATAAAAATAAAATTAGGTTATAAATATTAATCAATAATTAAAGAGAATAAATTGAGGTGAAATACATTAAATCTTGTTAGAAATTCCATGAACGTACTTTAACCTCATGAATTACAAACATTGATATATTAATCAGTTAATTTCAACATAATTATATCAATTTTCATTGAAACTATTTACAATTGGTCACTCTTTATATGAATTAATTCAATTTTTTCACATTAAGTTTTTTATCATTTCATATTTGTAAGAGTTTCAAAATTATGACGTTCATATTCATTATACTTCCAATGTACATCATTAATATGTCAATACTTTTTATAATATGGATTATTTATAATAATTTATGATGTGTAAAATTCATTTCGTGGGATCTTTATCCTTCATTATTGAATAATAAATCAATAAAAAGAATGTTTTGGAGATTTTTTATGAACAGAGGGTGTTTTCTTAATTTATGGATTAGATAATGATATAAAATCTATAAAAAAATTATTTATATACAAATTTATATAATATTATGTTATCAAATAATTTCTCACAAACAAGAATGGTATAATTCTGTATTATAGTTCAATAAGGTTGTTAAAATGACATAAACATGAACTTAGCATCACTAATAGATTAAAAATAGATGATATATTTTTATATTCATAATAATATAATAATAATGATGTGTTATAGTATTTAAGAGTATTACATATCTAAATTGGAAATAATTTCAAAGAAGATAATTTATAAAATTTCATTAATTATAATGTAGAGGTAATTTTAGTTAAACAATATCAATTTTAGTTATTTTAAAAGTATCCTCTATATTTTATATAAAAATATTTCATTATTAAAGTGAATCGTATACACTCATAACAATTTAGTGGATAAGCTTTTAATGATTATACTAAAATATACATTTTATCTAATTATAGAATTTTTATATTTAAATTCTTAATTTTTTGTGTGGTCCTACTATTAAAAAAATTAAATTATTTAAATGCAATGATACATTCTAATCCCATGGTGTTACTAGTTCTCTGATGCTATATCCTCAAGTCCCTGACTAGGAATCCACTATTGTATCATGCATAATAGATTTTAGTTAAATATGGTATCATCCCCCAGAATACTGTGATAATGGATCATAGATATCTCAAGAACTCATGAGCCTTAATCATCTAAAACAAGTGATTATTGGGAATCCTAATAAGTCAGAGAAAATTCATTACTAATGAAAAATTCCAAAGAAACTTGGGAGCTTATAATTCACATTCCCTCTCATTTTCCATAACCCCATGGGATTACAAGTTTAGTATGGATTCTATGTCTCACATTATACCATTTCTACCTAATTCCCAACACTCACTTAGGTTCAATTGGAAAATAGATCACAAAATAGATCCCCTAGGTCATTACATAGAAAATTATCCAATACAATGGTTTAATGGACATTATAAGTCATGTAAGAATTACATGTCACATGGTTGATTCCACACAGATTGGTAGAGTCATGGAAATAACACGGCCTCATGGAAATCAAGGTGTTTGTACTTTTTGAAACATGATAATGATATGTCACTATTAGCAACTCAATGTCCTGAGTCATGTCGTTTGGTCTGATCACTCAACATGTCAATTCCATATATGGATTACTCTTCAATTATAAATGCATTACATGGGTCATATGATGACCTACTATCATAACCTATGTCATATCTTATCACATTACCCCTACTTGGAGGGGTCAAAAATAAGTTATCCTATTTGTCTGAACTTCATCCATTAGAATTAGAGATGTCATGCCAGTACACTAGGCCAATAGTGTCGCTAGAACCTTATTTTTTTAATATCATGTGCTCATACTGATTTTATAATTTAGTTTAAATTTAACAACACAATTAAATAATCATTTCTGGAATCTACCTACTCGAATTTACCCACAAAATCATGAATATAAATATCATTCATAAATCCAATGGTCTAGTAACAGGATGGCCTAACTCTTGGGAAATTGTGGAATTTAATAACAATAGACTGACAACTCGGCCAAGACTTCTCAATTTCTCAACATAGATCCTCATGGCCCAAACAACCACTACCCAAATACCCGAGCACCAACACTATTATAACAAAATAGAAATTTTAATTATAATAGTTTGTGATTAAATAAAAAAATTATTCAAAAATAGAATAATTTCTTAAAAATAATCGATAACTCTAATCATAGTATAATATTATAAAACTACACCCAAAGGGACCACAATAAACCATCAACATTTACCTGACCCAAGTCTACATCCCCCAACATAGTGTAACTTTATAATTATATTTTATTTTTCTAATTAATATGTTGAAAATATATTTTTGACATAAATTCAATAATTAATCCAATGGTGGTAGTATCATGCTGTCTTGAGATGTCCTCAAGACATGAACAATAAGATTTTGAACATCAATGTCTAATTCCATAATGATCTTGTGTATTTGAAATGAAAAAAAAAACCTAACACGGTGATAAAAAAATATATTCTGTACTAGGGGATGGTAAATAAAGGATTCCATATGTCTCAAATTACCTAAAAAACAAATGAACTACAAAAACACCACCATTGGAGGGGAACCAATGGAAGAGGATAGGAATAACAGACCTCTTACGCAACCAAACTTAAAAGTTTAATGGGGATTTCCCCCAAAAAACCAAAGTGTTTTTAATTTAATTTCATTGCCCTAATAGTAAAATTATCTAGAAGGTGATTCCATAAAGATTCTATCCCACAAGCTAGCCAGTGGCTATATACTATAGCTACTGTATATCTTGACCATGGGCTACCTTTGATTTCACCCTCAAGCTTCTCTGAAATAAAATATTCTTTATTCCCTATTTGAAATATACATTTTTGGATGCCTTAACTCTCATAATTACATAATGAAGTTCAAATTAAAAATTTTACCCATTATTAATCGGAAACTAAAATTCCATTTGTAACATATAAACAAATCATACACATAGGTAATTACAATCTTACAACAATAGAACACATCATCCATGAGATGTTTGATTGAGAATTACATCATTGTTTCTAACATATTCAAGTTACCAATTCCCATTTAAATATTCCCATTTAATTCAAAGATTCAAAATACAATTCTTGAGTGTAATTTCTATCATATGAATCTCAACACATAGAAACAGGAGACATATCATAAATTCAGGATAAAACTCTGAGATAATGCTCATCTGTAACCATTTAGTTTGGGACCCTCATGTAGTATTTGTACAATTATCCTGTCAGATCATAGTTCTCTCCCATCATAGGTCATAGTTAAATGAGAAAATTAGTTTCTTGGAAAACATACATTGGTGGAATTCACTTTGAAATCCCAATCCCAATATATTGGTGATGTGCTCGATTAGGTTTCTAATAATCACACATAAATAATCAATCAAATCATTGGTCTAACATTAGAATAATTCACCATTCTCTATTTCCATAAGGGAATAGTCTCACAATAATCCTTTACTAACAAGACTGAATACAAAATCTTTACCTGAAAAGCCACAACTAAATTCACGAAACACCTGTGTAATATCTAAAACAAATTTCCCAATGTAGTTTCAAGAACACTAACTCTAATCATGTGAAACATTATCAGTCAAACCTTAATTACCCACTAATCTAAAAAACCCTAAACAGCCTCAAATGATGCCTTCATGAAATATATGATCACATTTACTCTACTAATTATAGAACCTCAGGGTATCTTTAAAACATCCACTGATGTCCCATACTATCATCATAAATAATTAACATTTTTCAATCATCAATAATGTAAAGGTAGTTATTGGTATCTATGTCATAACTAGCATTGAAATTCCAAATATCCTATCAAATTTAGATCACCTCCACTCAAAACCAACCTAATTCTGATCCCTAGACTCCAAATAATGACAAATTCAATTCTCTACCTATTAATTATTGAGGATTCCAATAAGAACTAAAATAATTTACACTCCAAAAACTCATGTCCCAAAACATCCATCAAACCACCGATCCTAATAACCCATGTCACTTCAACGTGAGGTTTGTATTACCATGAATAATATAGCTTTCCCGAAAATAGGATCATCACAACATTGAAATTATGGGTCTAATCACATGATCATTGTATCTCACACCCCATTCTTTAATAAATTTGAATAGAGAATGTGGTCGATAATACTCAAACCTAAGCACCAAACTGATATGTTATCCATCACACATTCTTTACCCATGTGAGGATAATATTAGATTCCCTCTAATATTGAACCCATAATAGGGTTCACCACCCATATATGGCCACTGGTTCACCACCGAATATGTGCCCTCAAACATGACATACATTATGGAGAAAACCTTGTCTTGTTCAACCATAATCATTTGTGTTCCCCTCTTCCAGAGCCACATTTATAATTTCATCAGTATTCTAGAACCAAAAACATTTCATTGAGATATACTATACTTCATATCACACATGGCCATTATTGAAAAAAAAAACTCAATCAGTTCCATTTGTGAATATCGTGTGCCACCTCAGTCACTTTTAAACAAATTTATAATGTGGTCCCATAACACTTAATCCTAAAACCAAACACACACTCATTTGATATTTTTCACTTCTATAATAGGATTTGTATCCTATCTCATTATCAGAACAAGCCTCGTACATATTTGTTTTATCCATCCACTAGCAAGACATATCATCTCACCTAAATGGGGCCTAAAATCTCAAAAATGTTAAGGATCACCATAAAGAACTATAGATTATTCCTACACTACATGTTATGTCATAATGAAAATTTAAAACTGAAATTTCTCATTAAAACGTATATGTTTTTACCACACCAAACCTACACACATGCTTTTATACCATTTAACATCACTCTTGCCCAAGAGTGCCTACCCACAAACATACATTATAATAAATCATAGCCATAGTCAATGGTGTAAGGATGTAAATTGTTACTCCCGTTTGAATCAAGCCTCAATACAATATTTTTAACAATCAATGAGTTTAATTTCTAGAAATTACAATGAAAAATGTATCAAACACTTATAAAAACAACACATTTTGTAAACTGATCCCATGCCCTAAAGCACCTACCTATTCTTTCTAGCTCTATGGAAAACAGAAATATTGGCAATCCCCACTCATAGGTTATCCGTAATGACATAAGACAATGACACACTAGAAAATGGGTTGAAATTGAGTCTCTCTAGGTCAATCACCCATTCCAACATGTTAGGACTTATAGGAGTTCACATCTCATGGGGAAATCCTATCAATTCTTATCCCAAAAAAATCATGACATAAAACATGTCCAACCAAAAATTTTATGGTTTCCGACATAAACCAAAATGAAATTCTAAAATCAATATCCTATATGGAATAATTTCACACTAAACATTAACCTATGGGACTGTTCCCTTGAGAATCACAAATCATCCAAAGTCATATGTATATATATATATATAATGGCGCCATTTTAGATTATCTATATCAAAAATCCCACATTTCGAGGCCTAGTTATATAATATTCCAATAAAATATACATCAATTAACTTCGTATGGATTTTTAATGGAAGGTTAATTTACTAAAATTACATATTAAATCCAACCATCAACCCCGTGTTATGATTTATATCCAATGAACTGCCTTTACGTTGTTCAGTTATATAGAGTTCCATTCTAAGATATAAGGGAAAGCATTATATAGGTTGTTAATAGAAGATTATGTAGATGTACCCAAGTAACAAAAACTCAATAGGGGTTTCCCATTTATTAAACATGTTCCCCATAGGCCAACTATGGTAACCTCATTTTCCATACACTGACTGAAATTTTCATGATGATTGAAAATAACCTCACCATATGGACCCAACCATAAAAAATATCGGTATCCTATGTTTTAATTCAATAGGGAACACTCTTACATATTGTAATCATTACTATTTATGTTTTTTATATTATTATGTAATATCTCAAACATAGAAAAAAATATTTTATAGAGTGAAGACATCTTTTCAGTATCCATTTTTACCAAAAATAATAGATTTATGAAATATATTTTTTTTCTTTTTGTGAACCCTCTTCAAAATATTCATCATCTCATTATACATATACCTAATAATCCTTAAAACTATATTAGATTAATTTTAAAATATATTCTCAAAATGAGAAGATCGATATAGGGAAAAAAGAAAGAAATAATTATTCCATTTTTACAAATAAAAACATTACCTTTAAAAATAAATCATTGGGATAAAAATAATTTTTTTAAATAAGAAGTAAACATCTCTAACAAATTATTATCATAAAACATTTCACAATAATTAATAAAGGAAAAAATAAGACTACAAATTTTTTTATTTTAAGTCCTGAAAAAAATCATGAATTTTTTTTCACAAGTTTATACTTTTCACCATTCAGATAATGAAATTATTTTTATTTAAACATTATATCATTACCTTACATTGATTTATCATATTATTTACATAATATCCGTATTAATAAAGATAAATAATATAGGTAAAAATATTAATAATTTTCTATATCACTCTTACAATTGGAATAATCAATACGGTATACATCCTTACTAAATGCGTTGGAGTTCATTCACCGACACACCTATCATTAGTTTTATATTGTAACTACTCATACATTGTTTATAATAGAAACATTTATACTTAGTTCAAAAAATAATCACTCATACGTTGTTTATAATGTAACAACATGTAATTATAACAATTACCAATAAATATAACATATTTAAATATTATGAAACATAACAATTTAATGCTTTTCCCTTATAATAATATTTTTTTACACATAAGAAAATTTTATCAAATATTGAAATTATTATTCCATTATTAACCGCTTTTTGATAATAACTAGAATATATTGAGTGATTATTTGAATTTATATAAATAATGAAAGAATCTAAATTCAAATAACAAATAAATGTTATGGTGGTGGGAATAGTTTGTTTCCCCCCAAATCTTAAAATAGGACATTAAATTTTACTTTTTAAAACAAGTTCAAAATGTTTTGTATATCATTTGGAAAAATATACCTTTTAAAAAGTATTGAAATAAAGATAAAAGATAGGTGAAATTTCATCTAAGCATTAGTTATGTTATAGAATTATGTCAATAATTTTTTCTGAAAAGTAAATATATAGAAGAAAATTATTTTGAAAAATAATCGTTAATACATTTAAAATGTTTTTTTAAAGTGAAGCGTCCCATAAAAAATTTGAAAAAATATTCAATTTTTAAATTCATTATAGAAACTAAAATATGGTAAGAAATAACCTTAATGTTCTATTGAATCATAAATAAACATTTTATATAAATATTTATAACAATATAGACATATAATAAAAATTGTTGGAGGGGAAAATTTAATTTCGTATTTTTCAAAGAAATTTGATTACCTTGAGTCTAGAACATCACTTACTTTCCATATCTTAATAAGTAATAAAAAATGTATATTTTAATTTATTAAAGTAATTTTTCAAGTTTATTATTTCTTTTATGTTATTTAACAACATTTTATATATAATTATGACATCAATGAAGTTTGTGTAGGTTATTTTCACAATATTAAGTTCTTATGTCAAAACTGACATCGGTAGCTTTACTATAGTCAAATTGTTCTTTTTTTAAACATTTAAATAACAATATCAATTCCATAATTATCATTTTAATAAATAAATTTTAATTATAAAAAAAAATAATTAGTGATGTTTATGAAAAATTAACAATTTTACACTCATATAGATGTTAGGATATATGCATGTGTGACTAACATTTCAATTTTCCAATAGTGATTATGTAAGGAAGGTATATATTATAGTAACTTTCCAAAATGAAAATAGTATTATAAATAATTTATTATTTATTTAATTAGATGTTCATATATGAATTATTCATTTAATGTCATGTTAAAAATTGAATCACATCACTTCGTGGACTTAGTAGTCCACACGAACACATGAACAACAATATCATTTTTAGTGTCTGAAAAGATTATAAGATAAATTTCAATAATTATAAGGACTGATAAATATTTCATGGTTATTATTTATATTAATTCAATAATAATAAACATCTGTGAGAGGAGATGAAGGGAAAAAATTCATAGTTTAGGGAGAGGGTATTCCTTTGTACATGTGAAGAAAGGGTTTGTATCCCATTTGATAGAAGATAATATGGATATAAGTCATTATATATACATAAAAACAAATAATTATATGTAATATACTTTTTCAACTATTTTATCATGTTTGAAGATGGTTTGAATGATGTAAAATAAGTTAATACATTAAATTTATTGGATAATAATTATACATCTTCTACAAAAAAAACTCTTATGGTTTACAACAAAAGCATTCTTAAAATAGTTTTATGATCGATATATGGACTATTTGATATTTGGGGGAATTTTAGAAGTGGATGTGGTAATGTTTTTTCCCTTCAAAAATTTTATTGAGATATGAAGAAAATATTAGAGGATTTTATATTTAATAAGATATGGGACGGGAATTCATGGAATTTAAAAATTATTAAATTAACATAAATTAATTTTATATTGGAATCTCTCAAAATTGATATGTTTGGATTGTATTATTATGATAAGTTAAAATCATCTAACAAAATAAAACATTGACAAGATTAGGTGACATTTTCTCCCTTATCTTTTTGTTGTGTAATGTTAACCCTTTTTGATAATTACCAAGGCAAAAAGGTTTTTACAGTTTTGTGGTCAATATTATAATAGTAATATAACAATTTGTCCACAAAAGGACCATAGTTTAAATTTTTATCATAAAAATATATCTTGGCTGAATATATTTCTATTAGAAATGTAATATTATATAATAAAATATTATTAATTATAAAATAAATAAGGTCCTATTTTTAGTACAATTCATTCAATTTATATTACTTATAATTTTATTTGATTCATTTATTTTATTTTTCTATTAGATGAAATAATATTATATCGGCATTGCATAAAAATTTAATTAAATTTAATAATTAAAAAATGTAAATAAATTATCATCATAAAATTAATAATTTTATTCTTTAAATAATTAATTATCTTTTTTTACAACTTTTAATTTTTTCCAAATGTGAACCCAGTTGACATTTTTTTAATGTATTAGAGTGATATTCTACCTTATTAATTAGTTAAATATTATTTAGGACACCTTCATGGGAAGTGTATGAAAAAATAAAAAAGTTTCCTAAGATGATAATTCAGGTAATACCTTTATTCAGGTTGAAGAAGAAATTTTGGTATCCTATAACATTGTTTTTATATTAGTCAAACCAATTTACCCATTTACCGTGGTGAATTTTTTACATTTTTTAATGTTCATTATGACGAAAAGTTTATTAAACCATAAAAAATAATTTTATTTTTGTTGATTACTAATATATAAATCATTTTAACAAATAAAATCTATATATGTGGTAGAAATTTATTTTTTCATAATACTACAAAGCAAGGTAAAGCCCATTTTCTCGGAAAATAAAATTTTTATGCAATATAAGATTAAATATTAACTCTAGGGATAGAAATAATTATTAGATGAATATAATTTCATAAAAATAGATATATTATCTATAAATTTAAAAAAAAATATTTCCATATTATGGGCTATTTTAATAATTTTAAATGTATAAACCGAATTTACTTAAAATTAGTTTTTAGAAAACTATGTTTTTAGACTTTAAAAAATGAAAACCAAATCATGAAATTATTTGACTCAAATGAAATTTATTATACTATTCCTAATAAAATGGTTCATATGTAAAATTAATATCATATATGAAATATTATCGTACTTTTTATTTACATTATTTAATGAAAATAAATGAAAATATTTGAAGATCCAGAATTTTCACTTTTTAGTGAAAAATCAACCATTTTACAAAAGTTGTAAAATTTCACCCCACCTTAATTTTAATATCCTAATTTAAAAAAAACTATTTTCATTTTATAATTTAAAATTTCTATAATTTCCCTAATTTAATAATAATAATTTCTCACAAAAATGATTAAAATAATTTTTGAAAAAAAAAGTATTATTAATTAACAAAATCTCAACCCTAAAATGATAATGATTACATAATGAAATTTAATATATTAATTTTGATTAGGAATTTTTTATATATTTGATAAAATATATAATTCATTTTATACCATAAATATTTTATCTAGGCAATTATGGTCATTCAAAAATATCAATATTCTATGGTTCATTATAGATTTGTGTTCCATGTCGTGTACACCGACCAACATAGTTTTTTTTAAATTACTAGTGAGTTACATAATCGACCTGTTAATATATATAATCCTCACTATTTTAATTTTATCTCAAAAATTAATGTTTTTACATTTGAAAAATACATTTCTCAAAATCCCATGTCATAAAAATTTCTAATAAAATACTCTATTTATAAAAATGGAATGTAAATATATATTTATTATGGGATAATACATAAATAGTATTGAAAATAGGATAAAATTGGTTAGATGTTAAAATATTGACATAGATTAGAATAATAATTAAAAAATTTAATAGGTAGTGACATAAGTCATTGATCATAATAATGTTAATGATTACAAGAGAGTTAACAACTAGAAACTCATAAACAAAATATTTGTGACAAAGGTAATGAATTCATCATAAATGAATGTAATATGATACAATTTTTTTCAGTATCCATTTCCTAGAGGTTAATATTTTCAATCAATGATGTCTAAGATCATGATAAAAATATACTTACTTGACATGTATAATTTCACCCATAAATTAATTTCTACTACTATCTCATAATTTTCTCCCAATGATGAGTATTTAGGATTATTTTTTTATTCCTAAATCACTAAAATCCACATCTGATGGATCACATTATTTCACAAAAGGATCACATCTATAAGGGGTAAATAGTTTAGTTGTTCAGTAAACTAGATATATACATTAGTCTTAAAATGTAATTAAATAAAAAAATCACTACATAATTTTTTTGATTTACATTATTCCATCTCTAATATCCCTACATATCAGTCCTAGTAATATTCTTTTTATCCTGGGGAAATAGAGACATTATAAAGGTGGGGTCAAATTGTGATGTCCCAAAATCTAATAAAAGAACCATTTATTTGATAGAGTGTGTAACATGTGACACCAAACAAGCAAGGTTACATAATATCCAGATAATATTTAATATATTTAATATTTAAAATTTAATATTTATATATTTATATATATATATATTTATATTAATTCATACAATGAGTGTTAAAGTGCATTACAAAAAAGAGAAACCTTCCTCGATGGATTGCGTTTTACGCAAGACAATGTTTCTCTAAACAACAATGTCTTATTAAAATATTATTATTTAATATAATATGATATAACCTAGACACTGTCTATGTATTTATTAATAGTATTAACTAACTTATAATAATTTATGGTTTATATAAATATAAAAATACTTCATTGGTTTCCATTTTAAGAAAATAATTTCATAGAAAAAGAATAATTATTATATATATGCTTCCAAAGATGTTTTGTCATTGTAAAATTAATTATTCAATATTGGTTAATTATTTTACTTAATATATATGTTATATATTCAATCAAATATTTTTGATCTTCATTCATTACTTTGAATAGACATAAGATAAGAACCAACCCAATTTCGTACATAAAAACCTATATTTTCATAAACACAATTTTACAACCTTGTAAGGGAGAAACCATTTTAAATATGAATTTTGAGGCTATTTTTCATTAAATATGTCAAAAAAATTATCTATGAATTAACAAAAATAAATTATGTCAGGGTGAATTTTTGATAATTTTCAGAAACATTTCATTTGTTAGTAAATAGTAAAAATAATGAATTTTAGTTCAAATCTAATATTTCATCAAATTTATTTATAAAGTAATATTTTTATTTTTATTCATTATAATTTTATATTTTGTAATATGTTTTTAAATTGATACAATTGATATAATGTTTTTAATTTAAAATTGAATTTGATTAATAAAACATTACAAACTTATGGACATTTTTACATTAAAAAAATTTATTGTCATCCCATCATTGGGATGAATTTTAAATTAATCGATTCCACTTATATGTTTCCATACTGGAAAAAATTATTCCATATTTAGAATAATAATAATTCATAATTCATAATACTACCATGTTTTTTTAACAACAATATTAGGAAATGTGATTAAAATTAATTATAGTTACTAAGGAAAAATTATGCTTACTAAAGGACTAAACGTTTATCATAGGGACCAAAATGACCTATGAACTTGTAAAACACCCAATATACAGATATATATCATCCAAAAGGCTTCCATTATAATTTCGTTTTTGTTTTTTATGACTTTTTTTAGTTAATAACACGTGTACACCTAACTTGTTTCAAAATATTCCAAGTGAGTCCATTTCCTTCCCAATAAAAGGCCACCACTTCTTCTCATTCCCCACACATATCAAACCACTTAGGATACTCCATGATCATCCCAAGTAGATTCAAAAAAATCACTCATATATACCATGAATCCTCAATTGGTTTATAAATTTTTCCATGTGATCCTATTGGTACAAACCAAAAAAAGATACCCGATTAAGAGGCAACATCATCTCACAAGCTCTGTAGTTTAATTTCCATTTTCAAACCCCTTAAAATCTCATTATACAATTTTATTTAAAACAAATTAGTGCCCTAAATATAAAATGATGTTTTTATGTATGTTTTTGGACCTAAACTTTCAAACAAATCAATCTAATGGGTAACAATCATATTGTTTCTGTGTACGGTGTGCTACAGCCTCACAAAAAAATGATTGTTCACTTTTCCATTACTACCTACAATGGTATCTATTATAATGGAAAATCTATTTATATATTATATATACGATATTTATAATTTATTTATTCTTTTTAAATTTTTATTTTTGACATACCTATATGATTTCCATCTTGAGTAAATATTTTCATTTCTTTTGAGGAAATCTGGACTACCACCCCCTCAAAGCGATTTGACTCATTCATGCAATATAAAAAATGTATAAATAGTGATTTTAATAAACCTATGTAACATATATAAAATATATATATTTTACTAGAATTTTAATATATATATATATATATATATCATTTATCTTTCATTCTTTTTATATGACAATGAATTGAATGTATAATTCAAGCGTACTTACGACCTACCATCTCCATAAATATTTCACTTCATTTTTAATATCCATATACTATAGACTACTATTAATACATTTATAATAGATATATATTACAATAAAATCATTGATTAAATTATGGATATTATGAAACCATGAAATATTTAATAATAACATTAATAACAAGTTAAAACATTACCGACTAACTAGAAATTAACACACAAAATAGTTAAAATAATGAAAAGTGATTAACAAATGTGTAATAAGATATCATAAGAGGATAAAATATGATATTAAAAATGTTAATATGGTTCTATTACTGATATTTCTGAACAAATTATATAGTAGTTTATAGGACATTCATCTTAAAGGAAGCGCATGGTAAGGGATTCACATATCACTTTTTACATCAATGAGATAAATAACATTTTCAACATTTACATATTTTTTGTGGTGTATCTTCTACCCTAATTATATATAATATAATTAATTATTTTATCTTCATGGTATCTTAATCATTTATTTAAAATTATTCCTTCATGGTATTTATGATTTAATCTTTTTTATACTATGGGACACTTTGGAAGGTTCAATGATTATTTTCTTTAAAAACAACATTAGTCGTCTTGCAATGGTATTTACACGAAAGGAAACTATATGACCATTATTCATTAAAAAAATAATTTTATATGGTTATTAATGATTTATTAAAGTATTAGTTTTAATTTATCACTCTTTTGGTTCTCAACATGTTTTATAAAAAAAATCAGAAAACCAGACATTATTACTTTATTAATGGGAGAACTTGTTTTCATCTAAAAACCATGTTTTATTAAAAGGTTTTCCAAATGTTTTTTAAATGATTTATTCAATAAATTTTTACCCTTTTTTTCTTTTAAAAATGTTTTCAAATGAATCTCTTTGTTTTTTTGCAAACAAGGCATCTTTTTATCATTCAATTGTGCTTTAGGAATGTTCTTTTTACCTCATACGACTTGTACAGATTTACACACGGTCATTTCTCTGAAGCTTCCTTTGAATTTGTAAAAGGATACTTTATAAATAAAAATATTCTAAAAGTGACTTAAAATGTTTTATTATTTAATAGATTTAACAAATCAAAATGATCGTTTCTTCAAGAATTATTTTAATTGATATTTTTTTAGAATTTATATTCATTTAATAAACTATGTATTTTTACTCCACTTGGGATTGTTGTATTGATATCATCTTTATTCTTCAACTGGATGGTTTATAATTAATTTTGTTGAGGATAGTATTCAAATTCACATACATGATTCATTTTTTATTCCCCTATAAAAATTCAATTTTTTATGATCATTTAACATTGAATTTCCCCTTTATTATCAATTTCATTCATCATGGATATTACTATTTCCAAAACCATAAAAAAAATTATATGGTATCTACTTGGACAGTTTTTTGATTATTTGGGTAAATATTGATAATTTTTTATTCATAATTCAATATAGATATTTGATAAATCATATCATTCATATTGAATATTCAATATGAGGAATGTTTAGGATTGGAAATAACAGGTGGAGCAAATACTTTATATAATTTCTTGATGCATTGGTTAGTTCTCATGATACAAATAAGTTGACCAAATTAAATAGG
This sequence comes from Viscum album, assembly GCA_963277665.1. Classification (NCBI taxonomy): domain Eukaryota; kingdom Viridiplantae; phylum Streptophyta; class Magnoliopsida; order Santalales; family Viscaceae; genus Viscum; species Viscum album. The sequence goes on from OY728160.1 coordinate 712,329,337, forward strand.
TTCCAATCCATATTTATATAACAAATTATTAGCGGTCTTGAATATATATGTTTTACTTATGCCTCAGACATGAACCCCTTTAATAAATCATTTCCCTCAATTAGATTTATTTATTATTCATCCATTATATTTTACATTGGAATATATATGGACACATTTCATTTCAGTTTGTTGATGAAATGGAATGTGTTTAGTTTCATAAATTACAGTATTTATTTTCCTATATGAAGTTATTTGAATGGCATGTTTTATTAGATATTTACCTTCTATGTTAATTTATTACCATTCATTCATTATTTCTTCCACTTTACATACCCTTACTAAGAATTTGAGACCACCGTTATAATTTTTCATTTCTACAGGTTTTTAGAAGAAATATTTGAATAATATTTCAAGGATGTACTTTATTTTAATTTATTATGTGTCTTGTTTAATATTTCTATTTCGCAATATATTTTCAGTATCATTTATGTATCTGGTTTACCCAGACTACTGAACTCTTCACTCCTTGTTGAATTGATTTCATATAATCATGATAATGTAATTCATAGAAGACATCAGCTCCATGCAATCTGGGGATAGGGTTCTATAGTTGGAATCAGAGAAAGTTTACAAGAAACCTTGGGAACATGATTTAGTAAAACATATGTTAGAGAACATAACCCGAAAGTGTAATTTGAGGATAATTATAAAAGAACAGCCGAGAATTTTGTTTATTTAGAGATTATGTGGGTCTTCATAGAAATAAATCCATGTTTGGATTATATATTTTGATATGGTTCTGTAATAGATATTCATAGGAGTAGTAACTCCAAAAAAGTGTTCTAATCCTGGCATGGGGAAACCTGGTACCTGAAAATTTCTTTTTATTAACTTGGTAAAGTTAATCCTATGGTGTTTTAGATTGAACCTAAGGTTTCATGATTTAGAAATCCTAGATATGATTTTATAGATAAACATTAGACCAAGGAAGGATCTATGTGAAAATAATCTAAAGAAGTATTTATGTATTGAGGTTTTATTGAGAACCATAGATTAAAGTCTATTTAGTGATTTCACTAATTTCAAGAATGTTTATATTATATATTTTTGGGCTTATATTAATATAGTTTTAGAAAAAGAAATTCTATATGATGGGTGATAACCAATCAAAACTGGAAAGTTCATGGGTCTTGAACCCATGACCAATAGATGATAAGGGTTTCATGCTAACCACTACTAATGCATTTTCCTGGTTAATTTTAAAAAAAATTATATCAAAAATTTGATGAATATATTTAAATGTTGAATCATTGATATAAATTTTTATGATTAGAGATTAATCAAGGAAACATATTATTTTTTGAATATATTTAATGAAAAATAGTTTGTGTTGTCACTCATTTATAAGCCTTGAGTCATTTAAAATTATATTTCAGTGCTTTGAACAAAAACAAATTTGGTAATAAATTTTGAAGTGTAATGGTTTAAATTAGAGTTTAATTGAAGCACAAAAAAAAATTATAATTGTACAAGTTAAATTGAAACTATAAATTAATAATATTTCTTTATATTCTTACAAAATAAAATAAATAAACAAAATTTTGGAAATGAATTTAAACTAACAAGTTGTCCTAATAAATTAAATTTAATTTAACATATGGTATTATAAATCATTAAATAAGTTTGTATTTGAGTCCCTCAACATTCTATTAGAAATTCTCTTGTTTTTTATTTATGACCATATTCACATCCTATAAATATTTACACTTTTCCTCCATGTACATGTCTATACTAACCACATATTTTCTCCTACATATATATCTAATTACATGTTAATCCATGAGACCATTTTACCTTTCATTCCCACATTTATAAATAATGACATATGAACACTTATCATGATGCAGTAATTCAATCATAAGAATTATCATATAGTCTATTAGTATGATCATGTTTTACCTGTGAGGTTGCAATTTATATAAGGTGGGGAGAATATCACACCATGAAAATCTAAAGTAAGAACCTAGTATTTGATATCATGTATGACATGTGAAACCAACCACATAAGGTAATATTATATATAGATACATTATATTATATTTACTATTTAAAATTGATTATTTATATTACAAGGCATGAAAAAATGAACTATTGTGTGTTAAACAAAATAGAGACCTTCCTCCATGGATTTCAGTATATGCAAGTCCGAGTTTCACCAAACAATGATATATTATTAAAATATTATTATTTAATATAATATGATATAACCTAGAAATTATGTTAGTAGTTAGGAATAGTGTTTACTAACATATAATATTTTATAGTTTATATAAATATTAAATTAAATCATTTCATACAAATTAATAACAACCAATTGGATATAAAATTAAATATTGTTATATTTATGCTTCAAAAATAATTTTATCTTAAAAAATAATTAATTTCAATTATTAATGATTTTAAAGAAATATTTTTTTAATATATTCAATAAAATATTTTAGATATTAATCCATTTTGTTTGATTGGCAGAAGATAAGAAAAAACCCTATTTCACACATAAAACTATTAATGCTTATGAAGACAATGTTATCATCTTTTAATGAAGATCACATTATAATTATGAATTTTGACACTTTTAATAATTTAATTAGTTCAAAAATACTTCATATATTAAATAGATACATAAAAATTATTATAGGGTGATTTTTTGATATTTTTAGGAATGTACTCATTTTTTAATGAATAGTTAAAAATACAAAATTTTACTTCAAATTTTCCATTTCATCTAATTTATTTATAGAGTTTGATTATATTCGAATATAATTTACAATTTTAATTAAATATTATTTTAACACATTAATATAATTTTTGTACTTGGAGTTAATTTCAATTGGAAATTTATTACAAAACATAGCAAGCATTTTGAGGTCTTTACATTAAACCCCTCATTGCCATCCCCAATATGGGAGGAATTTTAAATAAAATTATAACACATTGATTATTGAAATTTGGAAAAATGGAGTCATTATTTTTATTCATCACAAATGATAATGTCTAGTGATACCAACTTTGTTTTTTACCAAAAATATTAGTTAATGTGATTTAAACTAATTTGAATTGTTATGTAAAAATTAATCTTAATAAAAGACCAAACCATTAAATTAATGGGACAAATAACCTATGAAGCTATAAAAACCCAATTAGATAGCCATATCTAGGTAATAAAGCTTAAACTATTTAATTTTTTGTACAATTTGTTTACTTTAGAACATGTGTACACCTAACTTGTTTCCAAAATTTCCATGTGAGTCTTTTTCCTTACATATAAAAGGCCACCACATATTCCCATTGCTAACACCTCTAAATACACATAGGTTCAGAAGATAAATTCCCAAATATCATTCTAAAATCACTCTCCTTGACTTTTAAGCCTCCATTTGGGAATAAATACTTCCAAGGATTCCTTTTTTAACAAACCACAATATGTTACCTAAAAAATAGGTAACATCTTCTCTTAGGCCCTCTAGTTTCATTTCCTTTTTCCAACCCTCTAAAATATATTTATTAAATTATTATATAAAAAAATAAAATAATATGTTTTTATGTTATGGTTTGGACTAACACTTACACACACCTCCATATAATGGGTAACAAACATACTATTTTTCTTTACGAAGAACTACTGCCTCACAAAACAATGATTGTTCATCCTTCCCTTAAAACCTATCACGGTGGAAATTATGATGGTTAATAAATTTATATATGTTATATATTATATTTATAATTTCATTTTTATTATTTAATTTTTATTTAGTACATAACTTTATGCTTCCCATCTTATTTAAATACGATAATTTCATTTGAGGAAGTGTGAAATATCACCCCCTTAAATAGATATGACTTCTTCATGCGATAAATGGAACGTGTAAAGGAGGTTTTTAGTAAAAATATGTAAGATATATAACATAGATAATATACTTAAATTATAATATACGTATTTTTCATTTATTTCTCCTTATTTTTATAAGAAAATTAAATTAAAGTATCATTCTTGTGTACATATGGCCTGCCATCTCAATGAACTGTGCACTTCATTTCAAATCTAAAAATATTATATAATACTATAAATACATATATGATGGATATATTTGGTATTAAAACAATGATTTAAAATATATATAGGATGAAACCATGACATATTTAACAATAATGACAAATAACATCTTAATATATACTCAATAAACAAGGAGATTGACAAAGAAAATAGTTGAAATAATGAAAAGTTATTAACCCACAGATAATATGATATTTTAAAAATATCATATATTATATCATAAATATTAATATGGTTCTATTAGTAACATGTTTTAACCACTTATACAGAATGTTAATGGATGTTCAACCAAAAGGAAACACAATGTAATGGATTCCAATCTCACTTTTTACATCTGTATGATAAATGTCCTGATCACGACATAAAACTTTTGTGTGTTGTATATAATTCCACCTTTTTTATATAATATCAATAATCCTTTTATCTTTATGTTTATTTCAGTCTTGGTTTTTATGTATAAAAATTTTTTTATAAAAAAATTTGAAATGTGATTTCCAAATATACATTTTTTTCAAAAGGTTTTACAAAACATTAGTACATTTTCTTCAATAATATTTTAAAGATATTTTTATAGTATTTATATTCCTAAAAAATACATATTATTTTAATTCCACTAGGTATTTTTGTATTAATAAAATCCTTAATATTTATCTTGATGATTTTCATTAATTTGGCCAAGGATTTTTTTATCATTCACTTCCATGAATCATTTTTTCTTCCCCTTGAAATGTTCAATGTCCTATGATCACTGATCATTGAATTTCCACCAATTTATTCATTTCATTCATCATGGATATTAATATTGCCTAAATATTATACCATTTTTCATGTGTTGTCTAAATTGATAATTATTTTAAATTTTGGGTAAAAATTGATAATTCTATTTGTTTATTTAAAATGGATATTTGATAAGTTATATTAATACTTTTGATTATTCGATATGAGGATTGTATTGGACTTGAAATGAAATTTATATCCTGGAATTTATATATCTCCTTAATTCATTGATATATTATCATGAGAAAATTGAGTTTACCAAATTAAATGGGTTTCTATCAGTAGTTTTAAACAACCTTATAAAAGATATTGACTATAAGGGTTTTCTTGTTCCTCAGACATGATTTCCTTTAATAAAGTATTTACCTCATTTAGTATTTGTTAGTATTCATCCATGATATTTTGTATCAACATATTATGGATACATTTCAATTTATTTCATTGATGAAATGGAATTTTTTTAGTTTCTTACATTATTATATTGATTTTCACTTATCAAGTAATTTTAATCGCATGTGTTATCAGTTATTTACCTTTCCATATTAATTTATTCTCATTAATTGCCTCTTTAAATACCATCACTGAGTATTTGAGATCACCCTTATTATGTTTTATTTCCCTAGGTTATGAAGAATAACTATTTGATTGTGATTTCAAGGATGAATTTTATTTCATTTTATTATGTCTCTTGTTTGTAATTTCAATTTCCCAATGTATTGGGCATATCTTTTATGTAAGTGGTTTACCAAGACTACTAAACTCTTTAGTCCATTATTATTTCATTATTTATAATCATTCCATTGTAATTGATAACTAACACTGGATCCAGGCTATCTAGTGTTGGGGAACTAAATAAATTATCAGCATTAGTAATGTACATCGGAATACATCATGAATCAATATTCATAATCAAATGTAATGGGAAATAAATATGAAACATACAATTTAAATAACATTAATATTACGTTAAGATAAGTCTGAATAAATATTTTCAGATAAATAACTAATAACGCATACCATTTAAGAAATAATATGACAAGGAAATTCCCCTATAGATGTTAACATATAAAAAATATAAAAGATAATAATAATATTAAATTTGAATGAAAAAAAATTATTATTTATTGGAAGAACTGTCTAAAAAGAACATGACACATTTACCATCATGATCTATCCTCAAGATAGTTTAGAACATGCTATTTAATAAAAAATATTATTTGTGTCAATACCTTTCATTTTAGAGAAAAAATCAAGATTTATCCACTAGATGGTTTAAAAGTACTTGGTTACAAATGTGAAGGGTTTATATCTACTTGAATTTATCTCATTAGACTACCAATGTATAGAGTGTCTTATATTATCCAATCCTCTACATGTGTTTTGAATTTCAAATATTTTCCTCATATATCTAATAATACATTTAATTCATAAACTATATTCCTTATAATAAAATATTTTTTTTGAGTAAAGGGAAAAAATTTATCAACATCTTCCTAGTTAAACAAATAATTGTCAGCGTAAACATGTTACATAACAAAATATTCTATGGTTTATGAAAATAAATGTAACCATGATAATTAGTATTGTCATTATGGGAAATTTTATTTACATAGTAATGTGAAAAATTCAAGGTAATGTTAAAGAAAATATAAATTAATTAAAGACGTGAATATTAATACTTTCCTTAGTAAAAGTGATCACAAACCATCCAGATGAATATTCAGGATGGTATCATTAAAATAAATACTTATTAAAGTAATAATAATTTAATTTTTTTTCATTTATTTACCAAATACCATAAAATTAACATTATAACATTCTTGAGGGAAATATAATTTTCATTTTGAAAAAAAAATTAAAAAAATATTTTCTTTTAAATTTAAATTCAAATATAATAATATCAGATAAAAATATGAAAATAATTTTCTTTTAAAGTATGCTTGGAAAAATTAAAAGGAATCTTGAAATCATTTTAGAGTTCATGATGGTGGGAAATATCATTCATGTCGTATGTGTTAAAATAATGTTTCCATTCAAATTATTGGTAAAATCCAAATTAACATTACTTTGAAAATGAAATAAATATTTGTTTTAAAAAATATTTTATTACATAATTAATAAAAACAATTATGAAGTTAAAAACTATTTTGAAGAAAATTGATAACATGGTTTTTGAAGAAAAAATATTTCTCGTTGAAGTGACAAATGAAGTCAGATTATCTTAAAAAATTATAAAACATTTTATATACATAAAAATACAAAAATGGTTATTCAATTTGAAAGGTATCAAGAATCACATGTGGAGAAGAAAATAAAATAGTTTTTTAGGAAATGATGAATTAATTTCCTTCAACTGAAATTCATTAATGAAAGACCTCAATTAGAATGAGACTTTAAATTAAAATATTAAAACGATCTTAAAATTTGAAGTGACAATTAATAAATGAATTTATGATTTATATAAATTGTAAATACAGATAAAAAATTGAAAATAAATCAATAGATATTCAAAAAAAATTGCACACATAATATTATATTATTAATGACAATGATGAATTAATAAAACAAAATCCAATGAAATTGTGTATAAAAGACTTTACCAATTGGTAAATTTGAATTGAACTCACCATACATGAAATAATTCAAATTGAAACATAAAATACCATGAAAAAAAATAATTATTCATGATATAAAATTTAAAAGGGTAATTTTATACACCAAATAAAAAAATTAGGTGCAAAACATTTCAATATTCATCAATGTAATGAAATGGAGATGAAATCCATTACCTATATTATTGATTTTGTAAAGTGTTCTTTAGCCTCATATATAATTGTTATTATCATGTTATTTACTTATAATATAAACATATTAAGAATATTAATATCATATATTATACTCTTATAATATCATATCACTTTTTCAATAATAATCATCCTATATTTTAATCGTTTAGGGTGTTAATTTCCTTGTATTCTTATTCATACATTTTAATGAATGTTTCAGTTCATGAAAATAATATATAGTTATATTATATACATAATAATAATCATGATTATTTCATTTTTATCCCATATATTTATTAACTTCTATCTTATTAAATTACTTATAAATCGTTAGTGAAATATGGATCATATCACTTCACGAGGCGGTACTCTATTCTACACACAATCGACGGTATCATATCCCATATGGAATAAAATGTCATGTAATATATATATATATATATATGTCTGTGTGTGAGTGTGATATAATGAATCCATTGAAATAAGTATATTATAAATAACACATATTAACTATATATCCATCATCACACCAAACCATGAATGGTTGTAATGGAAGAACGAATGTCCTTGGTTCGGGAGGCAATAATCCACCGTAGACATGAAAAATGATTGAGTAATCTAGAAGATCTACATGGGTCAGGATTTAAGTCTTAAAATTTACATAAATTTGTATAATTATATGTGATATACTTATGATTTTATATAGTCATTTTATAATAATAATTGAGGGGGAAAAGAAAGAAATAAAATGAAAATTCTAGTTGAAGAACATTACCTCTCCTCCAGGTATACTCATTAGGTATCAACTAAATATTTCAAGGGAAGAATTTATTCCAAAACAAAGAATTCTAGGATTGGTTTAGGGAATTTTAGATTTGATTAAGGTAGTTAATGGATGTAACAAAGTCATATAAAATTATGAATAAGGGAAAGTGATTGTTCCCTTTAATAGTTGAGGAGGCAGAGCATTCTTGTTAATGCTGAATGGTAATCACTATTGGTAGGTATAAAATTCCTTATGTAGCTCAAATATAGATTAATAATGGATAGTATGGTTTATGTGGTCTATAAACACCTCTAGAACACAAAATAAACATATTTTTTTATATTATTCCTTAATTAATAAATCTATTCATTTATACCCATTTATTTTTTACCAACGTAAACTTTAATCTTTTAAATGCCTTGGTAAATAATCTTTTTATAATAAAATAAGAATTATTTTTCTTAAATAATTTAGATAAGTTGATTCTAAATATAAAAAAAATCATTAAATAAAAATATTATATGTTTCTAACATTAATTTTAATACAAACACATGTAATAAGTAAAATATCATTTTAACCTTAATTGTGTTAATTAATTTTAACAATTTTCACTGATGATTATGTTATGGAATAATGTTGGAATTATTAAAAAATATAAATTATTATTATTTTAAATATTAAATACTTTTTTCCAAATTCAACTCAAATAAGTGGTAGAATTTTATTTAAAATCAATCTCACATACAAAATGAAATAGAAGGTTTTTAAAGTAAAAAAATTTTCAAAATATTACAATGTATAAATATAAATATATATACAATATAAATATGATTTTAATAACATAAAATTGTGTTAAATGATATAAAATTTTCTTAATTTATCCATAAAACCAATTCATAATATATTTTATCATTATAAATTATATAACCAAAAATAAAGTGTTCAACGAAAATTAATTATTTTTTACTATATATCCGAAAATGAAACTTCTCAAGAAAATTAAATATATACACTAAGAAAATTTTAATATTTCACTTTAAAAAATTAAGTTTAATTTCTTCAATATAATTATTATATAAGTAAAAATTACCTTTAAATTATGTGAACCAAACAAAATTAAATCATATTTTATAAAAATTAATTTTTTTCAGAAAACATTTACTTATAATTAAAATGATTATTATTACATTGAAAAAAAATTATTAATTAATTGACATGTATAAACTATATATTATAAAATTTTAGTTACTTATATTATTACCCTCAATTCCAATGTCTATGCAATAACTGTAATATTAAATTATAATATTGATAATAAATTGTTGTTTAGTAAAACTCGGTGTTGCTTTTAATTCATTCTATCAAAGAATATTTTTTTCATGTAAATAAATATAAACCCGTTCTTCCATTCATTGAAAGATATATAATGTATTTATTTTATTTCATATTGATAATATTTCATTAAATCTACGTATTTTATGTACCCATGTACGATTTTTGTTGTGTGTCACTTAATCAATTAAAATAAATGTTATTATTTTATTATTTATTTGTCTTACTTCTCCCCATCCTAAATAAATTACATCATATAAATTTAAACATGATCATAGAAATCCAGAATCTTACATTTGAGAATAATTTTTATGAAAAACAACCAAATTTTAAAAGACATTATAAAATATCCTCTGTATAAGAGAGATATTAATTTACCAAGGTAATATTGATTAAAACATAACTAGTCTCAAATGATGGATAACATTGGTGTAAATTAATGCTATATACATGGAGAAAAATAATAAATGATTATAAAAATTGATTATTGTCATTGATCAAATGAAATTGATTGATCAATGGAAGGTTGTGATCCTCAAATCCATAAATTAGTGATGATTTAAAAGACTATCTGATCCATTAGATATGAACATAATAAGATAATTTTTTAAGAACCGTTTTCAATTGTTTAGGAATTATTGAATTTTCTATGAATATATAGAAATATACTACCTTGATGTATTTATATTTCATAATCATAATCTCATCATTTGGTGGTACTTATATCAATTCAAAATTCATAACTTACTATATGAATGGAATATAAAAAAAATGAATTTTTAATTACTAATGTAATAAAATTCACTTTTAACGGATCCAAGGATTTATAAAACACTGACAAGTCATGGATTATTTAATTTCAACTTTTCAAATACTAATATGGTTAGAACGATTTTTCTAATATGTTAATCTCTAAAAATCAAATGTGACTATACAAGTTAATTGTTAATATTTATTTTTCATATCATTTACCAATAAATAATAACATATTAACTTGAACATCACGACGTCCAATTGTAGGCGCTAAAACCATGCCATCCTTCTATCATTAGTTCTTGATCTATGGCCTTTCCATAATTGTTTTATTTCACCAATCGTATGGGATTTCATTTACATAATCTATATTAATAAAATTCTTATAATATTACCAAATATATTATTGTTATCATGCAAAATTAATCATTAAATAAATTTTAAAAATAGGTTTTAGTAAAAAAAATTATAAATTCAAATATTCTTATTATTACTATTTTATTAATAATCATATAAACCCTAAAAGTTAACAATAACATTAAAAATATATCTATAAAATGTAAAGGAATTATTCTAGAATTAATTATTCTAATAAAACAAATACATTCCATAAATATCTCGAAAATTTACATAATTTTGTGACATTCCTACCATACAGATTTTGATATGGGGTTTGAATGAGACTGAATGTATGACCAACCTTATACTCAGGACCATGATGGTGTTCATAAGACTTATGTTAATGAAAACATTTATTATTAAAAAATTTAACACAATCCTCGTATATTTATTTTTCATATAACCACATACAATTTCTAAAATAATTATATAGAAATAATTCATATCTTTTATTTCAGCATTGGTTCTTCCTTGGTCCGATATTTAAATTAGGTCATTCATTTTCATTATCTATTAAAATACTTAATTATGTTTTATAAATAAACTTTAAATTATCATATTCCTTTCCCCCATAAGTGTCAAATCAGGTGCACAATTGTTGTGTACCAGGTAACACTCAAATCAATCCTGATGCATGAGTTTTGGAGTTATTACCCATAGGTACCATTGTCTCAAAACCACATACACTTATAGTATTTAGAGACGTATGCATTTCATATAAAAATAACATAGTATATATATTAATAAAACATTATGATGTTCTTCTATACTTATCCTCAAATTCTATCATAGGTTTATGTTACCTAATTTTTATTTTTCATAAAACTATTTTCCAATATTCTTTTGAAAAATATTTTGATACCAACTGTCATGACCTAGAACCGAGAATCCGAGATCTACTGACTAATTTATTACATTGGAATAAGATAAATTCTAGTGTAACCCAATTGGATGAATAGTTTATTATTCTTAGTAGACTAGATACATATTTCTTCATAACCTTACATAGGAATACACAAATTACTACATAATTATTGTCATTTGAGTGTAACTTTATTCCATATAGAATATCACTACATATCTATAATAATAAAAAACATGTAATCTCGTGGAAAGGGAAAAATTATAAGGGTGATAAAAAAATTCATTGTAAGGATTATTTACAAAAAAACAAGTTATTATGAATCAATAAGAGTAATTAATATGGAATGGTAAATAATATAACACACATAACATTTAAATAAATTTACTATCTTGGAAATTTAAATAAGAGTCAAACTGGAATGGTAAATATTTTATAACAAATTCCACTTAATCAATAATATGATAATGAAATTCATCAAATGATTATAACATAGTAAAAATATCTTTCATAATATGAAATGAATTCTAAATTAAGGGAATTCTTATCTTTTTGATGTCATGTTTCATAAAAACATGATATCATTACCAAAATGATCAATCCTTAATATGGTTTAAAATTTTTATTCTAAAAACCCATTTTATTTTTGTCATGTCCATTCACAAGACACTTACTGTCAATCTATATCCTCAAGATAGTTTTATAAAATATTTTTAAAAACATGAAGGGTTTATGGCCAACTAATTTGGACTCATGAGACTACTGATTCATTGAGGGGATTTAATTAACTGGTCCCCAACCTTTTTATTTCATGTCAAAAGCATTCACCATATATTGAATAATAGAATTCATTCATGAAAATTATTTCTTATCAATAAATATTTGTTTTGAATAAATGAACCAAATTTATCAACATTTCCAAAGTTAATCAAATAACTATGAAATTAAATAATATTTGTAAAAATTTGATATATTTTTAGGAAATAGACATATATGTGATAAATTATATTGAAATTTAAGGAAAATTTAATTTCTATATGAAAGTGAATAATTCTAGGTAAATTTTAAAAAAAATTAATAAAGTATGTGAATGTCAATAATTTCCTTGTAAAAATGTGATTATAATATATCCTTATGAATATTAAGGATTGTATCAATCTAATATATATCTATTATATTATGAATTAATAGTTTTTATTTATGAATATAATTTCAATACAAATATCATAAAAATAGCCTTTTTGAAAATTAACTTATCATTTTGAAAAAAAAATTGAAATTAAATTTCACTTAAAATCACATTTAATAAAAATAATTTCATAAAAAATTTCCAAATAAATTTATTTGAAACTAATATTTGAAAATTATAAACCAATCTTGAATTTAATTGATAGGTCATGTCTGTTGGAAATTCATCTCATGTCATACATGTTAAAATAATGTTTCCTTTCAATTTTTTATTAAAATAAAAACATACATTATTCTAAAAATTAAAAAAAATTATTTGAAAATATTTTCAAAAAATATCTTTAATAAATCATTTTTGACAGTAATATAAAAATACCCTATACAAACGGTTTGGAGAACTATTGGATGTTTTGGCGTGGGGATAGGTTTATACGAATAGTTCTAGAAAAACAATTGGTATAGAACTATACCAACGGTTTGTCAACCCGTTGGTATAGTTCATATAAAAAACCTATACCAACCATTTCATAAATCCATTGGTATAGTTAATTCAAAAAATAATACCTTTTTTGGTTTGGATCCCATCCCTTCTCGTTTATAATCCAGTGACCTAACCACTAACCTAACATGACTTTTGTGAACATAATTTCAGTAATTGATATATGCATATTCATATGTATTTTAAATATTGATTTATTTAATGTTATTTGATGAAATAATCCATAAAAGAATGTATGTACCTATACCAAAAGTTCTTAAAACCTTTGGTATAGGTCTATACCAACGGTTTTGAGAACCGTTGGTATATGTGCTTTGTTATTTGAGTTATACCAACGGTTTTAGACAAACTGTTGGTATAGGTCCACCATATCCAAAAGATTTTTCCAAAACCTTTGGTATAGGGTCACTATATTCGAACTATACCAACGGTTTTGGCCAAGCTGTTGGCATAGGTCCAAATTAGTGACCTATACCAACGGTTTTGGTAAAATCATTGGTTTATGTCCATATAAGTGAACTATCCCAATTGTATTGGCCAAACCATTGGTATAAGTCCCAACTAGTGACCTAGACCAACGGTTTGGCCAAAACCATTGATGTAGGTCATATTTCAACTATTTTGAGTGGAAAAATATAATTTATATTTTTTTGGATAATATGGTTTTGGAAGATAATATATTTCCGAAAAAAGTTTGAAATGATGTTTTATTTTCATGAAAACATTTTTTGAAATATTTATGTTCAAAATTTTTTCAAATGGTGCTATTTGATGAAAAATATCATAAATAAATATAATATAATAAAATTAAATGTTTTATTAGTAAATGGTAATGTAATTTCCTTCAACTGATATTCCAAGATAAATTTTCTCGTTTATACTGAGATTTGCAAATAAACCCTTAAAATGAGAATAACGTTGAAATGAGAATTAACTAATGAATAGATTTTGTGGATAAATTTTCAACCCACATAAAAAGTTTATTTACAATAAATTATTGTACAAAATCATTAAAACATAATATTAAGGACTAATATCATGTAAAATAACCCAATGGAAATAAATTAAGTTATAAAATTGTTTACCACTTGGTAATTATTAAATCAAATACTCTTTCATTAAATAATTAAATTGAAACTTAAAATTACATGAATAAAAATTTATTCAAGATATTACATTTCAAAGGGGAATTATATACACCACATAATGTAAATTAGTGGCATAACATTTCAATATTCCTCATTGAAATGAAATTGAGATGTAATCCCTTATCATATGCTTCCGTTAGTCGAGCATGATGTTACCTCCATTATAATGGTTTTAAGAATATTATTAACATATAAAAGCCCAAATTAATATTTGTGATATCATATATTATCCTATTATAATATTTTATCACTCATTTGTTAATAATATTTCATTACTTTCATTGTTTTTGGTGTTAATTTCCATGTTTTCTCTTTTGTTCTTTTTCATGAATTTTATGTTTCTAGAACATACTATATAAATCTACAATATCTAGGATAATAATTATTTTTATTTCATTTATATGTCATATATTTATTATCTTCTAGTTTATTACTTTCTACATATTGCATTTCTAAAATATGAATTGCATCTCTTTGTGTTATTTTAGTACGTCAAACACACGAGTGACCTTATTTCATCCACTATGGAATGCAATGTAAAATTTATTGATATGATGTAATGAATAAATATGTATAATTTAATTATAATTAACGTATATAAATATTATATCTATCATAATACCAATTCGTGATAGGTGGTAATGAAAAAACAAATGACGTCAGTTCGCGAGGTGGTAGTCCATCGAACAGATAATGAATGATTTAGTAACCCATTTGATTAATTTTTTTAGGTTATAAACACAAAATAAAAATATATATTTTTATGGGATATAATTTGGATGTTATATAATAATTTTATTATTTAAATTTAAGGTGGTGGATAATTAAACAAAATAATGGAAATCATTAAAGAACATTACATATTCCTTTGGTATCTTTCATAGGATTGTACTAAATCCGTCAAAGGATGGACTTATGAAATAAATACATCATCTTGGATGAGTTTAAGGAAGTTATAAAGTCATTTTGGAAGTTTTTTGTTCAATATAATTGGTTTTAATGTGTGAAAAATGGGGGATAGTGAGTTCCCTTTAATTTTTTAGGAGGAGTGAGCATCTAGTAAATAATCAAAAGAATTCACTCTTGGAAGACCTCCCTTAAATAATGTGGCTCAAAAATAGACCAATAATATAGTGGTGAGTTTTTTTAGATGCATGTATGATAAAAAAAATAAACACATTTTTTATCATTTCTTTCCTTTGTCCTTAAGATTTCTCTTTTTTTCCCTGTTAGTTTTTGAAAAAGGTAACATGTATCTTTTTTTCTACCTATAAAATTAACCGTATAATAACCAAATTAAAAAAAATTATTATCTAATATAAATCTAATTAGTCTATATAATAATAAAAATATATTAAAGCAGAAATACAATGGGTGTATAAAAACTCGTTTTAACCTACATCACATTAATTAATTTCAACTATTTTCACTAATCGTCATGTTATAAAATTAATTTTTCTACATTATATAATATATAATATTTGGAAAAAATTATAGAACCCATTTATTAAAATTAAATTTAAATATTTGGGAGAATTTAATTTAAAACTAATCCCTCAGACATTGTGAGAATGTATTTTTTTAATGTGAAAATGTTTATAAGATTACAAATTTTTTTATTTAAATTCATTATAAAAATTTTTATAATTAAATAAATTGGATTAAATGATAAAAATATACTTAAATGTATTTTGAAACAATTTAATAATATAATTCAACATTATAAATTTTTAAAATAAAAATTTTATTGTCAGTGAAAATTTAGTATTTTCACTATTCTTCTGTAAATGAAACTTCTCAATAAAAATCCAAAAAAATTACAGTAGATAAATTATTATATTCATATTTATAAAATGAATTTTATTTTTTGGAATAAATTTTATAAATTTTATAAATAACACGTTTAAATTTTGTGTGCCAAGTACGATTGTACCATTTTTTAGAAAGAATATTTTTAAGAAATCATTTACTTTTTTTGAATGATTTCTATTATATTCAAAAATAGTTATTTAATAATAATTTCTAAACTATATATTTATTAATTTAGTTACATATATTCAAATCATTCATTCCAAATGATTTGTGATAACAATCATATAAATTAATTTTAAATTGTTCTTTGATGAAACTCAGTCTTATTTGTAGTGAGTGTTATCAAAGAAACTTGTTGTCGTATGTAACCCTAGAAAAAATAATGTTTCATGCACTGAAACCTATAGAATGAATTGAATTTATTTAGAAAATTAAATATATTTTAAATTCTTGGGATATTATATTCACTTATATTAGTTGTGTTGCATGTCACATATGTAATTGAATAAAATTGTATTTTTTGTAATTTTAGGGTATTCAAGTTTCCTTAATTATATAAGGTACCTGAAATAGTAAACATATTTTTAAATACCATTAATCGCCTAATCACAATGATTCTATTCTATCTCTTCATTATCTCTACAATAAACCTTATTTCCATATATGTTTATAACATATAATTAATTCAATATCAAAGATCATATAATCCCTAAAGGTTCTAAATACCTTTAAATAGTTGTAACATCCCAGACCTAAATTATGTATAATGGTTACCCGATATCAGTTGTTCACATGGCCTCAAGCATATCTCCACACAAACTAGAGGCCTCAGACTGTTAACAAGGGGCTAAGTGTGTTAGTGGGGATACTATGTCCCAATAACCAATGTATTACATAGTTCAAATACCATATCAGATATGTTCTAGAAGTAATATTAAAAATTTTACCATATATAAATAATAATAATAGAGAACTATATCAAAATGAATCTCATATATAATAATCCTGAGGATACATCTCCTATGGATCCACAAAATATTCAGAATATGTATACATGGAAGGTGTATAATACATGGAAAAAGATAAAAATGGCCAAAAACAATCCCATCTAACATCATATGGCTCAGCTCAGTCCCACACTCTCTTACTCAAAAATAGAAATCAAGAAACTGTATCAAGGCAGTTTCCCTTACACATACCTGCAAGCATATAGTCTGTCCAGGTACCTATCGGAAGCTCGAATAGGTTGTAATATATAATCCATATAGGAAACCATACAAGGTCTTGATCTATACTATTAATGAATATATAATAATATTAGTGTTTAGGTAGTTATATAATAAGCAAGGAAGAAGTTAATATAAACTTCTTATTAAGTCCTTGTTCTCGTTTTATGAAAAATCAACTTCATCCAATTAATTTATAATATGAGTATACTAATTTAAATTTAGACATATCTAATTTCATACTCAATTTATTTTAATCACTAAATATCATTAAATTAATATGTTATAAGACCCCGCACGTTGCTTATTGTACCCTGTGGTGTTATGTTCAAAGCATTCCTTAACTGGACATCCATAATGTTTAATACAAAGAAAGAATCAAAGATTTTTTTTCTTGGATAACACATCATAGAAACAATTTAATTCATTAATCAATTCCTAACATGCAGACATACATGGAATTCCTCATTTGATATCCATGTGTCTCTCTAGTAAAAATATTAACTGACACCCTATAGGCCCATCCAAGATATTCTATATTGGAATCCTTATGTCACTCTAGATGTGGTATAACATCAATGCCACTCTAGTCTATCCTTGGTGGTCCACTAAGGGAGCCCAAGTATCAACAGTGGAATATTTGATTAACTAACATCTTATTATGACCTTATAAATCCATAATGAGTCCACGTATAACATTTAATATAATAGCCATCCCCCTTGAGTCTTTCTATGAAAGTCTAAATTTGGATTCCAAGTGTCACTCTGGCATAATCATGGTAGAATCCAAATAAGTTCATCCATGGGGTTCATTTATGAACCCATGTGTCACCCAAGTAATGTAAGAATTCTTTTAATTAATAAAATTTAATTATATCATTTTCATCACCTTACTTATTTCAATTAATCCACAGCTCAAAAGGTGAGTTAATTCATGGCCAATAATAGAAGGATTTCCTAGATTTATGTAATCAGATATTTTAATTAAAAGGTACTACTAGATCTTAAACAATAAATGCAATGGCAGGATCCCTGAGTCTTGTTCACCCATTCTATTCATTTAATCAAATCAATTTCTAATTAAAATCGCCCTTCAATTCATCAATTCAATTCAAAATTAATTAACAATTAATTATTTAGCATCCCTAGGAATGTGGGAATGTAGAACAACTCCAAGGTATCAAAATTAAATAGTTGTCCATGGTTTTTATAATAAACTATACAACTCACCCAAAGGGGGGATTCAATTCATTGTTCGTAACCATTTAACATTTTTAATGGGCCCCTTTAATTACATAGGATATTCCTATCAATTAAATTCATGGATTATATTCTATTTCAAGGGTTTTTCTATAATATTTGAGTGTGTGGAACAAAAAAATATATATAAACATTTGCATTAAATAAAAATCACAATACCATATACCATAGGTTTTTAGTGGATATCACATTTAGTATAAACTTTTGATTTGACTCAGATAAAGAAAAAATTAAAAATATATGAAGAACCTAGAAATAAGACACATTATATTTCACCTAAATAGCATATTTTATACAAAAAATATTGAATAATGGATAATAATTTATTGAGATATCAATAATATATATCTAATGAGATGAAGGATCCTTGATTCCATGTCTGGATGTAGAAGATCTACCACTTCTTAATTTATGTGCCAAAGTGATATTTTAAAAGTGTGGTTTTTTATGGGATAAGAATAGAGAAGTTACGTTTAATATATTATTTAATTAAGGTAAATTTGATAAATTCACCAATTTTGTTGGGTCACATGGTTTGGATGCATGGTTATCCAAACTGTTCCCCAAACATGTGCCATTTTCTATAGGAAAGGGTAAATTGCACGGTATCCTCACATTGTTTTTCAAACCATGGTCAAACCATTCGAAACACTTCTATGAAAATCATAGATTTAGATTCATGGTTATTCACCAAAATTCTTATGGATTTTTTAACAGTGAGGACAATATCTTCCCACTATCCATCTTAGCACAATTAGAAGTAACTATTCATCCTACCCAACAAGGTTTCAATTAATCGTGCTTGGGGGCTTTTTCATCCAAATGATGGGTTTTGGGATCTGAACCAGCCCCAGAAACCCCTCTAAACCTCCATAAACTCCAAGTTAATTTATACTATTCTATATTTAAAAATTAAAATAGTATATAATAGAAATTAAAGGATCCATTCATCCAAAAAGAACTGGGTACTTACAAACTCCCATTTAGAGTCATTATCCCTAAATCTCACTTCCAATCTTGTTGAAGATTAATATGTTAATATCTTTGGAAACTATGATTTTACATCAAATCCCACTCCCATATATTGAAATTTAATCCTTTATTCATCCATAGCACTCATACTAAAGGAACTTACCAGCATTGTATAACCTTTTTGATATAATCTGTAGTACAAATAGGATGCTCCTGGCATGACATATCTACCATGAACTCAAAATCCTTCGAATTATAACAAAGATACTATTCTAAATAATATCATCATAACTATGATACATGTAAATTCCATTCTTATGTTGGTACATATGAAATAACTATAATTGATATCCTACTGATCCAACATTCTCTCCAATTATGAATGGTATGATATAACATTGTAAAAGCTTACCCAATCAACTAATCCTTTTCTGTCATGGCCTTGGTGAATCATGTAAAAAGAGTTTATCACCATCCTAAAACTCTATAATTCGTCTAAAATGATCAACATATGATTTTCATCTAGATTGTGTAGTTTTTTACCCCCTTCAGAATCAACTACACCTTCCATGTGCTCTCCTGAACAAGGTGATGTCTATGAATATCTATGTATCCTACCTCTAACTAACATAGGGTTGATATAAATATCCTACTATATAAATCCACATAAGACACCATGTGAATATTAAAAAGAAATCTATTATTTTATGGAAATTCAAAAATGGGAATATGACTCATGTAAGTGCCCCCAAAAACTAGGACGCATTCCCAATGCATGTCCTCATTAACCTAAATCTTGTGCTCTGACAAGCCCACTATTTGAGGGTGGTATGTTGTGCTCAAAAGTAGTTATGGACCCAACACCCTATATATCCCTTTCTAGAACCATTATGTAAACTGGGTGTCTCTATCTAAAATATTATTACACAGGACCCGATAAATTTGTACTATATCATGGATATAGAGCCTCCCAAGAACATCCAAGGAAATTTTATCCTCGATATATTGAAAATGTGTGAACTTTT
The DNA here is from genome assembly GCA_963277665.1 of Viscum album. Lineage (NCBI taxonomy): Eukaryota > Viridiplantae > Streptophyta > Magnoliopsida > Santalales > Viscaceae > Viscum > Viscum album. The sequence continues at coordinate 712,350,239 of OY728160.1, forward strand.
TATCTTATAAAAAATACTACATATATATAATCATTAACTCAATAAATCCTTTGTAAATCAATCATGTTTTCCATCACAACAGCATTCCATTTCCACTTGGGGGTATATGTGGTAAATGTTTTTCTAGTTGCTGTCCTTTCACATTCACTTGGTAACAGGTGAAACAACTCATGAAAAAACCAACTATATATCTTTTCATGCATGGCCATCAATATCGGAAATGTATAACCTAATACATCTTGGTGATGCCGGGATAAAATATACATGATGAAGCATGAATGTCTCACATATGAACCTCATGAATTTCTACTAATACCTATATGTGACCACGTACACAATGAATTTAATCCTCTCATATGATCCCATAAGAAGGAGGGTCTGCATCTTCTATACTCTCTTGTAGATATAAGAGCTATGAATCTGATAGTTTTCTTATCCTAAATCTCCCCAATAGGGTAGAGTTCGTAGGAAATGATGATAAAATGTATGTTAATAACTATCTTGGACCTCCATGTGCATCTAATAGAACAAAGCCAGAAGTTGCCACTTGCTACTGGCCTGGTGAACAACATGTATCTATGTCCTCCTTCTCAGTGTATTGGCCACTGAATTTATTTTACTATGAATTTTGGTAGTATCAATGTCAAAATACTATAGATATTCAACCCACCATTTCTAAATCCTATTCTTATCACACTATATAAATATTTACTTTAGTATTTTATAGACTTCATACACCACAAATCACATTCCAAGTAAGTAATGTCCCCAACAGTGCAATGTGTGAACTACTACAGCTAACTCAAGATCATGTGTTAGGTAATTCTTCAAATGAGACCTCATCTTCCAAGAACAATATTCCATGACTCTATCTCACTATATAAGATCTACTACCGGCTTGATACCTAATGCATTATTGTAAACAGTGTGACATCTGTTTGGATTAAGAGAAATTATTATTGGTGTTGATGTTAACCTTCCTTTTTGCTCATAAAAGGCCATTTCTATATAATATGACCATACAACATTCACACCCATATTATTAAAGATTGAAATAAGTTCTTATATGTGATATACTTTCTAAAAAAATCTCATAGAATTCATCCAACACTGAGAAACATTGAAACAAAAATAGGTAATGGGGCTGCTCTGAGGACGTGAATAGGATCCAACCAAAAGTGGAACTTTATAAACATAGCATCTAACTGATGTTATTTAAGTGTATACAATATTAAACCAAGATATCTAGAATTTTTGTGATGAGTTTGATAATAGACCAGTATATCATCCATGAAAACCATTAAAATGAGTCTAGATAAGGATGGAAAAATTGATTCATCAGTTCCATGATGATTGGTGGGTTATTCATGAGACCTAACACCAGTATTGAATTCTCATGTATACCATACCTTCTATGAAAAGATATTAGAGGTAGGTTTTATGGTTTAACAAGAACCTGATTATTACTATATCTCAAATTAATAATTGAGAAAACATGAAATCCATGGATCTAGTCGAAGAGATCATCTATCTACAAGAGAGAATACATGTTTTTAATAGTCATATTCCTAAATTTAGGATAATCCAAACATAGAATGCGGGTTCCATACTCATTTTTCACAAAAGGACCAGTGATACCCATGAAAATGTGTTGGGTTTGATAAACCCTTTCACATTTAAATCCTCTAGATTCATATTAATCTCTTGCATCTCAGTGGTATCCATCCTATAAAGAGGAATAGATACCCATACATCTCCTAACACTAGATCTATAGAGAACTCTAACTCTCTAACTTGTGGTAATCCAGATTCATTATCTAAGATAACATCATAAAAATGATCAACCACTAGAGAGAGATCTACATGATATTTTCCCAGATCATCTAGATATAAACATGAAATTTGGGAATTCATTATGCATATCCCATGATGCTCTGATCCTTCCCAAATCTCCTAAACATCTCATTCACCCTTTTTAAGTAACTGAATTCCCTCAGATGATGTGAAGATCACACTTTGGAGATAGACATCAATGAAACCATGGACTGGTATCAACTAGTCCATCATGAGAATGATGTCAAAATCTTAAATCTCAAGGAAAATGAAGTCTTATAAGATGTGACACCCACCAATATCTTTCGAGAAATCCATGCACTAATGTATATCATCCATTATAATCCAAAAATTAGTGTAAATCATCATAAGACCATAAAAATTATTAACAAAGATCCTAGGATATCCACAATGGGAATAGATATTAATCTATGAGAATACCCCCACACTAAAAAATAAGTGATTCTAATGTAGAGGATACTAGAATAGTACATGTAATAGTATAATTTCAGGAATCATTCTCCTTAGGTATAGTTACACTATATACATTTGGATTTATCTATGGTCATGTGATACTATCTGTCTACCCTATGTAGATTCAAACTAATGTCACTACAATTCTAGGTTCTGAATACCATGGTCATGTATTGGGCCTCAGCTAGATCAGCCGACTATACATCAGCTCTCTACAAGATTACAAGGTAATGAACTCACTCTTGTATGTGGAGTTAGTTTAGACTATCTCTCTCTTTATATACTGAAGAAAAAATATATAAAAGCACTATAGATGGCCCAACATGCCACATGATCGGCACTTGAATGGATCTCTCATACACTAAGGCCTTGTATGTCCTCATCTACCACATTGGCAGTGTCACGACCCGTCCTCAGGGCCCGTTCCGTGACTACCCCAAGCTCGCCTTCCATAGGTCAGGGGCTGGCGACTAGCACCAAGGCGTAATTCCCGGTAAAAAGGGAAGGAATTTCCTTTTTAAGTAAACAAACACAATAGATAAAGCAAGAAGAAGTAAACACTAATTAAAAACTGGGTACAACAGTAAGTGCGGAAAAGTAAGTGGGCCAGAATACAAACCCAAACTGAAAGTAATGTACAACTGAAAAAGGGAGTACAGCAACTGAAATGTAAAACCGCAGCCTTGAGCCATCCACTGGAAGTCTCAACTGAAGGGTGGGTACAGATAGCCTCCACAACTCCTCGGGTCCAGCCGTCCGCTCCGAGTACGTCCCGCCTAGTGGTCCACCTCCAGGTACCGACCTTCTCCACTAGCCTCAACCACGATCAGCGTTGTCCGTTGTCTACAACCAACACAACGTAGTGCGGGCATAGCCCATGCAGGGGTGAGTATAAGCTACTCAGTAGGGACCCTGAGACCCCCGAAGGTCTCCCAGAATCCACAAAGGATATTCCACAAAGGAAAGATACAATCATGAAGTAACATCCAACACTACTTAGGTATATTCCCATACATATACCTAAGTTATCAATTCCAGGTCAGCTCTAACATCCGATCCCATGTTCGATCACATCCACACAAGATAGCACAACTCAATCCACATAGGAATGGAAAACAATATTAATCTCACACAGGTATACTTCTTTGTAATACAATAGAGATGATCAGGTGAAGCCACTAATTCATCTAAGTCATCGGACCCACACAGGATCGATAGGTACTAACCCCCGCAATGACCCACAAAGGATCGATAGGTAACTAACCCCCGCAATGACCCACAAAGGATTCGACCCACACATGATCGATAGGTAATTAACCCCCGCAATGACCCACAAAGGATCTGACCCACACAGGATAGATAGGTAACTAACCCCTGCAGTGATCCACACAGGATCGAAACCACACAGGATCTGTAGGCACTGGCAAACACAGGACCGCTGAGCGCTGACCCACAAAGGATCTGACCCACACAGGATCGGTATCACGGATTCACGTAGGATCGCTGAGTGTTGTAGTCATCGTCGTCGAATCCACGGAGGATTTCTGCACATTCATCATCGTCGTCGCAATCACAGCCAGCTCTAGGGTTCCCGCACATTGCAAGCTCATTCGGGAGGGTCCGCTCCACGAGACGAGGGGCTGATACATCAACTGAGACATAGTTCGGAGTTGATGTGTCCAAAAGTTCCGTATCGTCAATAGGAACTCAACGTCACAGATGGCGCGTCAATCGGACGCCCGGTCTGAGAGTTATTGGCTTTTTCGTCCCAGGGGACCGGTTGGTTTTTAAGTCAAAACCAACCCGACCATACTCCAACTGTGTCCAAACCTCGAGTGGAGTAAGACAAAAGGTCTGTCTCACTTAGTGGAATCCAACAAAGTCAACAACACATCAATCGGACGTCTGGAGCTCAAGCAATAGGTGTTTCCGCTCTGAGGGCCTGGTTGGTTTCGTGTACTAACCAACCCGGCCTAACCCAAGGTACTTCTAAACATTGAGTGTAATATACCAAAACGACGATCTCGATCCAAGGATCACTACGCAACCAACGGTGAATCGATCGGAGGTCAGTAGCCCATGTTATGGGAAACAGACCGAAACAGTCCGAAAATGGGGGGTCTGGGCCCGGTCCGACACGGCCCAACCCCCCATGGGTCGGCCCGGCCTGGTGCCACCGTTCCGGCCCGAGGCGGCCCAGCGTGGCTGAGCGGGTCGGCTCGACGCTGGCCGAGCGGCCGAGCGAAAGGGGGCGCAACCCCCATGGATAAAACCGCGGCCCCCGCGTGGGGGCCGCTCCTTGCCTACGGACGCTGTCGAGCGCCACATCCCGCCTCCTCGGTCCCGCGCGGTTGTGGGACCAGCAGCCTGCCGCCACGACTTAAGCCACAGCGGCCCTTCCCGGCGGCACGCCGGCGGGGTTTTCTGCAGACCACCGGAGGCGCTCCGGTGGTCTGTTTTGCCTGCCGTCTTCGCCAGCGGTCCTCCCAAGATGGGCTCTTCACTGCAAAGACCTCAAAATTCCCTTGTGGCCTGCTTCATCATCATCCGATGATCCGCACACGAAGAAAGAAGAAACGGTGGGTTTGGACTTGTTCGTTGGACCGCACCCACCGCGTTAGCGGTTTAAAAGGCTTCTGAAAAATTTTAAACACATGCCGAGGATATAAATCACATAGATTTAATTGAATCAAAACCCCTACCTCAAGCGGTTGATGATTCGAAGATTGTCACAGGAGAAGGAACGTCACGGAAGAAGCGTCGCGGAAGAAGTTTCGCGGAAGGAGGATCGTTATGTTGCGGAGAAAGGATTCTTCGGCATCGCGTCATCGATCTCCGAGGATCCGGCGTTCTTGTCGACCTTCGTCGGAGGTCGGCGTTCTCCACGTTCTTCGTGTTCTTCGCGTTCTTCATCGAGGAAGGAGTGATTCACGGCTTGAGTGATTTCTCCCAAACCCTCTCGCACAACCAACATCTAATAAAATAAGAATTTTCTTATTTTATTAACACACAAGCCAACGCTTTGAAATTCAAAAAGAAAAAATCAGTTAATTGAATAAATTGAAGAGTTTAAACCGCCCAATTAATGAGGCATTTATTATCTAGAATAAAGGCAGGGGGTGACTTCATTAAAAAGGGGGGTGTGGTACGTTACTTAATTAAAGGAGGGGGTTGAAAAAGGTGACAGAAATGGTGGGGCTCGTGTGGGCCCCACCTCACAAATATCCTACCTAGGGGGTAGGATATTTTGGGTCCCACTTCATCCCCATAGCTTAGGTTAATCAAAAAATAAAATAAAATTGGTTGCACCACATTTATTTTATTCCTTTACTTAACCCCAAAATTTAAAAACCACACCCGAGAAAACGCAACTCCAAAAAAGGCATTTCTAATCAATTACCGGCACTGTGATTCCATCGGTGCCCTCGGAATTTGATTCCAAGCACCGGTTCAAAAGTTAGAAAAACCCACTCGTTCATTCACTGAACGTACCCGAGCTAAACTTCGGAAAATGATTCTGGGCACACCGGGCCTTGGAATCAGGCGCCGTCAGAAACTGTGCTCATGTAAAATTCCAAAGGGTATTAAGAAAACAAAATTTCTTGAATTTTACAGGTCTTTAAATCACTCCCACCTCAGGTCATTTCTTCCCCGCAATGATACATCGAAAACTAGGGAAACAAATGTGGGTACTGAGCACGCATCTGAGCATCCCGCTCCCAGGTGCTCTCCTGGAGGTTCCCGTGCTGCCATCTGATGTGCACTAGAGGAATCGACCATCCATGTAGTACCCGCTCCTATCGATCCTCGATCTCCACCGGGACCTCCACTAACGTCGCCCCATCATCAATGTCAAGCTCCCCATGGTCCATGATATGCGTCGGGTTGTGCACGTATCTCCTCAGCCGGGATACGTGGAAGACGTTGTGCACCCAGTGCAACTGAGGTGGTAGAGCCAGGCGATAAGCCACCTCACCTATCCTGCTGAGGACCTGGAATGGTCCGATGAAGTGTAGAGACAACTTGCCGGCTCGGCCAAATCTCTATAATCCACATCGAGGTGAGACCTACAAGAAGACGTGGTTGCCATCCTCGAACTCCAGTGACCTCCGCCTCCTGTCAGCATAAGACTTCTGCCAGCCCTAAGATATCCTCATCCGCTTCTGGATGACCTGGGCCATCTCCTTCGTGGCCTGGACCATCTCTTGTCCCACAAGTGCTGACTCCCCGGGGTCTGTCCAGCACAAAGGAGATCTGCAATGTCGGCCGTACAACGCCTCGTATGGTGCCATCCCGATAGTGGAGTGGTAGCTGTTGTTGTACGCGAACTCCACCAAGGGTAGGTGGTCCTCCCAGCTGCGACCAAAGTCGATGACACATGCGCGGAGCATGTCCTCGAGAGTCTAAATGGTCCTCTCCTTCTGACCATCTGTCTGGGGGTGAAAGGCGGTGCTCAGACGTAGCTGCGTCCATAATTCCTCTTGCAACCCCTTCCAATGTTAGAAAAACCCGCTCGTTCGTTCACTGAACGTACCCGAGCTAAACATCAGAAAATGATTCCCGGCACACCGGTCCTTGGAATCATGTGCCCTCAGAAACTGCGCTCTTGTAAAATTCCAAAGAAAATTAAAGAAAAAAATCCCTTGAATTTTATGAGTGTTTACAGGCAGCACCTCACTTGGCTATGTGAGTATGGTCTGTGGATACTAATATCAATGGGTGGAAGATAGAGATGATGTTTCTTACTATTGGTCAATTTAGTAACTGGTCTGGATATCAAACTGCTCAGGCTTGTACCCCTAGCCTCTCTCAGGTTATTCTCTTTGATAAGTGTCTAATTCATTATTCCAAAAAAAATGGTAGTTTTTTAAATATATTAACCTAATATCATATTGTTTACATGAGATAATCCCTGAATCTCCTAGATTTAGATAACTCTTCACCAATCAGAATATGTTTGATGTGGTGGAGCTCTCTAAGAAGGCCCAAATAATCCAAAACTAATAATGCACAATGATCAATGTCAATAAACTCTTAGGCTCTATTTATCTGCAACATCTAGGGATAAAATTAATAATTTAATTCCATATTAAAACCTATATAGGATATCTCGATATGATTATCAATAGTAGTAATAAAGTCCCACCATCTCATGGTGGAATCTTGCAGCATATATGTAGCGATCTTTCCACCCCTCTTAGTATGCATCTTTAGATGTTCAAAATAGATATCATGGAATCCCTTAATGACTCTACAACATGTGTTCAATAATCCCCTAAATATTTTGGTGGATTATACTATTATAACTCATGATCCTACTATACCAAATTCGAGGTAGGATGCGGTGTTCCCTAAATGGTTTTCATGAATAGAAAAAATACCTCCCTAAAAAGTTTCGCAGTACCTATGTCCTATACAACTATGGGTGTGGCAGCTGGAACTATGTGAGGATCTATTGGTAGACTATGGCCCTCCACATTTGAAGCATGATCACCACCACCATCCTTGCACGTGACTAAAGGATACCACGGTGGTATACTTATACAAATGAGAATTTCACACCCCGGTTTAACATCTTTATCAAAAGTTCATAGCTCGAAAGAGCATATATAGAAATAGGATAGGTATGGTCCTTTATATACAAGAATAGACACCTATACCTACTCTTAAGATTAAATTATGGGTTTCAATCTAATCATATATATATATGAATGTGATACTACCAACTTCCCATTACAATGGTTAAGACTACATCATGTTCTCTTCAATTGAAAATTTAATTTTCATTTCTTTCCCAAATTGATGTATTCAAAATTAACACAATTCATTTTAAAAGATTGAACCAAAGGTTCACCAAATTATGATCTATAAGGGATCATAAAAATCATGAAAAAAATGTGGTTCCCACCTAATCGACACCAATACCCATTCCAGAATACCATTCAAAACAACATGTATATATATATCATGGAAACCATCACAACAACATGAAACAAGTATTGTATCCAAAATGACTTGGAATAATACATGGAATGTGTTTTCCTATATAGTTCCTAAAATGATGAATGAGATGGATTACCCTCATCTCATCGAGTTACAACAAAATAGAACCCATAATCACATCAATAATAAAATCCCATGTATAGTTCATCAACTAATGGTGGAATCAAATCAACTATTATAGTCAAAATCTAGAGAACAACAATTTCATTTCAGGCAATTTCAATTTTCATATATGTGGGTTAGTGATCCCCATGAACGACTCATTACCAAAATATTATTCTTCCTATCCCTTTATTTTTTCCCAAAATAGTAATTCAAACCTAAAAAATAATCCTTCGATATCACTTTGTAGCATCACAGACCCTGATACTATTGAATGGTTCCCAAATTCTTATTTTCCACATGGCCTCAAGTGAATATCGCCAAACACTAAAGGTTTTTAACTAGAAACAAGGGCCTAGGTGTGTTATTGGGGATAATATTACCTCATCGCTATAGTGTAACATTGTGGAAATACCATATTAGATAAGTAGTGAAAGTGGTAATAATAATCATAAAATAGATAATTAGTAAAAGTAGATAATGATATCAAAATGAAACTCATATACAATAATGATGATGATACATGTCATAATTATCTTTAAAATATCCAAATAAAGTATTCATGGAAAGAGGAAAAGACATTGAACAAAAGTAAAAAAGGATAAAAAGTATCTCATCTAGCATCACGACCCTCAAATCTATCCCATGCTCCCCTAATTTTAAGTAGAAATCAAGAACACTTATATGGGTTATTTCCTTTATCATTAACTACAATCATATAGTCTATTTGGGTACCCAATGGTTGCCCAAATAGGTTATGTTATATAATCCATGTAGGTAACTACTCAATCCATAGTTCCATCCAATCGGTGAATATATAATAATAATAGTGTGTAGATGGTAATATAATGTCCAAGGAAGAAATAAATTCAAACAACCTATAAATTCATGGTTCTAATTCTATAACCATTACATTTCATCAATTTCATTTCAAAAATAAGCCCTAGAATTTATAGTCATGCCAGTTTCATTTCATAATCAAGATCATTTAATCAATCAATATTATTTAATTAATAATTTTCATGACCTAGAACAAATCCCATCATCCCGTATAGTGTTATTCTCAAAGGATTCCATAAACAAAAATAAAAAAGTGTAATTCAAAGACTAAATCCCAACATGTTCTTTGTCTTGCAATATGTGTCTTATAAACCATTTCATTCATTATGGAATTCATATTTTGTTCAAATACATGGAATTCATCATTGGGAATGTAGGTATTTCTCTAGGTTTAATATAAACCAACACCCTAAAGTCCAATCATTGGAATTCCTTATTGTAATCCTTATATCACTATTGTTGTTGTATATTATCAATTCCAATTCAGTTTATCCAAGGCAATCCACAAAGGGATCCCAAGTATCACCCATGGAATATATGATCATCAACCCTCTGATTCAATCCTTGGAAAACTATAAGGAGTCCATGTATCACTTGTAATATAATAATCATCCTCCTTGAGTGCGTCCATGGTAGTATATATATGCAGTCCAAGTGTCACTCTGTCACAAGCAAGGTTAAATCCAAATTATAATGTCAATGTTGTTTTTATATTATCCCATGTTCTACCCAAGGTATAATAGCATTAATTTAATCAAATAAGTTTAATTGTATCATGTTTTTCACCTTGTTAATTTCAGTTCAATCATTCCTCAAAAGGTTGATCAATTCATGTCTAATAATAGAAGGAATTCATCTATTTAACTCACCTAGGAAATTCATTATATTAAAAAACAAGCGATTAAACAAGAAATTCAATGTAATGATTCTTTGGTCTTAGAAACACATCCTCCTCCTTTAATCAAATATATTTTCAATTCAAATCCCCAGTCAATTCATCAATTAAATTCAAAATCAATTGAATATTCATTATTTAACAACCCTGTGTACGGGGAAAATGGAACACCTCATAAGTATCCAAATTCAATAGCCACCCGTGGTGGTCTAATTAATTAGATGACTCACACAAAGGTGTGTTTTATATTCAATGTTCATAACCATTTAACATCTATCAACAGACCACATTAATTGCGTAGGATATACCTATAAATTAATTTCATGGATTAAATTCCATTTCAAGGGTGATGCTATGAGAATTGGGAACACGGAACAATGACTTATATATAAAAAATAAAATTTAAATATATATAATGATGACAACTACTATAGATATGTAGTGGATATATCATCCAGTATCAAATCATATCAGAAGAAAATTAAAAAAAGGACAAAGAACCTATAAATTGGGAATATTATATTTCAGCTAAATAGAATAGATGATATTAATATGGAAAAATATTGACTAAAAAATAATTAATATCTCACTTATATAGATCCAATGGGTCTAACGATCCATGAATCTGATTTTGGACATAGGAGATCACCCACTTCGAATATTTTTCATCAAAAAGGGATTTCTACATGTTCTTTTTTGTGTGAAAGATTAATATTGAAATTATTATGGATATAAAATTGAATTAAAGGATATTTCTTAAAATCACTTGATTTACAAAGCCTCATGGTTTGGATTTAGGGTTTGAAAAATTATGTGGCAACCATGCACCCTTTGTTGTAGGAAGGGTCATATCAAATGATCTCCATACACAGTTTGTCTAACTATGCTCAGATCATGTGAAACTCCACTATCCAATCTACAGACATAGCCACATGGTTATGCTCTATAATTCACAAGGTTTTTATAACTATTAAGACTATAGATTTCTAATGTCCAGCTTAGAATGATTTGACATAACCGTGATTCTTTCCGGGAAGTTTATCTACAAACCGTGCGTTGGGATTTTTCAAGAAAAATCTTGATTCTAGGCTCTGAACTAACCTCATACTCCCCTGACACATCCATTGCCTCAAATTTAATTCTTATTATACTATATTTAATATTTTTAACTTAAAATTTGTGGAATGTAATGGAGCCGTACCTCATGAAATAACCATGTTCATATAATAGTTTCCCTTAAAATATATAGTAATTATTCCACAAATAAATAATAATTAAACACCAATATTATTAATGGTTACATATAACTCAAAAATATATTAACACATAATAATAATTTCTCAAGAATTATCACCATTTTACTATGCCACATTGTAATTGTATAGATTGAATCTATCAAATGTTCTTATTTTTTAATACAAAACATATTATAGAATAATTATTTAGTGTTTCATGATTTTCCAAATACATGTAATATTTTCTAAAATCATTGATAAAATCACACTATATCATAATTCTAAAAAATATATATAAACACATCCCTCATTTAATTTCCATTTAAAACAATTAACCATGCATCAATATCTTATTCTATAATACATCCTTAATATGATCAAAGATATGAATTATGTCATTATGATTCATCAACATCTACCCAATAATGATTCATTCTTAAAAAATAAGAATTTAATTCAAACAAAAAATCTATACATAAAGTAATTATTTAATGTTGCTGATATCCCATTTAACTACTACTATGAAATTTATGTCTATAAAAGATAAACAATCAACTACATAGTGGTATTTCCCTTTCCAAATGACATGGATGAGTTCATATTTTTAATTAATCTAAAATAAATACCCTTCTACATTGAAATTTTGAATAAATTTAATGGTTTCAGATAGATCAGATATTTTTTTAAAGGGATTTGTATGTTCAAAGTACATTCAAAATCTTTTTAAAAATCTTTTCCCCTTATAGGGATGATTAAATCAATTGTAATGTACGAGAAAGTTATTTGAGATCCCTTTCCATTCATCATGATAAATGGTAATTAATATATATAAGAGAATATAATTCAAAAAAGGATATTATTTATTCTTAGTCAAAATGAAAATGTTCCCATCTAAGGAAAATACTAGGAGAAATGACATAATACTTTTACCTTATTATTCATTATCTTATGAGAACCCTTTCTGTCAATTACCTTGGTAATGAGGTTTTTACTCTTTAAAGTTCAATATTGATACTATAAAAGGTCTAGGTCCATTAATGAACTATAGTTTAAATATTAAAAAATATATGAATCTCTAGGACAATGACAGGATTATTTTTTATTTATAAAAAATTAATTGATTATTCTTTATTCTAAAATAACATTAAGGTCATTCATAGAACTTCTAAAAAATAGAATTTTTTAAAATCTTGATAGAAAATGAAATTGTATATATTCATTTATCACAGGGATATCATGTTAAATTTATTTAAATAATTCATGGAATATAATATTTTATTTAATTTAAATTACTTTTAATATTTTATAAATCATATTTTTCATTTTCTTATTAATTGAATAAATACTATGTCAGTATTGCAAAAACATTTATAGTAGTTATATAATTAATAAAAATTAAATTTAAATTATTATCAATAAAATAATTATATAATGCCCAATTATACCATTAATATCAATTCAAAAGTTTATTTTTCCCCATATGTGAGCCCAAAATAGATTATAAAAATTATGAGAGTTCCATTTTGTGTTTTACTTAAAATTAAATATTTTATTAGTCATATTCATGTAAAATAATCCAAAATAAAAAAATATCGATTCTAAGATGACATGTATCATAATTTAATCATAAAATATGATTGGAATTTAAAATTAGTATCCTTATCACATATATTTAAAACTTGTAAACTTTATATACCATTTTACACAGTTCAAAAATATTTAATGTTTTTAATATTCATTATAACAAATAATTTAGTTAAAATTAGTAAATAATATTAATTATATTGATCATAAATACATAATAATATTTTTAAAATTAAATAAAAATTAGTGGTATAAATTCATCTTTTAATAATCCCACAAATTACCTTGAAAAGTGGGTTTTCTGGGAAATTCATTTAAAAAAGTATTTTCTTATATTTTTTCTATGGTAATAAATAATGATTATATGAATTTTAATTCATATATAAAGAAATATAATATCTATATTTTACATAATTACATCCATATTAGTGGTTATTTTATATTATCTAAAATGGATATTCATTATTCCCACAAATTTGTTTTCAGAAAATTGTGTTTTATGCAAAAAAATAAACATATTGGAAAAAAATAAAATATTATGGTTAAAAAGTATGTAACTAGATATTTATAAATAAGATAATCCATATGTTACTTTAAGTATAAAACCAAATTATATTGGTAATTTAAAATTAACTGATATAATTAAAATAAGTGATAGTAATCGGGAAATCTGTAAATTTAACAATTCCCTAAAAAATAAATCATTTATGAAATCCCTCAAATTTTACCCTAATTAAATTGTAATATGTTTATTTAAAAATTTATTTTCATTTTTTAATATAGAATAAAGATAATTTTCTTAATATAATTATTATATTTTATCAAAAAAAGAAATAAAAAGTATTTTTAAAAATATCGTATTTTTATGAAAATAATAACCTTACTAAAAATCGAGTTAGTATTAAATCTGAATTTTTCAATACAATTATATTGAGTAGGGCCATTAAATATGTATTATAATGTAATGTATCCTGTTAATACCATCCAATTTAAGGTCTATGTAATAAAAATCATTCATATTTAATGATATTTGATGGATCTTTTAGGCTCATTGAAGTGTTTTTTATGAACCAAAGAGCACTACATTCATTTATTATGTTTCAAGGTGTTAAATTAATCATAGATTTAAATGAACTTCCATAAAAATATAATTAAAATATTTTTGTCCATCTATGTAGAATTCAACGAAGTACTTGTACGAGAAAATTTCATACGAGATGTTTCGTGCACATTAGGGAGCTAAACCTCTCATTAAGGACATATTCCCACTCGAATAGACCTACAAGTTATTCTAATAAAATGGGCTAACAAATAAAGAACATGAAAACTGTTTTCTTTATGGACTCATATTATAATCCAAAATTAGCTCCATTATAATGGACCAAGAGAAAAAATTTGAATAATTCGTCATTAATATCAATCATCAGGTGTGTCGCCCTAGGTGAATATCATATAAAATGTAACCTAAAAATTAAAAACAACAAATCCTATTCATTGTAGCTATAATTTTTCTTATAATAAGTATTTATGATGAACCTGTCTTATATCTATCACATGCTCTGACACATTTTTAAATAACACGTCTATCTCAACCCAAAAAATAAAATAAACAAAAATACATTCAAACAACGTTGTGACATCCCACCACTAGAGGACATGGATCTATAACTAGACCAGCTATCATCTCCTACTACAAATCCCCCTCATTTTATGTTAATGTTTGGTGAATATAAGTGGGGATCTATAGAGATTAAATTAGGATACTACAACCTATATACCAATGTTTAAAATAATATAATAAATAACCAAGTAAGATACACCATTCACAACAATCAAATTATGTAGATAATTATGACATCAAATTAATAATAATAATAATATCATGGATAAACATGAATATAGTCTTTCTAACATAATCTCCCACTAGGCCGATCACATATAAAAAATAAAACGACTAATAAGGATTTAATCCCAAAATATATCATCACCACATCCAATAAACCATGTACATTCTGAGTAACATGATTGATGAATCCCTGACCTCGAATGGTCTTTTACATAGAGCTAAGTGAGATTCTACTCAGGTACCCACGTGAAATGGTGGTTTGATTAGGGTGTTAGTAAATAACTCAGTAGCCCATTTCCAAAGCCATTTTGTACTACACTAGAAATTCAATGATATGTACAGGAGACAAGATTTATAGAATAAAAATATTCTATAAAAAAATATATAAAACCCAAAAATACATTCTTCGAACAGATGTTGGAATTTCTTGTAGTAATTCAAGGTAGACATTTCCAACTAGCATACCAAAACCACCCCATTTTCAAATTCATTTAACCTAGGAAAATCCAAATGAAAATCATTGATTCTCAAGTAAATGATATTGATCGACCATACCTACCTAGTCCAGTGTCTATTTGTTTTCTATAATTTGAATACCCTATAGGTGAACTATTTCCACCCTCAAGGTATCCCATGATCATGCCCCTTTATAATGAGTAGTGGACTGTTGAAGTCAGAATGAATCCCTCATACTCAAGCCCTCAAGATCAAACCCATGGTAATACCTGTGTTTCTTCAATGGTATGTCAATACCATCTTTTTAGATAGGGGAAATATAATCATATACATCTAGGGTTTAATGATTACTATAAAACCTATTAAATCAAATTGAATATCCACTAGCTCAAATAGTTACTACCCATAGCATTCATATATTATGGATCCTTAGTAAGACCATCCTTAGTGAATCCAATCAATCATAGTGGGTTTCCTATTAATTGCATCGGGGTTGAAACAACCCCCTATTGATGATAAATACTTTTCCATGGGGATATTCACCCAACATAATCCTCAAACAGCCCTCTGAATCGTAGATATTCCAGGAATCTAATGGTATAATGGTTTTGTTATTCAAATCTTATCTCACAATGAATGCTCAGTAATCTCACTATTTCAATGGAATCTATAAAATAATGGAATTAATATATGTTCATTATCATATAAACAAATATTAGATCCTAAGGGACTCTATTAGGAATCCACCATTTCATAAAACATAATGAACTATAGTAAAAATAGAAATCCCTCAAAATAATATTGTGTAATTGGATCCCAAAAATCTCAAGCATCAATGAGTATCTTCCATAACAAATAATTGACTCATATGAATCCATTTAAATCCCAATAATGTACATTATAGTGGCCAATTTCCATTCATACATGAAAAGATTTTATAATAACCTCTATCAACTAAAAATATTTCAAGGGAAGGATGAAAGCCCCTAAACATTACACTATACAAAACCATGTAGGTTCACTACATCGGTATGGGTTCTAGTCGAAACCCACTACCATATCAACCCCATACAAAACACATCTACTTAGGTATGGTCATCCACCATGTCACTAACTAGATCCCCTAGGTAATTATATTGAAAAGGAACCTTACCAAAGGACAAATGTAACAAAAATTAAAAAGAGCAATGGTTTTAACATGGGGTATGATATACTCCTTGGGAGAGCCATAAATATTGTATTGTATAAATGGTATGAAGGGGTATGTCTTAATGGTTATGATTTAATGTTATGTATCATAGACCCCATAGTGTCCAAGGTCATCTGGGTTTTTCCAATAACTCCACTCGTCAAATTTCTATTAAATTATATCCACCCATGTTAAATTAATCAGATGGGACCTCACTCACCCTAATTGTGACCTCAGTCTCACATGTCATCAAACCCCCTTCTCATTGCTTTTCACAACTAGGTATCCTATTCTCTTGGTCATTAACCATCAGTAGCTGAGGAATCAAGACATTATAGTAGATCCCTAATTGCCCAAGAATACTTTCCTTTTAATATCGAGTTCTCATACATATATAATGATTTAATTTATATAAAACCTTTAAAATTAAATAAAAAAATAAATAATCAGAGGGTTCATATCTATATTACTGAGGTCGCACACCAACATGCATATAATCATCTTATATAAAGCTATATAACTCGTAATAGGACCACCTACATCTTATAAATCTTTTCTATTTAGGGAGAACACGATGGTATCTATTATTTGGATTGTACATGTCCTTTTTCTACTTTTCATAGTCCACGTGACAACCCACAGAATTCTTGGGTACATATGCCGTATAACAACATCACATCATTTAATTATAATACTTTATAATTATTATTATTTTTTAATGTAAAAATTGTTCAAAAATTAAAAGGTAATATTTTCTCATAATAATTTTATCCAATTCCATCTAGAGGGACTACAATTTAACACCCTAAACATTTTTTATATTAAAAATCAATGTTTGTTGGCATATACGACAGGCATGACCAATCCTTATCGATCCATGTAATATTAATATATAAATGTTAATATTTTAACCTAGGAGTCAAATAAGAATGTTTTAATAGGTATGACTAAATTATAAATTATATATAAAGGTCCTACTCAATATAAAATTTTTAATATGTTTTAAGTAAATAGTCACTCAAATTATAGTGAAGTCATTTTATTATGAAAAAATACATTTTAATAAAAAATGATTTTAATTCTTTTCAGTGAAAAAATAATATAATTAAATTCATGAACTAATAGATATTATATTTCATAAAATAAACATATTTTCTAAATCAACATATCATATTTATATTACTATGAAATTTTGGTTTTTTTCTAAAATTATTTATTTTTCAGTGAATATTGAAAATTTTAGATGTTCCAAATATTGTCATTTATTTTCATTAAATAAACTGATGTTAATGTCACATTATATTATTTTTAAAAACTGTAAAAAAAATTTAATATAAATAATAAATTTAATTTAATTTTATTATTCAATTTTTGGGGTTTTGGTATTAGTTCATTTTATGCATAAAAACACCGTCTTCTGAAAAATGTTTTTATTTGCCTGGCGTTTTTATAATTTTAGTTAATTATTATTATAAATTATAATTATAAATTATTTAAATTAATGTTAATTATTATATAAAAATATATTTATTTATATATTCAATATTACTAGTCATATAGTACATGTAAGATCATCTTTTCCTTGAGAAATGTTTATTTTTTAAAACCCATTTCTTTCATCATTATTTCTAGGATTATTATAAAATTATTATCCACCTCATATATATATATAATTTTTTAAAACATAATCAATAGATATATTATATATATTTGATATTATTTAATATGGTCAATGTAATTTTAGTTTCTAATTGATAATAAAAATAATAAAAATTTGTCACCTAGGGAAAAGGTTAAATCGGGTTATCTTACGTTAAAACTAAATGATAAAGCCACCATTTTTCTTCTAAAAAATTAATAGATGATTTTACTTGGTCCCTTATGACCTTTGGTACAATATTTAATTTTTAATCTAAATTTTTCAATGAAAATGACCTATATTATTATTTTTGTTCTGAAAAAGACAAAATGTCACTATCTTGCTTTTAAATATCTATTAGGTGTTCATTTATAGAAAAAAAATTAATAATATGAATATTTATTAGTGGTTATTTATAATTATATATAGTTATTTTCTTAGTGGTAGTTTATTAATAAATTTCATTAATTATATAACTATCAAAATTCTTATGTAACACAAACACATTTTTTCAATTAATATAATAATAATTTAAATGATTTTAGAAATATTAAAAGTAATATAAATTAAAATAATTCTCAATTTACATGCATTATTTATAAAAATATAACATCGTATAATTTTGTTAAAATATTATATGATAATTATATATTTTTACATATGTTTATATGTCAAATTGAACGGATAGTGTCAAAATTGACATTAATGAAATAATAAATAAATAATATTTTATTTCGTGATTTAAAATTCATAAAAATATTACCAATGCTTAATTTAATATAATATAGTTTAAAATATCTATGATGGTCCATTTATGACTCATTTATCCATTGTGATAACCTTCTTAGACCGTTCATATTGAAATTGATGTAACTGTAGTTGAAGTTAAATGGGGTTTTTCACGTTACATGCGACTATATTAAATTAATTTTCTACACATATATGTTTTTTATTCAAAAAAATGGATTTAATATTTAAAATAAGTGGGTAACAATTATCTAATAAGAATCATTTTATAGTTAGGCTTGAAATAAAAAATAACTAGTTTTGAAAACTAATTACTAAGGTGTGAACTAAAATGGTTAAATTGAGTAACATTAGATTTAAAATAAAAAAACATGTTTAATAACATTTTTTGTGGATGTATGTATCAAAATTATATTTTATCCAATACATTATTTATAAATTTTTTAGTCACTTTTATTCAAGAGATATACCATTATGGAAAAGGATAGTCTATTTTCAGAAATGTCACTCTTTCTCACCTATAAAAGGTCACATCCTCTCAGATTTTATTTAAACATATAATGGATTTTGGTTAATCCAATTACGATCCTGATACATTACATACTTCCATTACCACATCCGATATAATTTTTTTGGATTATAAAACCCTCCTTTGAAGGCTTTTGGAAAAAACTTATGTTGTTTTTCTGATGAATATTTATAATTTCTAACCATGAATTTTTATTTTATTTCTACTTATTCCTAGTTAAATACTTAATAAAATATTATGTGATAATAAACCAGTAACTTTCATGAAATGATATATTTTAATGTTTACTTCAAACACTAAAACCATTTCTAAAATCATCTAATGGGAAATTATTTCATTGTTAATGTGTACAATAGACTATAGCCTTATGAATAGATGTAATTAGTTTTCCATCACCTACAATTAATATGGGTTAAAATGATATATTAGAATTAATTATTTATGATATTAATGAAATATTTATCAATATTAACAATTATTATATCATTTAATTACTTATCTTTTAATTTACTATAAAATTATACATTTGTTTGTGTGTACAAATGACAACCCCCTCCACTAAGTTTTGTGATTTTTTTTCAAAACTATATAACATAGATGGTGTATATATATATATATTAATATAAAATAGGTTCTATATGATATTATTGTCATTATTGGGAAATAATATATTTCATACCATATTTCCATAATAACTTTTAAAATTTTGAAATGTTACTTATGCATATGTCAGGTCTACCGGCTACATTATTGTCACAATATTAATTTTTCACAGATTTATTACATTATTGGTTTAAAAAATTAGAAATTATTTATCAAAATTATAATTATCTCATGATTATTATTTTGGAGATTTTATAATAATTACCTCATAAACCATATCCAACATACCGATGTCATTTTAAATATGTGAGTTAAATATCCTCAAAACATCCAACATTATGTCAATTAAATAAATAATTTTATTGATAATTCTATAATGTTTACTAAAATGAAGAATAAATGTTATAACTTTTCTTATTAATGAATTTAATTATCAATATAGAATTATTTCGGAAGATAAATAATGCATGAGATCATAAGGGGAAAAGGTAAAGGACATTCCTCTAAAAACAACATTTAAGGTTTACCTTCAAAATATATTCTTCTATGTACATTTCCTTCTAAATGTTTCATGAAAAATTTTATTTAAAACTAAATTGATCACAAATTTGAATTTTTTTCATATTTTAATTTATTTACAATTTTTTTAAAATAATTTTTTTAATGTTGTACTTAAGGGACACTTTATATTGAAACTGTTCTTTAATGGATTTAATGATTTATCTTATGAATCGTTATTTTCCATGACCATATTTATAAAATTATTTAATAAATTTATTTTCTTGGATATAATTGAATTATCATGGGAAATTTACTTCTATTTTGATTTTCCGTCAATTTTTTTAGAAAGTAATATTTTAAATATTTTATATAAAAAATTTTAAATTCATTACAAAATAAAAATGGAATGTCATATTTTAATGTTTATGGAATCAATAAATATCCAATCACAATAAACCATTATTTGATATTATAATTTTTTTATAATATTCATTATTTTATTCAGAGAAAATCCACCTTTTTCATTATTCTTTTTGTTTTGAAAAAGTTTATTAAATGATATTGATATTTTGGTATATGGATATATATTTAATATGGGTTATAACGATCACTCTATACCACACACTTAATTTTAGAAATAACAATTCACTCTCTATATCACTTTATCTCTCTCATTAATGTTATGCATCACTTAAAAATTCACTATGTTTGTCTCTCACATAAATACCATGATTATTATTACTTTTATAAATGGGGGAATAAATTACATATATTCATTTATCATATTGTTTAAATATGAAATATCATTTGATTATGAAATGAGGATATATTATTAATCACTTTTATTTCCATGAATAATTCATATATTTTTGCCTTATAATTTATTTTCATTTTTAGTACATATAATAATGTTCATGATCTGATGGTTTATCCAATATAGTTTCCTTATGCTTGAGTAAAGAATTTTTCTCATGAGAATATTTGTATTGGAATATTGTGTAATACAAATATACTTCAGGACATTGTCCCCATATGATATTTCCATGTAAATTATCCTTGACTTATGATTATCTTATGTTCTTTTCTTCTTTTACATTTCATATTTTTTCATTATCTTATGAAATAATGTTCATTACGTTGTTCTCTCATGTGATTATTCAAGATAATCAGTTCTAATACAATTATATGCCACTCCATAAGGGTGAAATGTAAAAATTTTTATGAAATATAATTTATAATACTTTCATGAATTGAAAATGGAACTATATAATATTTTTTCCCTTTATGGTTTCTTATCAAATGTGTTATGAAAATAAAAATGAAGAAATATTGAATTTATTTGTAATAAAATGTGTATTTTATCCCAATGTATAATTTTTATGAAAAAAGATATTGTATAATTAGTCAAGAACTAATATGTTTATTTATTTATATATTTCCTTGTATAAGCTTTTTATGCTTGTTATATGTTTTAAAGAAAATCATCTATTTTTATGTATTATTAGTAACAATAAAGAGGTCAATATAAATGTTATGAAGATATTTCATGAAAAGAAAATTAAATATATAATAATTTTTAATGAGAACATGGATACTATGTAAAAGTTTCCACTTTTGAAGTAATATTTGTTTATGTAATTATTATTTAATAATTCTATTAAACTATAAACCAAAAATACCATAAAATTAATGAAAAATTATTCATGACTTAAATATCAATATTATCTAATGATTAAGGATGGTTCCATATAGTTTGTATCAGAGAAAATTATTATAAATGATCAAATATTATAGTGTTTTCATGTTTGGTTAACGAAAAAGTGATGGATAACATCATGGGTTTGGGAGTTTAAGGATGATCAAAAGATAAAATTGTAAAAAAAAATTGAGGTTTTATGTGATGGAAATTTATTTGAGGAATAATGGTTGAATTAAAATTTGAAGAATAATTTGTTTAATGAGGATTTTTGGTGATTAATATTATTTATGGAAATTATTAGTATAACTTAGACAATATATGATAGGGAAAAATTCATTTTTTGGGTGGCATATTAATAAAGATTGAAGTTATTTATAGATAAATGTTAATATTATTTTTGAATAATTTTTTATCAAATCATACTAATCTGTGGCTTTTAATATTAGATGGAATATTTAAATAAAATAAGTATAGTTATTTATTGAATGATTTGTGTTGAAATTTTTGGATTTTTTATAAATCTATGCTTTCTATTTTAATTAATTATATGATTGTTTAATAATTTGTAGATTTATAATGTGATATACCATTTGGTTTTTATTAATTTATAATCATATGAGTAATGTATTTTTATCCTTTTAAGTAATTATGTGATAAGTAAGAAGATGATTTTATTTCATAAGGATTAAAATGTTCATTTTGATTACTCATCATTCATTGAAATATATGATAATGCCATTAAAATTTATTAAATGATGATATTATATTATTCTTGTAAGTAAATTATTCTTATGTTATTAGTCTACATGGTATAGAATTATCCAAATCTATCAAAATTTTCTTGAAATGAAATTCTTATCCTATTTTCTTGATTTATTAATAATCAATAATATTTTTCACAACTATTAGTTTCAGGATTTTTTGGTCATTAAAATTCTCATGATCATTCGATTATTGGGTTCATAGTTTTTTTCACTCACCATAATTATTTTTGAATAAATAATTTCTTCAATTTCTATATTTTCACTTCATACTAATTCATTATAATTAGGAGACCAAGTTTTATTTATTTTATATTAACTTTTTTATTTTAATTTCCCACTTATAAATAGAAATTTTTTCATTCCTTCTTATGATGTGGGATATCAAAAAATTTATTTTCAAATTTCATATTATTGATTATGAAGGACTATTATAATCTGAAATGAAACATTTTATTAGATCATTAGAGAATTTTTCAACCCAGTATTTTTTATGAAAAATATAACTACATTGTTGGCCTATAAAGATGCAACACTAAACCTAAACCAAACATAAAATATTAACATTTAAATATGAATTTTATAACATTGTTATCAAATGGGAGGTTATTAATAGGTTTAACATATTTATTAAATATAAATATATAAATTTCCAACAAACTATTAATGTATTGATAAATTCTCAGTAAATAATAACTCAAATTTTAGAAAAGTCATCTTATTCTTCAAAGATAATTTTTTTTAAAAATAATTTCCATTTTTATTTCCTAAAAAATTATAATTATTATTTTTAATTTTTATAAAATGTATTGTTTATAATTTAAATTTTCTTTAATAAACATTTGATAATTAATTCATGTTGAAATTTATAGATTTTTCTTAAATTTCATATTTTTTAAAGAATGGTGAAAAATGTTAATTTTTAAAATACATTGAATTAATTTTATTAAATTGTGTAATTTAATATAACATTAAATTTTTTATGTGGTATTAAGGGGATATATGAAACAATCACTAATAATAAATGAAATATTTTCATTTGAATAATAAATATTCCATAATTTGGTATATGATTATTTTATGTTAAAAACTTGGTTTTCTGAAGACACTTTTTATGTTTATAATTTTTTTCTATTTCAATATGATTATATAACCCATAAAGTTAAATTATTTAAATAAAATATATATATATATTGTATCTATATATATGATTTTAAATTCATATAACGGATATTGCAAGTCATAGTGTTCATGTAAAATCAGATTTTCCTTAATAATGTACATTCCAAAAAACCCACACATTTCATAACACATTTATGGAATAATAGAAATAAAACTTATTACATTAAAATAGATTGAATATGGGAAAATGGATTCAATGTTTTTAGTAATCACAATTAATATTTTTTAATTGGGTCAACATAATTTCAGGTCATAATGTATTACAAATAGAGTAAAAAATCCATCACCTCGGTAAAACGGAAAATCATATTATGTTTTCTTAAGACAATGAGAAGAGTAAAACATTACTGACACCGTATATCTTAATTTAGTGCTAAAATCGTAATATTTAAATATCTGTCTTTAATGAAAATAATTGAGACCCAATTTTTTTCTTCCAAACCTTATAACATCATAAGGAAAAATAGGATCAATAACAACCTTGAGGATATTTTTGGTTAATAGTTTTATTGAATTATGAAAATATCTTACAAAAAATGAATTACTTTTTTGGATCATTTATCCCACATAACATAACATTTATCTTTCATTAATATGTCATCATAACCCCTAAGAAATAACATTCAAACATCACTCCTTCATCCTCCTTTATTATAACCTAGTAAAAACATAACTTTATAAGGGTGTGATTATTTTCTAAATAAAGTAAAATTTAAGAATTAACAAATAAATATAAACAATGATCTCAATAAGAGCATATGGGTAAGATTGAATAATCAATGCACATGAGTATAATAATAGAATATTTAAACACATCAATAGATGGATCATAAAAAATGAAAACACAGAATAAGATTTTAATAATGAAAATAGTTATAAGAATCAATAATTATATTCCATGTGATATAAATACTTGTAAAATGAAACATCATAATCCCATAGCATAATATATAAAACATATTGGTATATTTGGACACAATTTCCATATCACTCTTAAAATAACTATTACAAGTGGAATTACTATAGGGTTAACTTTCATACCAAATGCATTGGATGGATACAAATAACCCATTAATACTTGGTTTATCACAAAATCACCCATATTGGTTTATCACATAATAACCCATTATTGGTTTATCACAGAACCAAATTTTATGGGTTAATAATGTAAGAACCCGGATTTTCTTTTCATGTGTGTTTTTCCTTTTTCTGGAGTTTTTGAGAAAAGAAGAGTTTTTGGAAATTTTTGAAGTACAAGACATGTACATTATGATTACACTCCATATACTTTGTTACCACAGGAGGCCATGTGCTAGCTATTTCATGGGCACACACACAATCATGTCGGGTGACATGGAGGCCACTTAAAGCAGAGTATAGAAAAAGAAAGTACACATCGTGTACTTCAAAATTACACGCCGTGGATTTTGTTTTTTTCATTAAACGCTATGGGTCACATATGATAGAAAAAACTGTCTTCTTCTAGACTTTCTTCGTCTAGGAGAACCCACACGGCTGTAGATCTTCGACGAACTCTCGAGCCTCCGTCCGTCCTACGAATCAAACTTCATCGTTTGCAAAGGAATTACATCGGTGAGTTCTCTCTTCTTCTAAAGCATCATTTACCAATTCCTTCCCTTTTCCATGTTATCATCTGTTAAAAGTTTTATGCGTTTTCATAGATCTATGATGTTCTAAGGTGGTTCATGTTTCAAGGTTCAAGTATATTGTTCTCCTAACCCCGAGGTATGTGGTTTGTGCCTTTCTGTAGAATGTTTTTGAGTATTATGTTCAAATTCCACCTATACCCTTGAATGGCGTATTGCATGTTTACTATTTTCCCTTTTTTTACTTGTTTTTCTTGTATGATTATGTAGAGGTTACTATTTTTGAATAGGGTAATTAACCGTGATTTGGATGTTTTTCACATGCATGTTTTGTCTATATTTGACCTTTGGGCATAGTTTGTCTGTTTGGTTGTTGTTCCCTTTTCCATGCCTACTGTTGTAGGATGGAGTGACTTTTGTTTTGACATACTATTATGTTGTAGACTGCTAACCAAGTTTTTCTTGAGGTTTACATTGGATGTTACACGATGCTATGCTTTCTTGACTTACACAGGGCCGTGAGAACCTTGTGTATAGACCCTCGGGATATTTGACGTTGAGGACTTCTCTAGAGTGTCTTTATAATTACGATGCGAGACCACATAGGTAAATTGATGTTGATTTATTCCCCATAGTGTTTGTAGTCCCTCGACAAGGGACATGGGGGGAATTGAAGTTGAGTGCTTCCCCACTGCGTCTTTAGTACGATACGAGCCTATATGGGGAATTAATGGTGAGTGCTTCCTCAGAGAGTCTATAATTTAGCTGAACCAGAGGGGTGAGACTGTGTGTTCTACCCAAAGGGTTGCTTGTACTTGAAAGGTAGAGCCAGAGGGTATAGGTTGTGGGTACTTCCCAGATGGTTACATGATGTGTTATCTGTTATGATATTGCATACTCTGTGGTGTTTTAAATGCTTAAACTATGGAATTATTACTACTTAGTGCTTCCTTGTTTACTGCATTCTGTACTTTTTCCTGCCATATACTTACTGACTGTTAGACACATATCTTTGGGTGGTTTCCCATTGGGATTTAGTCTGACACCCTTTTTGGTCCATTCTTTTGGGCCCAAACAGATTTTATTGCTGCAGGTTTATACAAGGGAATGCACCCTTCAACTTCAAGTACATGATTGCATTGGAGCTAGAGAGCATGGGACCAAGCCGAGGCTTGCAATGCTGAGGAGTTACTCATTTTTTTTTCCTTTTTTACTTTGGTTTAGTATTGTATTCAGCATTGTTACTTGTTTGGAAACATTCCTAGACATATATGTATCATGCATCATTTATTTATATTTCTCTCTAGTTGTTTCTTTATTAGTCTTCCATTGTTTACTATTGTTGGGTATTTACTGATTTCGCTATTGTGTGTTGTTTACTTCCATTGTGCACTCTTACAATGAGGGCATTGTTTCCCCACTATCACTCCCAAGGCCATCACTGCTAGTCGGTAGCCTCTGGTGTTTGGGGAAATACGCTTGAGGCCATGTGACCAACCAGGTACGAGGCGCCTCTAGGTGGCTTCCAGAACTGGGATGTTACAAAGTGGAATCAGATGATTGATTTTCTCTTGATTTACTGTTTGGAGCCTCTAGCGGGGGATAGGATGGAATCGGTACATGTTAATAAGTTGTGCCCAGGAGTAGCTAACTCATGTACAGGGAAAATCCAATCTACCTTGTTATTGCAATTTATTCTAGTTTGGTAAGTTTACGGTTGATCTGATTTTCAACGATGGGTGACTCACATGTTTTGTGTTATTACTATTGATGTTATTGAGGTTCTATTTTTTTCTCAACCCGATGAGATAAGGGTATTCCATCTCATGCATCATATATACACTTGTTAGAAATCAAATTCCATGCATTATACCCTGCCATCTAGGGTGAATTAGCAATTTCATGTGGTTGTGATAGATATTGTGTAGAATATAATTGTTGTTGTCATAGATTCCTCGATAAAAATATCTGCTTCTTCTTAGAGCATTGATTGTGTAAGGTTTTGTTTCAATAAACACAGAACATTGGTTCCTGAGGTGTTATGGGATCTCATGGGCCGGAATTTGGTGGTTCATTGACATGTTTACCTTGTTTATATCATTTTTGAGATGCCAAAATATGATTCATGGGGAGTATGGGCCCTCTTGGATAAGAATTTGGAACTTTCAGTGCTTTTTTCAAGGTTTTCTGGGTTCCAAAGTAGTTTCTGAGGCTTACTGTTTGGAAAAACCCAGAATACACACCGTGTAATGTTAAGTACATTCCATGTGTTCTTCTGTTCGGGAAGAATCATTTTTTCTTATGTACACTCCGTGTACATTATGTACATGTCATGTAGTCTCTGATCGTGTCATATTCAATATGGGAAGAAACACTGTATTGGAAATGTCTGGTGTAAACATACAGTGTCAGCGTTGATCACTCCATGAAGACTAATCCTAGGAACCCGGCCATGTAGCTAACAACATGGGTCGGTGGAGTCTCTTCTTATACATGTTGTATCCCCCTTGAACACACTGTGTATTCTGACTCAGGTACTCGACCGTGTCACGAACTACACGGGCTGATGTTATCCTTTCACATACACACCATGTCTATAAGGAACACACCGTGTAGTTTGAGAAATATATCTGACCGTGTCACTAACAACATGGGCCAGGTGAAACTTGTCCAGCACATGCCTTGTCTACCATGAACACGCCGTGTAGTCTGGACTTATAAGTGTCATGTGGCTTAACCATGTAGAAGTACCCAGTAAGGGGAAGATTTTTCAAGTACACGCTGTGTGTTATGAAAACACACCATGTGTTTGGGGTGTTAGAAGACCAGTTTAGGAATAGGTACACGTCCATCTGAATGACGTCAGGAAGAACACCGTGTAGGTAGCGTACATGTCTTATAGTCGTGTTTTGTAAAACATGAATGTTTCTTTCCTCTAGTTCTCCACTTACACTCATTGTTTTCAATCCTTGATAATTTTGATCTAAGGTGTGAACTTGACCTTCCATAGTCATGCCACCTAGACGTCCTCTGGTTGTATGCCAGTTGCAAGGCGATGATCAGATAGCGGACCTGGCAGATCAGGGACCACCTACATATCCTCCTGTTGTGCCAGTCTTGGCACTAGCAGTTACACCTGTTACCGGTGCTAATGAATAGTTAAGGGAAGGCTTCATGAGAATGATGGAGACTTTTTAGGGATCACTGCCTCCTACCCTGTCGATGGGTGTTTTGAAGCGGGTCTTCTAGTTGTAGCATCCTCCCACCTTCTTAGGGGATGGAGGACCTCAGGCTGTAGATTCATGGCTCGAAGCCATGCTGACGATCTTTGAGCATCTGGAGACACCTCCATAGAGGAAATTCAAGCTCGCTACCTATATGCAATGGTATTCCTCCATGAGATGGTGGGATGTGATCTCACAGTCGGGTCATCAGCAAGTTATGGCTTGGGAGGTGTTCCATCTTATCTTTTACGATTACTTCTATCCAGAGACCCTGAGGGCTGAACTAGCCTGAGAGTTTTTGATCGTTGTGTAGGTTACTCTATCTGATATGGATTATTCCTCTCTTTTCACCAATCTTCAGCGTTTCACACCATTTCTGAGAGGATATGGGTTATTCCTGGAAATGAAGTTCGAGAATGGACTCTGAAAAGACATCTTCTCTCAGGTGAATATATTCAGGTTGACTTCCATCGATTCTATCGTCAACTAGACATTAATCAAGGATAAAAATCTGAGGTAATTTGGGGTTGTGAACCTGGGTGGCCCAACATACAGAGTTAGTGCTCCGCCAGCTGATAGGTGTAAGTGTCATAGGGAGACTACCTGGGAAGATCCGAGTATGCAGGATGCATCTTCAGGAAGCTGGGTGGTGTGCTACCATAGCTGGAGAAGCATGCATATGAGGCAGTACTGCCAACGAGACCACGTAGAGTGATGATCTTACAACAAGTTGGGACACCTTTAGCATTTCTGTCAGATCTTTTCACATGAAGCTCGTGACAGGGGTTCATCTATGACTCCCCATACAAGAGCAGCTCTACCAGTTTCTCACCAGTCTAGGAACTATAGTTCTTCCGGCCGTTCAGGCTGAGGTGGAGGTCGCGGCCGCTGTGGTCAGTCACTGGGCCACCAGCGACAGCAAGGTGGATCATATCAGAGTAGTTAGGAAGGGTCACAGGTCCGCAGAGCTGGCCAGAATTTTGCAGTGGAGCAGACCCATCTAGAGTAGGATCTCGACCCCTCTACTGTTCATGGTACTATCCAAGTTTCCTCGGTTTTATCTTCATCTCTTTTCGATACTGGTGAAATTCATAGTTTTATATATGTAGCGGTTGTGGAGAGCTTTGGGCCCTGTGTATTTTCTTCTGCCGATGTTTTGACACAAGAAACTCCATTGAGGAAAGGAAAATCTGGTGTACGTCAGTGCAAGTAGTGCCCTCTTGAGGTTGTTGGGTGTCACATCATTGGGGATCTTTATGTTCTATAGGTGACAGGCTAATATGTCATTCTCAGAATGGACTGGCTAGTTCCCTTCTAGGAATTCGTTGATTGTTATCACCACATGTTGATTTTTATATCACTAGAGGGTGGATCTTTTCTTTGTAAGGGTGAGTGGGATGTCCAAGTGAGCAGAGAGGGTCCAGAGCATCATGGGATGGGAGAAGTTATGGCTCAGATTGCTAGTCTTCATATGGATGACTAGGGGACTTCACAGTTAGTCTTTCCGCTGGTGGTGGATCATTTCAGATATGTCTTCCCAGAGGACTGTTCAGGTTTTCATCCAGATCTTGAGTTAGACTTCTTGATTGAGTTTGTTCTAGTAGTGACACCAGTGTCCATTCCTCCTTATAGGATGGCTACACCAGAGTTACAAGAGCTCAAGAAATAGTTGGAGGAGTTGCAGGCCAAGGGTTTCATCCAACCCAAAACTTCTCCTTGGGGTTCGCCTATATTGTTTTCGAAAAAGGAAGACGGTACCTTTAGGCTCTGTGTGAACTATTAGAAGTTGAACTAGTTGACGGTCAATAACCGGTATCCCTTTCTGAAAATTCAATATCTCTTTGATTAGATTCGAGGAGCTCGGGTGTTCTCGATGATTGACATGAGATCCTTTTATCATTAATTTCACGTTAGATCATCTAATATTCGTCTCATAGCCTTCCAGAGAAGGTATGGCCTATATTAGTATATTGTTATGTCGTTCGTTCTCATTAATGTTGTAACATCCTGAGCTTCCACGATACGCTTCTCTTTCAATAATGCAATAGCTTGCATTGTACGCAAGTTTGAGATTCTAACACACCGCGACCAATAAAAGTAGCAGTTATGAATAGTAATACCCACCTTTTGAAATTATATAAATTTTAAATTTCAAAACGGAATTCATTTTTGTATTCGGAATATCGAAATTATCCTAAGTTGAATTTTTTTTAATTTTCTGAGAACATCCAATTTTCTATGAATAGTGAAAAATACTTAAAAACAACTTTTTTAATAAAAATAATTTATAAAGATAAATTATACTATTGAGTGGTTTTAAAGTATAATTAGAATATATTTTTACCATTTTATCCAATGTTGGTCATTATAATTAATTTCACTTTGAAATTGGACATAAACAATTGTCAATCTTTTGATATATATTGTTTCTTAAAAACACCCTATTTGTTGTGACAGTGGGAATTAATTATAAAATTAATTAATGCAACTTATATTTTTGGAATTTTGTAAAATAGAAATCATTTTTGAATTCTGGATATCAATTATTGCTCAGGGTGAAATTTTGGCATTGTTCTGAAAACTTCAATTTTTGATGAATAGTGAAACCACTAAGTGGTAGTTAAAAAACTGATTTTTCGTTTAAATGAAACATTACCACTTCTATGATTTGATTTTCAAAAATCCGACATACATGGTTTTAATTAGGAAGTAAAATGTGGTTCAATGGGATTAAAATAATTTTTTGGTGAATAGTAACTTTTATGTTTAATTAATCACGAATAAAGGTAATTAGTGAAATTTAAGGTAAAAATGATATTATAAAAATATGAAAATACCTTTACACTTGTCCTAACCTTATAGTATGAGTCATGGCCAACCAGGAAAATCCATGGGTCAACATGGGGACCCCATGGAGCCACTTTGGTAGGAAAATGACATTAAAAACATTATATTTAATGTTATAATAAAAATGTCACAAACATGAGTTGTTTTACTAAAACAATTTTTAAATGGGGTTATACAAGTCATATTTTTGACTATTAGAAAGATTAAAAGATTTACTACATCATGATATTTTTTTATAATTTTTAGACATTAAATAAATTAAATTATTTATGACACCATGATGATGCAAGGATTACCTCATTATTTAACGATTTAAATAAAATGAAAAGATAATGTAAAATCTAAGACTTACACTTGTCAAAAAACCTATTGTATGGGTATATTTCGAACCCTTAACACCTTATCCTCGAAATATATAATTGTGGGACCTTTGAATCTGAAAATCACTTCATAATAATGTAACATTTCATGAGTTTCCAAGAGTGCCCCTCCTCTCCTCTTATAAAAGGCCCCCACCAGTACCACCTTACTCACACCATCAAAGCCATTTGGCTCGGCCAAACTCTACCCAAATACTCTCTAAACTTCCCTCTCATACTCTTAGAAGCCTCAATTTGGGCAGAAGTCTTCCCAAGGAAGCCTTTGGCTCAAATCAAAAAGAGTTACCCGATTTTAAGGAGGTTAAAGAATGATCGAGTCAAGTCGGACACGAGGTAAGGGAACTTCTTAACCCAATTTCCATTCTTTGGGTTAATATCATAATTTCAAATTATGTCATGATATTATTATGTCCTATCTTGTATTTTTAATTTCATTATGTATACTTATAGTTAATACACATAATAGATCTATTTTATTTAAAAATAATGATCTTTGTAAGGGAATTTATTAACCCAACTTCCATTATTTGGGTTAATCTCCTACTTTAAAATTATGTCATGATATTATTAAGTACTATCTTTTATTTGTACTTTCTTTATGTGTACTTATAGTGAATACACATAATAGATCTATTTTATTTTAAAAATGATCTTTGTAAGGACTTCGTCTCAATCTCCTTTCATTGAGGCATATTTGGTTTTATACAGAACATTCATTTATACGTGTATAAACCCCTTTCAATTTTACTTTTATTTAAATGGAATCTTTTTATATGAAGTGTTTTTACTAAACGAAAAAAGGAATGTTTTTTATTACGTATGTGGCGACAATGACTTCTCTGCCACCGTGACTATTATTTGAGTTTCGGATTCCTCTATAAGCCATAACTTTTTTAAATGAAAAATAAATACCAAGTTTTAAATATCTTTTATTTTGGTATTGAAAATGGTTTTGAAAATGTTTTATTATATCAATGTGTTTTATTTTGATTGAAATGTGAAAATTTTATGTTTCATTTATGCATGTATTATGTGATACGATTATGTTAGGGTTTATGATATGTTTAAACCTATTCATATGAGGAATGCATTGGACTTAATAGGTGACGGGTGGAGCCCGCTATTACTCCTCGATGCATCGACAGGTCTTGTGAGACAAACTAGTGTCTTGGAACGAGGCCTTGAAAAAATCTTATTTGTAGTCTTGGCATGAGGCCTTGGCTACGTGGTTATGATATTATGACATTATACATTCCATCATTATGAAAGTGGTTATTGATATTTCATGTGATTATTCGACCAGTAGAATATCCATGTGAATAAGTAAATGTAATTATTTCCTTTTACTTTTGCCATATTATGTTGAAGTTCAAGTTTAAAAGGATTTTGTTTTAGTTATACATTGATTTAAATGTTAATGTTTATTTATGAAAGCTTCCACAGTATTGTTATCCTTACTGAGCATTTGAGCTCACCCCTTTCAATGTTTTAATATTTTCCAAGATGTGAAGAAGTATTTTATGAATGACCTGCAGGGATAGTCAGAAGAGGATATGAGTGTGGACTATGGAGACTTTGTTATTGTAGTTTTTCACTTTATGATGTAATGTAACATTTATGAATATATATAGTGTTTCCAAGGCTACAAAACTAATCAGTCTTTCGAGAATTGATCTTTTGTGATCATGCCAATGTTACGCAATAATGCACCAACTCTGGGTAACTAGGGTCGGGACGTTACAGTTGGTATCAGAGGCAGTTTAGTACTAACCTTGGAAGCTAGATTTAGAAAAACTCTAATTAGAGCACATGGCCATAAGATAGAATTTGAGGATTAGTATAGAATAACTTCCTAGCATTTTGTTGTTGTAGAGATTTGGTGAGTTTTCTGAGCAATACATCCCTGTCTGGATACGAGCAGGTAGAGGCGGCTCTGGCACAAATGTACCTAGGGGTAAAACCTGAAAACACCGCTTTGAGCTAGACTCGAACGGGAACAGGTGCACGACAACGGGCCTTGCTTCACTCTTGGTTACAACACTTCCTGGGGATATGCTTAGGATAATTATCATTTTCTTTAAAAAACTTTATGAAGGGATTATGATTACATACTTCCTCAAAGAAAACATTTTTATGATTATGGATTATATCCATAAATAGTTCAATTTATTTTAAGTGTTTTACAAGTATGGAATTATGTATTTTAATTCATAAACTAATCTAGTTTATGCCATTGTTTAGAAATGGCGCCTAGTGGGAGGAATGGAAACTGTATCAATGCACGCACTCCATATAGGGATTTCCCTCCTTCTCAAGATAATTATTGTGGAGCTGGAGATACAATTGGTATTGATCAACTTGTTACCATACTGGGACAACTAACTCAGGTTATGAATAATAACCTTACTCATATGGAGCACCCCGATACACAACGTGGAGGATCAATGTTAGACCACTTCATGAGGAAACAACCACCAATATTTAATGGGGGTACAAATCCATTAGTAGCTGAGCAATGGATAAACTCTTTAGAGAAAATATTCCATGCCTTGGGGAGTAACGAAAGGGAGAAGGTTGTCATGGAAGTTTACCGACTCACTGAATATGCCGATCAGTGGTGGTCGCTGATTCAAAACACAAAGGAATATGATGAAGTATCGAATATGGAATGGAGGTAGTTCGAAGATATTTTCTTAGAAAAATATTTTCCTCGTGACCATCGAGCAGATATTGAAAGGAAATTTTTGAGTCTGAGGCAGAAGGAGGATGAGATGTCGCAAAGTATGAGGCTAACATTACAAGGTTAGCGAGGCATGCTCTGGATTATATACATAACCCAAGAAGTATGATTGATCGTTTCTTTTATGGGTTAAAACCATTTATTCGTAGAGCATTAGTCTCACAAACCTTCTCGTCGTACGAAGACATTGTCTCATGTGCTATCAAAATAGAGAAGGAATTCTCTAAATCTTATGAAAATAAAGTAAAGCAAGAGAAGAAGCGAATAGTGGAACAAGAGATAGATAAAGGGAAAAAGGGAAAGAAGGATTTTTAATTATGTGATAATTGTGGGAATAATCACCCCGGTACTTGCCTATAAGGAATGGGAGTTTGTTTTAAATGTGGAGAAAAAGGTCACCATGATCGTGATTGCAAGGGAAAGAAAGAGGCTATCAATGTTGAATGCTACAATTGTAGGGAAATGGGGCATTTTTCAAATGAATTTCCTAAGCTTCAGGGAAACTTACCTCAGAAAATTCCAAGGGATCAAGGACAATCTTATGCTGTTACTACAGTTGAAGTGGAATAATTAATGTATTGGTGCTTTTGGACTCAAGGATTATATTCTGGTTATAAGAATAATGTGATATATATAAGGATTGTACTACAGTACTTGTTTTTTTTCATTATGGTTTTAATATGATGAAGGTAATCATATTTTTAGTATGTGACAATAAGACAAACTTTACTTTGTTTGGGGAATCTAATGTTACAATTGATTTTTGGAATTTAGAGACCTTTTAGAGAAAGTCTGGACAGAGGTTTTCTAGATAACTATAAAGGTTGGAATGGATTAAGTTGAACCTTGGATAGTATTGTTTAAAGTTAAAAATTTCTAAAGTTTATTTTTTGAATATTTTAATACTATTGTTTTAGGAAAAGGACAACCTGTAGGTTGGGGGATAACCCGTCGCGTCGAACAAAGCTATAGGAATCAAACCCACAACCATAGTGCGACAAGACTTTATTACCTACCACTAGCCTACAGGAAGTCCCTGGTTATTAAAAAATAGTTTTCCTAATCTAAATGGTACGTGTTAATATTTGGAACCTTGTACAACTAGGATAAATATCATATTTTTGAGTTCTATTATCTTTTTGAGTAAAAGATGGGGTTGTGGTAAAAATTTATTAATGAATGAAATTATTTATGACAAGTATGTATATTTTCATACATTCTTAGTAAATCTCCTAAATAAATTCCTAAACTGTATGAAAGGTAACTTAAAACAAAAACGTTGTCGGTTAACTTTTTCTACAGGGGAATCAATGATCGTTTAACCAATCACAAGTTTGTGATTTTCTTGTTGTTAAACTTTCTCCTAATCCTGTTTTCTACAAATCTCCATCAGACCTTGATGTTTTGTTTCTCCTCCATGTCCATATTTTCATAGAATCTTAGTATGGGCAATCACGGGTGACCTTTGTACCTCTCTTTCTTTCTTTTAATGTTATATTTTTATTAACCCTATTTCCAATGTGGGTTTTCCAAAAAGGTATTTTCTATTTTCAACAATTTAATTTCAAAGAAAAATTTCTAATTTTGAGGATGCAATTTATTGAAGGAGGGGAGAATGTAACACCTCGAGCTTCCATGATACACTTCTCTTTTAATAATGCAATAGCTTGCATTATACGCAAGTTCGAGATTCTAACACACCGCGACCAATCAAAGTAGTAGATATGAATAGTAATACCCACTTTTTTAAATTATATAAATTTTATATTTCAAAATGGACTTCATTTTTGTATTCGGAATATCAAAATTATCCTAAGTTGAATTTTTTGTAATTTTCTGAGAACTTCCAATTTTCTATGAATAGTGAAAAATACTTAAAAACAACTTTTATAATAAAAATAATTTATAGTGATAAATTATACTATTGAGTTGTTTTAAAGTATAATTAGAATATATTTTTACTATTTTATCCAATTTTCGTCATTAGAATTAATTTCACTTTGAAAATGGACATAAACAATTGTCAATCTTTTGATATATATTGTTACTTAAAAACACACTATTTGTTGTGACAGTGGGAATTAATTATAAAATTAATTAATTCAACTTATATGTTTGGAATTTTTTAAAATAGACATCATTTTTGAATTCGGAATATCATGTATAGCTTAGGGTGAAATTTTGGCATTGTTCTAAATAACATCAATTTTTGATGAATAGTGAAACCACTAAGTGGTAGTTAAAAAACTGATTTTTCATTTAAATGAAACATTACCACTTCTGAGAATTGATTTTCAAAAATCCTACATACATGGTTGTAATTAGGAAATAAAATTTGGTTCAATGGGATTAAAATAATTTTTTAGTGAATAGTAACTTTTAAGTTTAATTAATCGTGATTAAAGGTAATTAGTGAAATTTAAGGTAAAAATGATATTATAAAAATATGGAAATACCTTTACACTTGTCCTACCCTTATTGGATGAGTCATGGTCAACCAATACAATCCATGGTTCAACTTTGGGACCCCATGGAGCTACTTTTGTAGGAAATTGACATTAAAATTTTTTTATTTAATGTTAAAATAAAAATGTCACAAACATGAGTTGTTTTACTAAAACAATTTTTAAATAGGGTTATACAAGTCATATTTTTTACTATTAGAAAGATAAAAAGATTTACTACATCATTATATTTTTTTTATAATTTTTAGATATTAAATAAATTAAATTATTTATGACACCATGATGATGCGGCGATTACCTCATTATTTAACGATTTAAATAAAATGAAAACATAATGTAGAATCTAAGACTTACACTTGTAAAAAACCTATTGGATGGGTATATTTAGAACCCTTACCACCTTAGCCTCGAAATATTTAATTGTGGGACCTTTGAAATCCGAAAATCATTTCATAATAATGTAACATTTCATGAGTTTCCAAGAGTGTCCCTCCTCTCCTCTTATAAAAGGCCCCCACCACTACCACATTACTCACATCTTCAAAGCCATTTGGCTCGGCCAACCTCTACCCAAATACTCTCTAAACTTCCCTCTCGTAATCCTAGAAGGCTCAATTTGGGCAGAAGTCTTCCCAAGGAAGCCTTTGGCTCAAATAAAAAAGAGTTACCCAATTTTAAGGAGGTTAATGAACGATCGAGTAAAGTCGGACACGAGGTAAGGGAACTTCTTAACCCAATTTCCATTATTTGGGTTAATCTCTTACTTTCAAATTATGTCAGGATATTATTATGTCCTATCTTGTATTTGTACGTTAATTATGTATACTTATAGTTAATACACATAATAGATCTATTTTGTTTAAAAATAATGATATTTGTAAGGGAATTTCATAACCCAACTTCTACTCTTTGGGTTAATCTCCTACATTAAAATTATTTCATGATATTATTATGTACTATCTTGTATTTGTACTTTATTTATTTGTACTTATAGTGAATACACATAATATATCTATTTTATTTTAAAAATGATCTTTGTAAGGACTTCGTCTCAATCTCCTTTCATTGAGGCATATTTGGTTCTATACACAACTTTCATTTATACGGTGTATAAACCCATTTGACTTTTTCTTTTATTCAAAAGGAATCTTTTTATACGAAGCGTTTTTACTAAACGTCAAAAGGAATGTTTTTCCTTGCGTATTCGGCGACAACGACTTCTCCACCGCTATGACTATTATATGAGTTTCAGCTTCCTCTATAACCCATAACTTTTTTAAATGAAAAATAAATACCAAGTTTTAAATCTATTTTATTTTGGTTTTGAAAATGGTTTAGAAAATGTTTTATTATATCAATGTGTTGTATTGTGATGGAAATGTGGAAATTTTATGTTTCCTTTATGCATGTTTTATGTGATATGATTATGTTATGGTTTATGATATGTTTAAAACTATTCATATGAGGAATGCATTGGACTTAATAAGTGACGGGTGGAGCCCGCTATAGCTCCTTGATGCATCGACAGGTCTCATTAGACAAACTAGTGTCTTAGCATGAGGCCTTGACAAAATCTTATTTGTAGTCTTGGCATGAGGCCTTGGATACGTGGTTATGATAGTCTGGCATTATGCATTCCATCATTATGAAAGTGGTTTTGATATTGCATGTGATTATTCGACCATTAGAATATCCATGTGAATAAGTAAATGGCATTATTTCATTTTAAATTTGCTATATTATGTTGAATTTCATGTTTAAAAGGCTTTTTTAGTTATACATTGCCTTAAATGTTAATGTTTTTTTATGAAAGCTTCTGTAATATTGTTATCTTTACTGAGCATCTGATCTCACCCCTTTAAATGTTTTAATATTTTTAGGACGTGAAGATGTATTTTATGAATGACCTGTAGGGATAGTCAGAAGAGGATATGAGTGTGGATTGTGGTGACTTTGTTATTGTAGTTTTTCACTTTATGATGTAATGTAACATTTATGAATTTATCTAGTGTTTCCAAGGCAACTAAACTAATCAGTTTTTCGAGACATGATCTTTTGTGATCATGCCAATGTTATGCAATAATGTACCGACTCTGGGTATCTAGGGTCGGGATGTTACAAACGCACCTGTAGTTTTCATGGCACTGATAAACCGATTCTTCCATCCTTACTTGGATTCCTTCGTGGTTGTTTTCATGGATGATATCATTGTTTACTCTCACACATGACCTGACCATGCTATCCATCTTGGGATTTTATTGAGTACAATGAGGGAGAATCAGTTATATTCTAAGCTCTCCAAGTTACACTTATGGATGGACCAAATTCACTTCTTGGGTCATGTTATCTCTGAGACAGGAGTTTCAGTAGATCGAGAGAAAGTGAGAGTAGTAGTTTTCTGGGAGCAGCTAAAGAATGTCTTTGAGTTGCAGAGTTTTCAAGGGATGGCTAGAGACTACAGTCGTTTCTTTCAAGACTTTTCATGCTTAGTATCACCACTGACAGTTCTGATTAAGAATGGGGTGATGTTCTTATGGTCAGATTATTATGTGTCAGCCTTTCAAGAGCTGAATGTGAGGTTTACTTTAGCACTAATACTAGTCTTGCCGGATCCGATAAAGAGCTATACCGTTTACTGTGATGCCTCAAGTATCGAGATGGGAGATATGAATATGTAGGGAGATGGAGTCGTTGTGTACACGTCTCATCAGTTCTGGCCACAAGAGAGGAATTACCTGACACACGATCTCAAGATGGCAGTTGTTGTTCATGGCCTTTGCTTCTGGAGACATTTTCTTCTAGGAGAGCACATTGTGGTTTTCACCAACCACAAGAGTCTCAAGTATATCTTCACTCAGCGTGATCTGAATTTGAGACAATGAATGTGGGTTGAGTACCTTCAGTCTTTTGACGTAGATCTTGCCTACATGCCGGCGAAAGGCATGCAGTGGCTGATGTGTTGAGCAGGAGGACTCAGATATATGTAGTTCGAGAGGCCAGTAGTGAGTGGAATACTATGTATCTATTCCCTGAGATTCATTTAGATTTTCACGACAGACAGGGGTATAACTTACTTTCTTCTATAGTTGTTACCTCTACATTTGTTGATCAGTTACGAATGAGGAAGCTATCAGATTCTGAAGGCCGAGTCCTAAGGGAGAGTGTGTCAGGAGAGGACCATATTCCCGGGTGGACCATCGGTGAGGATGAGATCATACGATTACAGGGATGCATGTGGGTGCCAATAAATATACGTGAAGAGTTGAGGTGGTACATTCAATCATAATTTTAGGCAGTTCATCCTGGAATCACCAAGATTTATCTTGACCTACACCGTCAGTATTGGTGGCCAGGTATGAAGGGGGTGTTGCTAGTTTTTTCATGTGGTGTTCCACTTGTCAGCAGGTGAAGGTAGAGCATCAGAAACCAGCAGGGATTTTACAACAGTTACCCATTCTCAAGTGGAAGTGGAATGATGTCGTGATGGACTCTGTGACCGGTTTTCCATGGTCTCCTCGAGGGAATGATGTAGTTTGTGTTGTAATTGACAGGCTTGTGAAGGATGGTCACTTATTTCCAATCAAAGAGACCAACATTGTTGATGAGATGGGGCAGTTGTACATCGAGGAGATTGTACGTCTGCATGGAGTTTCACACTTCGTTGTTTCAGATAGGGATGTCTGTATTACTTCTTAGTTCTGGCAGGGGCTTCAGAAGGCTTTGGGAACATAGGTATTTTTTAGTACATCTTACCATCCCCAGAAAGATGGACAGTACGAGCGTATAACATAGGTGCTGAAGGATATGCTCTGATCATGCATTATGGACTTTGTAGGTTCTTGGGAGAAGCATATAACTCTTTTGGAGTTTTCCAAAAAAAATATTTTTCAAGTGACTATTCAGATTGCACCTTATGAGGATTTGTATAGTAGGTCATGCCGATCACCATTTTGTTGGATGGAGGTTGGAGAGGCAGCTTTGCTGGGACCTCGTCTTGTTCAGGAGACCACAAAGAAGATAGAGTTGATTCAAAAAAGGATAGAGACTACACAGTCTCATCAGAATACTTTTTCTGATCAGTGGAGATGACCTCTGGAGTTCTAGGTCATGGATCAGGTGTTTTTATGTGTCACACTGAGGTTGGTACATAAGAGGATTAATAGACAGGGTAATCTTTCACCGAGACGTGTTTCGCCATTTGAGGTATTGGAGAGAGTTTGTCCGATTGCCTATCAATTGCAGTTACTTCAGAGGTACCAGGATATGAACGAACTCTTCCACATTTCTCCACTCTGACGCTATATTTCAGACACGTCTCATGATTTCCATCACAACGAAGTCGAGTTGGAGGTGGATCCATCTTTCTAGGAGCATCAAATCCAGATTTTTTATCCTAGTATGAAGGTTCTTCGTGGCTGGTATGTTCCTCTGATATGGGTGCTATGGAATCACGGGCAAGTACATGATAAGACTCGGGAGAGGGAGGCCGATGTACGATCACAGTGGTCAGAGTTGTTTAGGGTTTCTTCTTCTACTCCGCTCTAGGAAAATTTGGGGCTGAATTTCTTTAAGGGGGGAAGTTTGTAAGAACCCGGATCTTATTTTTTGGTATGTAATTCCTTTTTATGGAGTTTTCAAAATAAGTGGAGTTTCTAAAAAATTTTGAAGTACACGCCTTGTACATTATGATTACATGTCGTGTACATCGTTGTTGTAGGAGGATATATGCTTTCCATGTCATGGCCACCCAAATGGTCATGTGGGGTGACATGGAGGTGGCTTAAAGTGGAGTATAGAAAAAGAAAAGTACACACTGTGTATTTTCTTTTTTTCATTAAACACACGGTGATCGTGTTTGACGGACAGAACAATCTTCTTCTAGGATTTCTTTGTCCGGGAGAACCCGCATGACCGCAAATCATCGACAAAATCCCGAGCCTCTATCTATCCTCTGAATCGAACTCC
Source organism: Viscum album (assembly GCA_963277665.1). Classification (NCBI taxonomy): domain Eukaryota; kingdom Viridiplantae; phylum Streptophyta; class Magnoliopsida; order Santalales; family Viscaceae; genus Viscum; species Viscum album. The sequence continues at coordinate 712,392,585 of OY728160.1, forward strand.
ATAGGTTGCATTGGAATTTCATTGGTAAGTTCTCTATTCTTCTAGAGAATCTTTTTCAAATTACACTTCATTTCCACGTTATCATGGGTTAAAATTTTAATGAGTTTTCATAGATCTACAATGTTCTAAGGAAATTCAAGCTTCGAGGTTCAAGTATATTGATCTCCTAACCCTGAGGTAGGTGGTTTGTTCCTTTCTGTAGAATTTATTTGAGTATTATGTTAAAATTACACCAATACCATTGAACAAGGTATTGCATGTTTACTATTTTGTCCCTGTTGTTTGCATGAATTTCATGTATGCCTGAGTAGAGGTTATTTTTTGTGAATAGGGTAATTAATTGTGCTTTGGATGTTATTAACATGCATGTTTTTCCTGTATTTGACCATTGGGCCTAGTTTTTCTATTTGGTTGTTTCATCCTTTTCCATGCCTAGTATTTTAGGATGGAGTGAATTTTGTTTTGATATGCTGTTATATTGTATACTACTAGCCAAGTAGTTCTTTAGGATTACATTGGTCGTTATGCGATGCTATGCTTACTTGACTTACAGAGGTCTGTGAGAACCTAGTGTATAGACCATAGGGAGAATTGATGTTGAGGGCTTCTCTAGAGTGTCTTTATAATTACAATGAGAGACAACATGGGGAATTGATATTGAGTGCTTCCTCAGAGTGTCTATAGTTCTTCGACGTAGGCCATAGGGGGAATTGAAGTCAAGTGCATCCCCAGAGAGCCTGTAGTATGTTAAGAGACTATAGGGGGAATTGAAGTTGAGTGCTTCCTCATAGAGTATATACTTTAGCTGAACCAGTGGGGTGAGACTGTGTGTGCTACCCAGAGGGTTGCTTATACATGATAGGCAGAGCTAGAGTGAATAGGTTGTGGGTACTTACTAGAGGGTTACCTGATGTGTTATCTGTTCTACTGTTTTGTGATGTTTTGTGTTGTGAATGCTTAAATTGTGGATTGTTTACTGCTTAGTGCTTCCTTGATTACTAATTTCTGTACTTTTACCTGCCATATACTTACTGACTATTTAGAATAAATCTTCAGGTGGTTACCTTTTGGGATTTAGTCTCACACCCTTTTTGGGCCATGCTTTTGGGCCCAAAAAGATTATATTGGTGCAGGTATAGACAATGGAAAGATCCTTTTAACATCAGGTACATGATTGCAATGGATCTGGAGAGCATGGGATCATGCCGAGGCTTGCGATACTGAGGAGTTGCTCATATGTTTTCCTTTTTTACATTGGTTCCGTATTTTATTCAGCATTGTGACATGTTTGGGTACTTTCCTAGACATATATGTCTCATGAATAATTTATATATATATTTTTCTCCAGTTTTTTTGTAGCAGTCTTCCGTTGTTTACTATTGTTGGGTATTTACTGATTCTGTTATTGTGTGTTGTTTACTTCCGTTGTGCACTCTGCCAATGTGGGCATAGTTACCCCACTATCACACCCAAGGCCCTCCCTGATAGTCGGAATCCTCTGGCATTCAGGGAAATATGGTTGAGGCTATGTGACTAACCGGGTACAGGGCGCCTCTTGGTGGCTTCCAGAATCGGGATGTTATAAAGTTGTTCAGGGAAATTCTTTTCTCCTGATTTAATATTTTGAGCCTCTAGCTAGGGATAGGACGAAATCAGTACTTGGTAATAATTTTTTCCTAGAAGTAGCTAACCAATGTATAGGGAAAATCAAATATACCTCGTTATTACAATTTCTTCTAGTTTTTCAAGTTTACAGTTGATCTGATTTTCACTGATGGGTGGGTCACATGTTTTTCTTTATTACTGTTGGTTTAATTGAGGATTTATTTTGGTTGCAACCCGATGAGATAAGTGTATTCCATCTAATGCATCATATAGTCACTTTTTATAAATCACATGACATGCATTATACCATGACATCAATGGTTCATTATCAATTTCAGGTTGTTGTGATAGATGTTGTGTAGAATATGCATGTTTTTGTGATATATGCATTGATAAAAATAATTGCTTCTTTTTAGAGCACTGATTGTGTAAGTTTTTGTTTGAATGAAATCAAAACTTTGGTTCTTGAGGTGTTATGGGCCCTCATAGGCCAGAATTTGTTTGATCATTGACTTTTTTTACCTTTTTTATAACTTTTTGGATATGCCAAACATTGATTCATGGAAAGAATGGGCCCTCACGGATCAGAATTTGGAACTTTCAGTGCTTTTTTCCATTTTTTATGGGTTCCATAGTAGTTTCTGAGGCCTAATGACTGAAAAAAAACAGAATACACCCCATGTAATTTTATTTACACACCATGAATTCTTATATTTGGGATGAAACAATTTTTCTTAAATACACGACGTGTAATTTATGAACACACGGTGTAGTCTCTAACCATGTCGTAGGCCGTGTGGGCAGAAACACAGGATGGGAATAGTCTGGTGGAAACACGTCGTGTCCGCATTGAAAATTCCGTGTATTATAATCCTAGGATCTCGGTCGTGTATCTAACAACACTGGTCGATGGAGTGTCTTCTTATACAAGCTGTCTCCCCCTTGAACACGTCATGTCCCCCTTGAACACATTGTGTAGTCTGACCCAAGTACTCGACCGTGTCACGAACAACACAGGTCAGTGTTATCCTATCATGTATAGGCTGTGTATGTCAAGAATACACCATGTATTTAGAGCCGTGTATCTTATTGTGCCACTAACAATGCATGATAGGTTAAGCTTGTCCAGTACCCGCCATGTCTACCTTGAACACGCCATTTTGTCTTGTATTTTGAGAGCAGTGTGGCATAACTGTGTTGAAGGACACATGTAGGGGAAGAGGATTGAAGTACATGTCATGTGTTTTGAGAACACGTCATGTGTTTGGGGTGTTACAAGACCATATTAGGAAAAGGTACATGCCCATGTGAATGACTTCTGGGAACACGCCGTGTAGGTAGTGTACATGTCGTGTAGTCATATTTGGTAAAACATTAATGTTTAATTCCTCTAGTTCTCTACTTACACTCCTTGTTTTTAGTCGTTGATAATTCTGATCTATGGTGTGTGCTTGACCTTGCAGATTCATGCAACCGAGACATCCTCCATTTGTACACCAGTTGCTAGGCCTCGATCAGACAGTGGACATGGCTGATCAGGGACCACCTGAAGATCCTCCTGTTGTGCCAGTCATGGCACCAGCAGTTATACTTATTACTTGTGATAATGCAAAGTTCAGGGAAGGCTTCATGAGAAAGATGTAGAAATTACAGGGAGCACCACCTCCTACCCCATCGATCGCTGACTTGACGCATGTCTTCCAGTAGAAGCATCCTCCCACCTTATTGGGGGAAGGAGGACCTCAGGCTACAGAGTCATGGATCGAAGCCATACTGACGATCTTTGAGCATCAGGAGATGCCTCCAGAGAGGATAGTCAAGCTTTCTACCTATATGCTATAGGATTCTACCAAGAGAAGGTGGGATGTGATTTCATAGGCGGTTCATAAGCAGGTTATGGCTTGGGAGGTGTTCTAGTGTATCTTTTATTATTACTTCAATCCAGAGACCATGAGGGACGACCGAGCCTAGGAGTTTATGACCCTTGAGTCAGGTACCCTATCGGTTAAGGGGTATTCCTATAGTTCCACCAAGCTTCAGAGTTTCACACCCTTCTTGGGAGAAGATGGGTTATTCCTGGGAAGGATGTTTGAGGATGGCCTCTGATAGGACATCCAATCACAGGTGAATATCATCAGGTTGACTTCCATCTCTTCCATCATCAACTAGACACTGATCACGAAGTAGAATCTAGGGGAATCCATGGTTGTGAGACTGAGCGGCTCAACATCCAGAGTTAGTTATCCACCAGCTAATAGCTGGAATCACCGTAGTGACACAACACTGGGTGATCCGAGTATGTGGGATGAAACTTCTGGTAGCCAGGTGGTGTGCTACTAGAGCGGGAGAAGCGGGAATACGAGGTCGTAGTGCTAGAGAGACCAGGTGGAGTGTCGATCTTGTGGCAAGTTGGGACACCTTCAGCATTTCTGTCATATTTTTTCACCAGAAGCTGGTGACATGGGTTATTATATGACTCCTCATATAGGAGCAGCTCCTCCAGCTTCTCATCAGTCTATGAAATGGAGTTCTTCTGGCCGTTTAGGATGAGGTGGTGGTCGCGGACGTGGTGGTCATTCACCAGGGCACCATAAACTACAGGGTGGATCAACTCAGAGTTGTCAGACTGGGTCAAAGTGCCGCAGAGCTAGCCAGACATTTGCAGTGGATCAGACCCATTAAGAGCTGGATCCCGACCCATCTACAGATTGAGGTATGATCCAAGTTGTCAGACTGGGTCAAAGTGCCGCAGAGCTAGCCACATTCTAAGCGGTTGTGGCCTAGTTTTTCTTTGATTTCTATATTAATTAAATTCATGGTGAATGGTATGACCATGTTACATGAATTTATTATATTGTCAATAGAGCATTATGCTAAAGATATAGAGATGAAGAAATGGTTATGGAATGTTTCTTATCATGGACCTTCTTTTTCCTTTTTTATGTATAGTACGAACTACCTTTATAATGTTCACCTATCCATTATTCTCATTAATAAATATCTTGCATGACCTATTAATGAAACTGTATGTGGAATGGACATCCCAATGGCCATCCTATTACCTATAATGTAATGTCCAAGGTTATGGGGAAAATATTTAATATAGAATGTGTAATTTTTAATTTTTCATCTATAAGGACATGGCCACTTGATTACATAATTTTAAATAGTTATATAACTTGTATTTTATATAAATGATACTTAGCTTCCATTATCTAGAATAGATTGTATAAGATAATAGGATATTGAGAATATTCCTACCATGGGAGATATTTGTGTTCCTTATACATAATTTCATAGATGGTATGAGAGGATTCTTGCATAGTTTAACATCTTTAACAATACTTGGGTTCATCAATACTGAACACTATTGATGGGATTATAGGCTTGGTGGATTCTGTGCTCTTCGAGATAATTGAGTTTTTATTATAAAGATTACTATAGAACTATTCATACATAAATTTTTTGTTACAAACGATTATTGGGTTTCCTCATTATAGAACTCCTTGGATAGGCTCATAGAATAAACAAATTTAATATGCTTTTGGGAGATACGTGGGATATTATTCATTGAACACCTTGGAATGTATCATAGGGTAAAAAATTTATATAACAAAATGTTAATAATTACAAATAAAATGATTTATCTCTTCATGTTAGATATTATTCATTGATGGCTTGGCTGGATAATTTAGGTACATGGATGGTTGACGGTCCTAGTTCATATTTATTTTACTACCTAGAGTCTCTTTCAAGCATTATATACTATCATTATAAATGGAAATTATGGGTTTACACACACTATTATATAACAATAATACATTTATCACCATATCCATTTCCACTGGTTATAGAAACTTTGATAATTGCATTAATTAAATAAATGACATGTGTGCTACTTTTATATGGACCCCATGTACTTCTACACTTCGTCTATTTCTGTCCAAGTAAATTTATGAAAATTATTGTCTTATCTACATATATATGGGCACATTAAATGATATTTTGACTTAGGTCGAAGTATGTATGGTCAGCTAGGTGTCCATTGGGAACCCCAGCCTGACTTGTGACAAGTATTTATTTGTGTATTTATTTCCTAATTAATATCCATGAATAATGTTCTATTGTAAACACACAAAATGGATATCTTTAGACATCATTATTGGGGCCATACTGAGTTTATCTCACTCCTAATTATGGCCTCAATTACACTGTGGTACCCAAATAGATCTCGTTATTACAAGATTAGGTTATGGATTATATTTTTTATGTTACGTTGTACAAGGGATTATCGGTGAATAGGACTAAGATGAAACTCAATATGCTCATCTATGTATATACTACTATTTTTTTACTACCATAGATTGCGTATAATGGTCTAGAAAAGTATGAATGATAGTATATTTGGCATTGGACACTTAATAATTTTATTATTATTATTCTACTATTTTTTATTAATTACTACTCCCTAGTGCTTCTCTGATCATTAGGACGTAGTATCCGCATTGTAACATAATTTAACACTTTTTTCTGATATGTATTTTTGATTAATTACATGTATTTAAAATTAAATAATTTTTCTTATCACATATGGGTTATTATTCTAGATACTCTTTTCATGTGATAGTGTATCTATAATATATGTTTCACTGAAATATCATAACATCTCGTCACAATGATTAGAACCTAGAGGTCCCGTGAAATTTTTATTGAAATTTTTTCTATGGTCAGATGACTTATTCATATATGAAAATAGAAATATTGGATATATATATTACGAGGCTAATTAGTCATTGAGACATCCTCTCATTGATTTTTTCTTTGAAAATATATTGGTTATGATGTTATGAGAATAGAAACTTCAAGAGTAAATACTTATTTCCATGTGTCATGAGATTTTCATATCTATGAGTATTTTGATTGATTCTTAGACATTGAGATTTTCATTGATGGATAGCCTAACTCAGGAAGTTTGATTTATTTACAAAAAAGGGTAAAACATCCTTGTGGAAATTATGATACATTGGGTGGATCAAAAATGATATAACCTTAATAGATAATGCGATAAATGATTTATCCCTTTTATCTCAACGTAAATTAATCTCTAAATCCCTTTTGTGGGAGTGAAACTGCTTGAAAAAATCAATTTCCATTGTTTAAGATAGGAGAGTTAATTTTTTGTTAGTCAAATAAAGATACCTCAAATGTATAGTTTGATGGAACTAACATAAAACATGATTGATTTTTTATACTTTTATATTATTTTATTGTATTACATAGTAAATGTTCATAGGATTGTGGATGTCGTTGTAATATCAACATCTTTCTATTTTGATTTGTTGGCATGTTTCTAGATTCTAACAATATACATTTTTTGTTATGTTTACTTCCCCTGAGAACAAGGCCCATAGTGTCACATACTAAATATGTCTAAAATCTAAATTAGATTATAGTATTGAATTTAACAATTTAGAATATATAATATTTATTCTAGTTGGTTGATCACCATATTTAAATTACATGTTATATGAAAAAATAACTGAATTAAATAATAGTAAAATACTTTTGTTTCCATCTTTGTATAATTTAATATATATTTATCATATAATTATACAGTTACATTTATTTCCTTTAACAACAATTATTTGAGGATGGGTAAATTTTGATGATGGAAATCAGGCAGGGATTAATGGTTTGAATAGTGTATATCATATTTATTTACATATATAATGTGTCACACAAGTGTGTAATGTAGAAAAATAAAATAATAATTATTATACATGGGTTAATTAAAAATATTGATAATGGTTAGGGTATTTTATGTGTATTTTCAATCCTAGATGAGATATAATATATTTCCAATTATAAAAATATCTTAAATAAAAATTAGTGTTTAAAGTTGATATAATTACACTCTCTTTGGTACTAGATAGTGATTAAGTTATCTTGAGTCCTATCATACCCTCCCTAAATAACCCAATGAGATTTTTTTAAAATTACTACTCTCTTGAGAAAAATTCCACTATAGTCAATGATAAACAACACAACTGATCTAGTTCAGCCATGCTTGGACCCAAGAAATTCTGATACAACATTCCAATAATGTGGTGCTTGTGTGGATAACTACTAGAGTAATTCCTCACATGGATCATGAAGCACGGAAATAATAAAACAAGATATATTCCATCAGATCATCCATTAAAATGTAATTACAAGATAAGGTAAGTTGATATGTTATAATAAAATAATTATAAATATAATTTTAAGATACTTAACCCATGGTTCTGTTGATTTAATCTACAAAAATAATATATATTTTTCATTTGTGGTGTACTTTTGATCATGTTATTAAATTATTACATTGTATTCCTGACTAAAATCTTATTTGGACATGCCATTATAGGATGCTTCCTCTTTTCCTAGAACATACAGCTACCGTATCTACGACTCATAGAGTGTGATTGGTCTTGTAATGTGACATAGATTATTAAAATAAATTTGATCATATGGGTGGCTAGAAAGTGATCTTACATTTTTATATAATTAACATGAGAGATAAAATAGTTTTAAGGTGTGGTAGATTCCCTCATGTATGATTTTTATGCGGTGTATCAGGCGACATTTACTCATGAATTAAAATGTGGGAGTAAATGTGATATCCTATAGGAGAATATTGAGAAGTCCAGTAAGAAACCATTGAAATTAGATTTATGTTGTGGTGGATTCATGGTGGAAAGCCCACATTCACTTATCTATTATTCTTCTATCATTATGTTCAAGACAGTTTAATGTTGTGATGGAAGCAAGGATCATGCATATGATAACCCTATATTTAATTACACATTAATTCATGATATAATTACATAGGAGTACACATAATACAAACCAAAATATTGAAAATTATAGTTTATTTGGGTAATTAGTAATATTAAAAAATAACCAAAATAGGGGTACATTGGCATTACTGATAAATTCTTTAACATGCTCATAAATTTCCATCATTCTTAAGACTTCATCATTTAACCAGGGGACATTCTTAAGAACAGGGTGAGATATAAATCCCGGTATGAGAAAACAAATAACACAAAAAAGTATTACATTTTTTGAAATAAGAATTAAAATGGAAAATAAAAGGGGTTATAATCAATGAAATGAATAATAAGGCATGATATAGCAAGGAAATATAACAGAAATATGGTAAATGTGGAAACAATGTGAAACATGAAAACATAAACATGGGTAAATTATAACCAACAAGACATCATAAAAAGGTGGAAAAATTCCCACCATATATTAGGATAAATCTCTAATCCCATATATGTAATCTCATGAGACAAAAACATTTCTCAATGCATTAGAGCGTTATATAATTCTTGGTGAACCCATTTCTTTCATGTCATGTACATGCATAATTGTTCCACATATATCATTTAAAATAAGGATGTATTTTATTGAGTTTTCCCCTATGATAAAGGATTATGGGTTAAATAAACTAATTCACCAAATAAACAAAGTATTGGTAATTATAGGTGAATACCCATGAGTAAAAATATTGGTGGATATTCATGATGCAATACGTTTTCATAACAATTCAGGGTAAAGATTCAATAGCTTAGATATAGTACTTTGGGATTCATAAAATGTAATAATTATTCTAAAATATTTTCTCTATTAATATTTATATAAAATAGATAGTGATAGGGATATGAGAAATCATATCTCCACATTAGGAATTGAAAAAATACATTACATAAATAATGTTCATGAATAAAGTATAGAAAGAGAGGATCCCATAATAAATTTCAATACAGTTTTGTATGAGGTAAATTTTATAATGAAAGGTGATAAATGATATAAAATTTGTATGAAATAGATTTTATAGTAGCTCTTTCTTTATAAATTGATAACAATATTACCAATTTAGATTCAAACCAGTATATACAAAAATGTTCTCGAATGGAAATGAAGGAGTGAGATCCGTTACTAAATTTCAGCATTGTATGGGATTAGGTAAATTCTATAATGATAGAGGATAAAAAATATTTAATTATTATGAAATATATTGAACATTATAGGGTTATATATAGTAATTAAATTGTAACCAATCTAGATTCAATAGGCTAAATACAAATTAGGTACTTGAATTAAAAAGAATGAAGAGTGGTAACGTACCTTGGGAAGGTGATTCTAAAATATTTGGAGTAGATTATTGAAAGTTTGTGGTAATATTATGAGGACTATATAGGGTGGAATATAGAGTATTAACATGATCCTACGTTTTTATAGAAGTTGAATGAGATCATGGGTGGGTTTATATAGGGGAAGAGAGGGGAGTTCTTAATTTTTTCCAAAACATAGGTTTTGGACTCAATAAAATAATATAATTTAAACAAAATACCAACACAATGAATTGTACCATTTTTTCATTAATATAGGATTAAGTTTAATTAATTTATAATTAAAAAGTGATGAACACATTTAAATATTACCCTTGCTGATGTGGAAGTTAGTAATGTTTATAAACAATTGGTTTTAAAACATTAAAATATAATATATTTTTTGGAGATTTATAAAGGCTAAATAAAACTCATAAAATAACCTAAAACTCATTATTTTAAAGTGGAATTATATATTTGGTCTTGAATACCATTTATATAATTTATTGTGTCACTTTTGGGTCATTATGATGTTATATTACCCATCATATATCTATTTTGTATTTAATTTTTACCCATGAATTAAATTATCATTGAAAAATATGGAAAAAATTTATTGTATAATTGTGATTTTACGATTCCAAAAATAATATTTTTGAAAAATTATTTTTTAAATAGGTTAATATTCACTTTTCAAGAAAGAATTGACATTGTTTAGAAATGATTGGGGTTTTTTTAGTATAAGTTATTGGACCCTTATAACAAGTACATTTGACATCATAAAAATTATATTATCATTTAAATTTAATACATATTATTTTAGAGAATTATTTTATTAAAATTTGACTAATTTTTCAAATTCATTACTTCATAAAAAAGGAATTCCTTATTTGAATTTTCTTATTACATAAAGATAAAAATTTTATTTTATCATATCAAAATATAATTTTTATCAAACATATTACCAAATTATTTACAATAAAACATTAATTATTATGATAATTATTTAAATTAAATTATAAAAGAAATATTTATATTATTCTGGTTACATTGTTTCTAGTCATTATTAAATTATTTTTACCCTTAATTTATCTATTTTCCTTTTACCGTGGTAATGAATATTTACTACAGTTACAACTCACAATTTCAAAAAACTAAGATGAATTTATTACCAAATAATATTAATTATTAATAAAATCATGGAATACATTTTATCATATCAAATTCATAGTGGTGGAGGAATTTAATTTAATATAGAACCCAAAAGTGCCATACAAATTAGTTTCTCTAAAAAAAATATTTTATAGGAAATAAATTATTTAACGTTAAATTTTTATCTATTAAAATATAATATATTAATTTTAATTCATAAGGATGGATATATTATCCAATAATTTAATTTAATGCATTTCCCATTATTTATTATTTTTAATAAATTAACAAATAGAAACATTATTCCTTTTAAAACAGTTTTTTGGAAAAAACATTATTTAAACCTAAAAATAAACATATATTATAATTTGATATAAAGATAATTTAAATATAATTATTTAGATTAGATATAAATAATAAATAATTATGATACATTCGAATAAAATTAAAATAATGATGTAAATTTTAATTTACTTAATTTATCAAAACAAATTACAATTTTAAAAAAAATATGCATTTAAATATATTAAATAAAAAATAAATATTTTCTGAAATTACAAAAAAAAAACCCTATGTTTATTTTTATATTCTTATATTAAAAAGTATTTTATATTTATAGAAATTCTTTATTTTTCAATAAATTATTTGGATAATTTTCATTATAAGAAACAAAAATCATTTTGATGATTAAGTCATTTTGAAGAATAAAATGACATTACAAAAAATGAATGGTTATTTACTAAGAATTTATAAATATATATTTTTTATTATAATTTCTATATATATTCATTAATTTAGTTAATCCTATTCATATAAAAATATCTAATGGATAGGATAAAATGGTCGTATTTAAACAATCATCATCTGTCTAGGTTCATTTTAGCGTATCACATACACTATCGAATATAATTCTCTCTTTTAAAAAAATGGGGGTAATATTATTCTTCTAAAAAATACATTGAATGCCCTTAATTTTAATTTGATCTTGGTAAGTATTGTATTGATACGTTATGACCCGAACTATTATAAATTAACATTCCCTTAGGATTTAATTAAATGTCTTACTAAGTAATTAGGTAATAGAAAACACATGCACTTATTTAGTTTTATTATATCCTATAATATTTTAAAGGTAATTAAGAATCATTATCATGGATAATATAGTCACTAAACAATGATAACATGATGAGTATAAATATAGGGTTTTAACAAATCCAATTGACAGAGAAAAAGGAATTGATGGCATCAACCAGCAAGTTTATACCCTATGAATCCCATTTTTAAAGATTGTATGTGAGATAGAATAACTATTATTTTTCATTGACCAAGCCCAAACTTATATCAAATAACTTAACGATGATTGGAACTGTTTATGAGAAAAGTTCATGATCATCGAGATAATTTCCAAAACCATGTGGGTCGAATAACCCCTTCAAAGTCTCATTATCCCTCACCTTAATCTTATGGAATTTTATAGAGTATTAAATATATATGTATCATGACCCTAGTGATATGAGTTTTAAATTATTTTATGTAGAATAATGAATATTTTTTATACTATTATAGTTACATTATAAATAATTTTTTTATACACTAAAACAAAAATGGTGTTTTTAATTAATATGCATTTTAAAATAAATTTTTTAAGAGGTAATGGATAATTTAAATAAATATTATTTTAATAAAATAATTTTATTAAATAATTTTTAGAAAATATAAATCACCATAAAATTTTAATGAAGTTAAACGTAAATTTTATAAGGGTTCAAAAACTATTATTATCAAAAAACCCATTATTTCATAATAAATGTTGACAATTATAATAAAAATTAAAAAACAAATGTTTTGAAAATAATTTTGATAAAATAAATATTATATTTGGAATCATAATGTGGAAATTTTCAAATGTTTAATTTTTCAAAATTTTCTAAGACAATCTAATTTTCGTGTAAAAATTAAATACGATTTAAATACACAATTTGTATTATGACATAATAATGACATAAAGATGATGTAATAAATACTATAAATGGTATCCACAAAAGAATATTTGTTTTTTATTTAAAATAATTTTATTTTATGTTGGTTTTATAAGTTTTATAAAGCCTAAAGGAATCTTCTAAAATAGTTAATATATTTTATTATTTTAAAATCATTTCATTAAGAGGATGGCCCACTTCAACATCACCAAGGATAATATTTTATTTTTTTCATCCCCTGTACTTATAAAATAACAAAAACCACTACAATTTTTATGAATCCATTAGAAAAACCAAGTAAAGGTTTCTGGTTTTGATTATATTATAATATAAGGTCCAACCCCTATGTTTGAGAAATAATAAAAAAATCCCCACTCATTTCCAATATAAATCCACCAAATGTCCAATTTCTCTTCACTATAAATCCATATATCATTTATTTACTCATTACTATTTTATCTAGAGTCCTACCAATGGTCCCCCAAGCTCTCAAAAACTCCTATGAATAATTTTGAGTCACACACTCATGTCATGGATCCTCTCATTCTCTTTTTTATTAAAGTTTATTTTCTATATTATTCCTTATATATACATTTAAAAATGTTGGGATATGTATTTACATGTCCGTATTATTTTCAATTTTAAATTAAAATAATTATATATGAATTTATATCCCATCAACCCATTTTATTAGTTATTATGTGATATTGTTATGCTGCCAGAATTCCAAAATGGTTTTCCATGAAAAAAAATTTATGTAGTGAATAATATAATAAATTCATATCTTGTTTGTTCACACTTATACTATTATACATATTTGAATTGGGAAATAAATTTATGTATTCTAAACTCCTTTATCATATAATAATATATGATAATGAATGAATCTGTGTTGTGTGATCTATGTGGCACACAAAACCATAAGAATTAAGTGAAAGTGATGGGTGTGCTCAGAATTATATAGCACTCTAATGAATTAGGTAATGTTTAGAATCATGAGACATCATTTTGGGACAAGGAGTTAACCTGAATATTTTATGGTATTTTTTAATCACAGTTTCTTAGATGTTATCCTTGATATATGATTAAGATTCTGGGTTTTAAGTTGTTTCCACATTTCCTATGTCGACATTATGTTATCACGTTATATCACGTATTATTGTTCATTTTTATGATTTATACCCCATTTATGACCATTTGGTATTCCTATTATTTAACTATTATTATTTTCTTAATGATATTCCATTTTTAATCCCTTACTAGCCTTTAATTCCAACCCCTCTCTTATGAATTTTACAAAATTATCCTATATTGTTTTAAAAGACATTAAAATTTTAAAATCATGTTATGTTTGATTTCTATAATGTTGTTGTATCACATGTTCAAGATGTCATATTATTTACCTAATTCCAAAATTCACTAGACTTATCAATCATATGGGTTTAATTATGTGTACTTTTCTGTAATAAATCATGAATCAATGTGTATTAAAGTGTAGGGTTGTAATAGCTGGTAACAAAGGAAAAGTTTAGTTAAATTTCGGATTAGTTTTAAAAAACTATATAGAAAAAGTTATGAATAATAATAATTATATGAAAGCCTAATGATGTTTTGGAAATTATAAATTTTGTTTTTTTTAATAAAATATATCATGTTCTCGATACTACAAGGGGATGTGCAATTGGATTAGATGAACATATGGTTAAAACACATAAACACCTCATTGAGCTATACTTGACCAAGAACTGGTTCATAAAGCTGGGAATATTTACACACATGGTTTGATATTCTCAGGGGGTATTATTTGTAAAATATATAGTCACATTATAAACAATTTTTAAAGGAACAAAAAATTCCCATAAGAGTCTATGTTAGGAAAAATATAATTGATAAAATAGATAGTAGACTAGAAATTCATTAGTTAAGGAAATAAATGTAATTTATAAGTTATCCATTTATCATCATTGGATTCCCTTCCATGTGTTTAATATTTTAAAAATAATCATCCTTAATTTTCCCTTTAAACTAGTTAATAGATAGAAATAGGGGGAATCTATTAACCAACAAATATCATGGGTAATGTGATGAATTCCCCAATGAGATGTCTATTCCAAAGAGAGTAGGAATAGAAATCATTCTGAGGATACTCTCTCAACTAACATTGATGCTTAATAGAAACATGGACTAGGAGGAGCACTCAAATTACCCTAATAAGGAGCAAGCTACAATTTAGATTTTTATGTGGTTAAGGCCTCTGAATTTCAAGGGATAATCTCATCCCTTAATCATATAATAATGGATCAACTCCATTGAGAAGATATCATCCATCCTTTAATAGTTTATGAAAGAGAAGGTACTACTAAATTTTTATCATATGGAGAGAGAAGTTGATCATGGGTGGTAATTTATCAATAATATTACGACTGAGGAATATATCAAAGCAATGTGGTGGAAAGAACTCTAGAAAATGATTTTTAATAAATATTTATCTCACACCCTATAACGTAAAATGTATAAGAATTTACATTCCATCCATTAAAAATTTAAATCAATCATCCGGGTGTGTGAGGAAAACATCATAATAGTTACATGATATGATTTTGGCTTTGTCCTTAACCCTGAATTCAGGTTTGACCACTTCTTTGGTGGGTTTAATCCTACTCTATGAAAATGTATCATGATCTGAGTCTTCGATAGCAATAATGTAATTTTCCAACATTTCATCAAAATCATAATGAAGATGAGAGAATTTCAACGGTATCAAAAGAAAAAAAAGATAAATTTAGATATTAATGATATTGTTCCTATTGATAAATATAACGGTGCCAATAAATTTCAACATCCCACTTCTAAATAGTGCAGATGAAGCACCAAAAAAATTGCCTGAGGGGGCGAGGAAATGCATTAGGTGTGAGAAAAAAGGGATTCTAGCTAGAGATTACTGATAGGATAAATCCACTAATGTGTTGGAAGAAATAAATTCTCCATTCAACCGTTACCACATTTTTCATTCTTTAAAATGAAAAGAATCATGACACTTTTCATAAAAATGCACGTAGCCAAGGGATTTCATAGAAAATCCAAACCCTCTAAGGAAGTATGAATTGGATTTTTTACATCACAACAACGGAGGTGGATCCTAACAACGAAGTAGAGGGAGGTACTCTAGTTATTCATTCTAGAATAGGGAACATGAAATTGGATTCTTATTCTATTCATTCCTTCATTTCATTAATGTTTATTAGAATTATTCAAACACCTACAAAATGCTTGTAAGTATAGTTGTTGGTGAAAATACAAAATGGGTAAATTATTGCATCCATAGTATATAACTCCTCCCCTATAAAAATTTACAAAATATAGCTCCATGTAAACCTTTTAATACTCCCTTTGGTGGTATTTTATGTAGTTATAATTATGGATTGTCTTTCCATATATAGACACAATACAAATTTTCATGAGAATGAAATCAATCTCTATATCGTGAATTGTCCTTTAATTATGTAAAAATTAAAGGAGAAGGATTAATATTCTTCTACAACAATATCATAATCATGGATATTATTTACCTGTGAGAAAGCATATACAGATCAAATAATGGATTCTAATGAAAAATACAACCTTGAAAACATTCCTATTGTGACAGATTAAGTTTGAGTGTTTCTTGATGATTTGACTGGTCTTTCTCTTAAAAGAGAAATTAAATTTCCAATTGATTTTATACCTGGGGCAGTACTGTTATCCAATACAATATATAATATATATTTTTGAACTTTATGTGATGAAAAACACATACATGATAATATAGATAAATTCTTCATATTCCCAAGTGTTTCACCATGGGGTGCATAGGTCTTATTCATCAAGAAGAAGGGAGGGTCAATGTATCTTTTAATTGATTATCATGTACTCAAAAATATCACGATAAAGAATAAGTATCCTATTCTTGGGATTAATGAAATATTAAATTAGCTACATGGAGAACAATCATTATCTAATGTGGATATGCAGTCATTATATCACAATGTCGTGGTGAGAGAGGATATACCTCGAGACTACTTTTCCTAAAAAGTATGTGAACTATGAGTACATAGTAATTCCATTTGGACTCACTAATTCTCTAGTATTCTTGATGTACATGATGAATATAGCCTTTATATATTACCCTTACAAATGTTTAGTAGTTTTTATTATTGGAATTTTAATATTCTCTAAAACCAAGGAGGATATTGTGGAGCATCTGATCACAATTCTAAAGACCATACAAATAGAGAAGCTTTATGCCCGTTATAGAAATAGTGAGTTATGGTTTAAGGAATTATCATCCATGGATAATATCATCAAAATAAATAGGATATATGTTAACCCATTGAAGAAAAAATATTTTAAGGTTCTTCTAGGACCACATCTATGATTGATATCCAATGTTACCATGGATTGGATGTATATTATTGCCTATTTGTATTAAATTTATTGCGATTGAGAAACACTCTAACCCGGATAACTAGAAATGTATTCATGTCTTATTGTAATGATGAATGTTAATAGATATTCATGGAGATTAAAAATATGGATTATCACTCCAAATATTCTCAAACTATCTACAAGGGGAGAAATTTTAATTGTATTCAGCGATGTATCAATGAATGGTTTGGGTTTCCTATTAAAGTAGAATAAAAATTCCATAGCCTATGTTTCAAGGTAGTTGAATGTTCATGAACAAAACTACCCAATGTCATATCTAATGTTGGTTTTAGTGTTATTAAATTGGAATATTTTTGTGGCATTATCTCTTTGGGTTAATTTTGAAATATATACTCATCACAAAATCCGGAGTTATATATTCACATAAAAAGAGGTGATTATGTGCCAATAAAAATGATTAGAGCTAATAATGGACTATGAAATATTAATTCACTACCATCATAAGAAAACAAAATCATATGGAAGACACTTTATGTAGAATGTATCTAGAAATTTTATCAATGACGAGAATTGAGAGGGATCTGATCTAATTATATTTGAAACAAATGTTCTTGGGAATCATAAAACAATGAATAACATCAATTCTTTCACAAATGATTTCCCAACCATCCATTCTACAGAGTTTAAATTATTCTCAAACAAATGAGGTGGGAATTTAGAAGAATTTGGAAACTACATGAAAATATATAGACTTAGAGTTTAATGTCAATGAAGGAGTTATGGGATTTGTGTCAAGATTATATCTACCATCAAATACTAATTAAATAATGGAACTGTTGGATGATGCACAAAGATAAAAATTCTCCACCCACCCAAGAATGAAAAAAGATATATCAACATATCTGAGAGAACTATTGGTTGTATAATATGAAGAAGGAGGTCACTAAATATGCCACAATATGTCTTGTATATAAGTAAGTGAATGTGAAAAGGAAACAATGCGAGGGTATAAGGCAACCATTACCCATTCACATAGGGAAATGTGAAAACATCAATGTGGAATTGGCCACTGGTCATCCAAATAAATCAATAGAAAATAATCCTATATGGGTTATGGTTGATATTCTTAAAAATGATTCACAGTAAATTGTGATTTGACGAGATTTGTCACTCGATCAACTTGAAGAGATATACATTAGATAAGTGGTGAGGTTTTATGAAACCCTGCTATCGACTATGTCTAATTGAGATCCAATTTTTGCCTCTATGTTTTGGATGACTCTCCAGCATGCTCTAAATAAAGATTTAAACCTCATCATTACTTATCACCCCCAAACTGATGGTCAATGTAAGTAGAATATCTATCCACTCAAGGAAATGTTGAGGACCTACTCAATTGACTTTAATGGAAGATGGGATCAACATCTTCCTCTGATATAATACTCATTATATAATTGTTTTCACTCGAGTATCCAAATGGACCCCTAAAAAGTCATTTATGGTAACAGGTATAGAACACCATAATATTGGGATGAAGTTTGGGAATGCTAACTGATAGGTCCTGAAATGGACAATTTAATCGTGGAGTAGGTCAAGACCATTCTGTACCACATCAATTATACTGAGTGTTGACAAAAGATCAATGCTGAAAATAATTGATGAGACCTACAGTTTGATGTTATAAATTTTTTATTCCTATATATACCTCCTTGGAATAAATTCATGATATTTGGGAAGAATGGAAATCATAATACAGGATGCATCATCTAGTTTGATATCCTTACTCACATTAGATAGTTTTCCTATCAACAAGCACTCCTAAATAACCTATATAAAGAATGTGATGTATTCTATATATCACTCTTTATAATGTATATACACCTCACATGTACTCAATGTATAGGGGGAACCATTAGGTAATAATCTAAGATTTGATGATAAATAGTTGAATATCATAGATCATAGGGATACAGTTCTATGAAATAAGACAACATTCCCCATTGAAGTGTTGTGGAGAAACCGCATGTTTAAATAAATGACTTGGGAACTAGAGGAACTGATGAAATAGAGTTACCATCTTCTATTTTAGTGTGGGAAATGAAAATTTTTAGGGGAAAGTTTTTGAATGGGGGAAGTTTGTAATGAACCGAACTATTATAAATTAAATATTCCTTATAATTTAATTATGTTTTTTATTATGTAATATAGTTATATAAAACACATGCACTTATTTGGTTTTATTATATCTTTTCATATTTAAAATACCATTAATCAACATTACTATTGATAATATAGTTCTTGATAAGTGGTCATATGATTAGTATAAATATAGTCTATTAACAAATCCAATTGACACAGAGAAATGAAGTGATTTTATAAACTAGTTTGATCATACCAAATGAATCTAATTTATCAAATATTTCATGGGATATATAATCAATAGGAATTTCAATTGAACAATCCCCATCTGAGATCCAACAACATAATCATGAGATAAACTGTTTATGGGAGAAGTTATAGATCATCGAGATCACGACCCAACCACGTATGTCAAACCACCCCATGAAAGTATCACCATCTCACACCTTACTCATAATGAGTTTAATGGTGTTTTAAATGTATATGTTTCAAGACCCTAGAAATATAAATATGTTCATTATTTTATAATGAATAATGAATAATTTTTTATCCTCCTATTGTTGCTTTAGAAATTATTTTTCTTTTTATATAATAAAACATGAATATTATTTTTAATTACTATTTGATTTTAATTTATATGTTTATTTGGAGAAAATAATAGGTTTTTTCAATAAATAATACTTTTAAAAAATATATTTATTTAATAATATTTATTAAATATAAATTGTGAAAATGGTTTTATGAATTCAAATATAATTTTTGTAATGGTTTAAAAACATTCATTTTAAAAAACCCATAATTTATCAATAAATATTTTTTATCATTTTAAGTTTTAATATCAAAATATTTAAAATATTATTTATATAAAACTAATATTATTCATGGATTCAAGAACATTGAAATTATCAAACAGTGTATTTTTCATAATTTTTTGAGATTGTGAAATTATTCAGTAAAAATTAAATACTTTATAAATATCTACTATATATAATGAATACATAATGACCTAAAAGTGATTTTATAAATAATATTAATTTTATTTGTGAAAAAATTTATATTTTAACTTTAGAATACAGATTTTTTGTCTATTTATTCAATTTTATAAATATATAATGAATCCCCATAAACCATTAATATATTTTTACGGTTTAAAAATATTTTCTTTAATGGGTTAACTCACTTATACATCACCAAGGGTAAAATTTTATTAATATCAACCCTTTTTCATATAAAATAATTTAAACCACTCTCATTTTGAAGAATGATTGGGAATAACGAAGGGAGTTTTTGTGGTGCAGGTTATTTTTTATAGAGTCAAAAAGAAAAATTTGAGATATAATCAATAAATCAACATTAATGTATTATATAAACCCACAGAAGCTACCATTTCACTTAAATAAAAAAATTATTGATTATTTCATTACCCTTACCTCACTTTTGTTGAGTCAAATCAAGGTTTCCCAAAGCTCTCATAATGCTCCTCCCAAGCATTTGGAGTCACACACTATAGGGATCCCCTCAGTATTCTTCTTATAAATGTTTATTTATTTTCTTATGCATTGTAAGTATAATTAATAATGTTGTGATATTTATTTCCTTGTCACTTTTATTGACCATTATATTTTTATACTATGATATGTCCCTTTCTCTCTCATCAACCAATATTATGAGTTTTTAAGCTACGATGTTATGTTGCTTGAATTTCACTGTGATTTTTCATGCTGAATCAATTGTGTAGTGAATACCATTTCCATTTCTTGTTAATGGGGTTCACATTAATACACCTATACATCTTTAAATTGGGACTTACATGTATTTATTCCACTATCCTTGATCATGGTATAAAATATTGTGATGATTGAATCCATATTTTATGATTTATGTGGTACACTTAAGAATTAGAATGAAATGATAGTTTTGGGTTCGCCCATAATTATATTGTGATTTAATGCATTGGGTAATGTTTAGTCTCATGTAACATCTTGTTGGGACATGCAGTGATCATGATTCCTTTGGGGGACTTTTTCATACTGATGTCTTGGAATTTATCTTTGAACTATGTTTTGGATTCATTGTTTTAATTTTTTTCCACAATTACCATGTTGAATTTATATTATCAAGCTATTTCATGTATTTTTATTCATGTTTATGATTATCAGAACATTTATTCCTCGTTAATATTCTTATTAGATAAAATTTAATGTTTTCATCATGTTATGTCAAATGTATTCCCTTACTCATCCTTATAATCACCCCTTTCTTATGTATGTCCCAAGGTTATCCCATGCAATTTTAAAAGCCTTAGAAATTTAAGAATCCCGTTAAGGTTGTTTTAAATAATAGTGTTGTATGCCATGTTCATGATGTTATGTTATGAACTGAATACCTAAATACATTGGACATATTGGTATTCTGTGTTTCATAATGTGCAATTTTATTTAACAAATCATGATTTAATGTGTACTAAAAATTAGAGTTGTTATAAAAAACCTGAAAATAACTTTATTCAAAACCATCATTTTAAAAAGGGTTAATAAAACATCCACCTGAAATGATAAAATGATATTTTTGTTGTTCATCACATAATATGTTTTGCATGTAAGATAAAATTTGTGGGATGTGAAAATATATACATGTAATAAAAAAACGTACATACAATAACTAATTGAGAATAACGGAGAAAATGGTTACATCAAATTCAACAAACAAAGAAACATATGTGGTGGGTAAAAAGACCCTCAATTAAAAATATAAAAAAACCATTATTATTATCCTTGAGTTAAAGATTTAAATTCATATATATAATAAGAACGTGAGGAAATATAATTTCATGAAAACTATAATTTCACAATTTATTCAATTTCCACTGTTACCTCAATTTTTTTCCAATTGGTGAGTACTAATGGTGGATTTCATTATTCTTGAAGAACTATAATAATATTCTAGGGTATCAAATAATCTACCAAATAATAACATGATTCTACTCTTATATTTATTAAATAAAAAAATGGATATAATTCCCTAAGATAATTGTTATAATTAATAATCAAAATACATTACATTGAAAAAATCTACAAATAATCCCAAATCTTTAACATAGATCATTCATTATATAAATACCCACTATCTCAAATAACACCAATAACCTCAAAATTAGAAAACTTATTAACCTAAAATGGTGTCTCATACCCTTTAGCATACACCTCTAAGAATATAACATCTATACTTTCATTTAATACTTTATATTAACCCTAATGGGTATATATATACCTCAAACTAATAAAACATACACCTAAATATCATCAATCAACAAAAACTCAAAAAAACAGATCATGTAATATGTTTCATAAAATAAGTTTACTCATGCTTAACATACATCACTTAAATCTCCAAAAGTGGTATTGATTCTCTTAAATCTAATATTAGGAATATACATATCAACCCAAGTCTCTTTTTGTCAATCCCAACATCATACATGCATTAATGGTTATCAATCCCTCAATCATGGTTTTCGTAAATATGACATGATCAATTAACCACTTTTATAAATTATTTGTACCATTCCACATATGATTAAAATTCATAAAGAAAAATATCTTTTGGAATAATCCATAAATGTTCAACGATTCTTATATCCCTATTTTCATTGATATAATAATTCAACTTGAGAATTCTCAAATACGAATACATAAACAATTCCATCCATACACTACAATGATTCTCATATCATAGGTCCTTCCAAAGTCTAGGATTTGACCCTTGTACTATGAGAATAACAATGGTAATTCCCATTTTATCCACAAATAAAACATTAAATATAAAATGGCGACATCATATGTAATTTTGTCCCTTCCATCATACTCTTAATTTATTTAGAAACCAACTACTTTATTCTCTATTTTTTCACACACAAAAAATATTCTTGTTCCACTATAGCATTTCTATGGGTAACTCTGTCCTCATTTTTTTAATTCATGAAATTGAATGTTCCTTCCTTTTTCACCTTTATCAAATGAACTTCCTTGAGTCTTCATCCTTCTCTTGATTTATGTCTTTGAACAATAAAAAAATGTTCCATCAATCAATTATGATTTTTTATAGCTTCTTTGGAATAATCAAGATATATAATTATTCAGCTCATATCATGTGAGGCATGAAAGTTCTTTATTCATTACATTTTCCTTAACATTGGTTGTTGACATGATTTATCCCATAGCCATAAATTTACTATAATAGGGGTAAGAATTTTTTTTGAGTACATTTAAACTCTTAAAAATATAAATTGGATAAAAATATTATTAAAGGGATAACCAATATATGAAATATATTTTTAACTTTTGAATTTATAGGATTCAATCTATGTTATCCATGTTCTATTTAATAATATAAAGTAATATTACATTTTTTTTCTTTTAATTATTTTTTTGTAATGTGATTGTGAATTCGCCAAATCAAATCTCCCAAGAGTCTCAAAATAGGTGTGTAGTAAGGCCTATTATCGTGCACCAGGTGATGATTATGTCGAGGTCAATCACCCTTTTTGTATTATTACCACTAGGTACCTCTGTGCCAGATCAACATGATCTTGTAGAATCTGTATATAGATTTATTTTATTGGAAACCTCTTACACTATTTCAAAGAAAAGTTTAGGCCTTTCTTCTGATAATTAGTCATTCCACAAATTTATTTCCTATAATTTCCTAATCTTAATCACAAAAATAAATAAATCTCTATTTGATACCATTTATGAAAATAGTAGGCATTATTATACATTTATTCATGATTTAATTATAGAGGAATACATATATGTAAACTGTCATGACTCTTCTTACTAGGGAATGTTCTATTACTGTCATAACCCCCTACCACCAATGTTTCCCCTCCTGAGCTGGCAATGGTGAAAGGGAGATAATGACAACCGAGTCCCACCTCAAGTAGGCCCTGGAGTGTAGACTAGCACCAAGGGTATGAGTTTTCACAAATATGGGAGGCATTACCCGTTTTATTATTTAATATTGGGAAATAGGATGAGTCAAAAACCAAAAGAAAAAGGAACAAGTAAATGAAAATAAACCCAAAACCAAACCCATATGAATGTTTTATACAATACTGAAACAAAAGTACAGGTACAAGAAAATATCCAAACTAAGATACCAAAAAAAAACTGCAACCATCAAACTCTAACGCCCAACTAGCATTGTCCCGCACGGTCCCTGAAGACCTTCTGAAAACCTGAAAGTTAACGTAGGGTGAGAATACAAGTATACTCAGTAGCAAAACCGAAATATCTCATGCATAGGTGGGGAGACATCCTAATTCCCCATGAGAAAACATAAGGAACCCAAGCCTTGCAAGAAATATATCAACCCAACCTTACAAGACACACTGAACAAATATGGAAAGTCAATAGAGTAGTATAGTAATATTATCAAAGTATGGGTACCCATCACAACCTTCCAATTGAATACTACTCAAGCCCTCATGCCTAATGATCTTATGCTTCCCCTATTCATGAGCTAGTGTCGCAACCTGGCCATACAAAGCTCAAGCTAGTGCCACAACCTGGCCATACGAAGCTCATAGTATCCCGCTGACACTCAATCCTCAGCCATCATAGTATCCCACTAGCACTCAATCCTCGGCCATAACCACATATCATCTAGAAGACACCTGGGAACCACATCAAATCTCATCTCGAAGACACCTGGGAACACATCACATCCTCATCCTAAAGACTCTTGGGAAACTTATGTCATAACCTGCCCGAAGGATCTTGGGCTATAGAACCTAGAAGAGGGAGAAAAGAAAAGAACAATAACCAACCATACTTTAGATGATTGAGAATCTCACCCCCCATCCCACGGGTGTTCAGCACGTAGTGCTCAACATGGGTGGGGTGAGTAAAGAAACATAAAATGTACAAATATATATAATTATATCAACCACTCAGGAAATCCTAAGGCTTCTACACAAAAGATCTGAGCACATGCCTCGACACTTGTAACACACCGAGATTTTATGAAAAATATTCTTTTTAATTTTATTGATGTCTTGTGTTATACGCTACACTAAAAGGATCTTGCAATACACTCATCCCTGACTTGTCTTTCATTACACGCAATCGCGACCTTCCACGATAGCGTGTGTTGTACGCAATACCGAGTTTCACTAAACAATGATATGTTATATAAACTAGCCATTATGAATAGTAATACCGACTTTTTAAAATTTTATAAATTTTATCTTTCAAAATGGAATTCATTTTTGGATTTGGAATATCGAAATTATCCTAGGGTGAATTTTTTGTATTTCTCTGAAAACATTCAATTTTTAATGAATAGTTAAAACACTGGGTTACTATTTAAAAACTGAATTTTTATTAAAATAAGTATTTATTTTATTTAAATTTATTTTAGTTAAAATTGATACATAATACCTATATAAGTTTAATTTAATTCATTGGATTAATTTTATAACAATTTTAGATATATAAAATATTTATTGAACTTTTCACCGTCTTTTACCCACCTCCTAGGAGAATTTGAAAATTCACATAAAACTTAATTTTACTGCTTCTGTGAGTGGAATTTCGATAATACGAAAGACATGGTTAATATCAAGGGCTAAAATTTGGTTCAATGAGATGAAAATAATTTTTGGTGAATAGTAACGTTTTACTTTTTTCCGCAGTTAAAAGTAAAGAGGGTAATTAAGGGTAGAAATGAAATTATGATTACCCTAACTCATGTCCTAATTCTATTGGATAAGTTTAATTCAACCAAAAACAACCTTAGGAATAAAATATGACCATTTAGGCCCACTTGGATTATATTAGGACATTTAATATTATTTTATTTAAAGAATAGTTAAAATAGTTAAAATCAATGTTTAATAACTAAAACATTTTTAATATATGGTTATAAATTAGATAAATTCGACTATAAATATTTATTATAAATCTAATATTATTTCCTACATAATGATATTTTATTTATAATTTTTAGACATTAAATATTTCATGTTATTTATGACACAATGGTGATGCTGTAATTACCTAAATAATGAAATATTAAAATAATTGATATTATAAATACCCAAATAAATGAAATTTGAGACTTTTTATGAATTACACTAATTTTTTAGGTTAATATGACATGTTAGTATTGATTTAATTAACTTTGTTTGAACTAATCATTCTGTTATGATTTTTCACAAAAAAAATCAAATACCAAATAGTGTCAAAATTGACATAAAATAGTTTTTAAAACAAATATTATATTATTAATTGTTATTTTATTCCTAAAAATCTACTGTTCGGCCAAATGACTTAGATAAGGTTATATATATTAATAATAAACAACTTGGGGTTCATTTGTCTTGTTATAGTGAGTTTATTAACTTTATAGTGTAAGAAAACAAGAAGACACGGTAAAAGTAAAATTATTTAACATAAAGTTAAATCGTAATGATAAGGTTAAAATAGAAACCTAAACTTGTATAAATTCTATTGGATGAGAGGATTTCGACCCATCCCCACCTTATCTTTGAAATAAATCAATTTGGAGCTATGAAAAACCGAATATGACATTATAATAAAATAATATTTTCATTTTTTCCAAAGGTGCCTCTCTTCTCCCTTATAAAAGGGCACCTCCTCCTTCTCTTCCTCACACCACATTGAGCCTTCATGCTCGGAAAACCCCTGAAAATTTCTCCTCTCCACTTCCCTAGAAACATCCTAGAGGTTCTGGTCTTCTTCAAAGACCATCTTTAGGGCCCAAAGAGGAGGTTAAGAAGAGGCGCTTCAAAGAAGAGGTAATGTCTGTTACCGATTCTTTCAACTTTATTTCTTCTTCTACTTCTTCTTATCTAGTTGTTTCATTATGAAGTAATAACATTAGTATCACCCAAATATATATATTTTATTATAAATATTAAACAACCCTATTTCACCTTCTATCCATCCTATGGAAAATGAAATCACCGTACGTGCGTACGTACAGAATATTGTCTCCACACTGTGGTGTAATATGTTTTTCACCACCACCTTACATGGATGGGTATAATGGTGTAGAGAATAACTATATATTATTACTGTAAAGTGATATTTATTCTGAAATAGTATACATACACTCCAATACAATTCCACGATCATGGGAATGATATCATCGCTCGTGCGTACGTACGGAATACCGTCTCCACGATGTGATACGAATCGTTCTACATGATCTTCATTGAATAATGATTATATAAATGAATTCAATGAATAAATATGATATATATTACACTAATACAATTCTGTAAATGAGGCATCTATAACCTAATAATAAGAATAAGAATTTATTCGAAAAAAAATGCATAAGAACAAAAAGTAATAAACACCCTAATAACAAGTAGCAATGAAAAATTATTAATAAGAAGCTAAGAATATGACCATATATGATATCATAACAATTAGTAAGATTCAGGAATATGTCAATAACATTATTTAAATCATTATACAGGAGGTTCGGACACTTACGAAGCAAATCGGACCTAAGGTAAGGGAAAATCTCACAATCTCAATTTCTATCTGAGATTATTTATACTTCAGAATTTACTGGGGAATATTTATCATCCACATCAATGTTTCCTCAATATGTAATATTATTTATATCCTCCTACAATTTTTAAATCCAATTTTACCCACTGGTGAGTTTTTAGTTAAAGATATGAGAGGAATCTTTTTTCGTTTTTAGTAGGAGGTACTTTTTGTCTTTTCCGGCTAATGTATGAGAAGAATTTTTTTTTTAACTTATACGGCATGAATGGATTTTTAGAACATTATTTCCATGAAGCTTCCTTTACATGTTTTCAAGTTTATTTTTAATAAACTTATTTTAGTTTGATATTATATGACATGTTAAGAAAGGAAAATGTTTTTGAAGTAGAAAGGATATTTTCCCCAAGAATGGAGTTCGAGTGTTTTATCAAAATTATTTTCCATCTAAGGTATTATAGGGTTCTGTTTTAATCCCTATTTTTACATTGTTTTGATAATGCTAT
Source organism: Viscum album (assembly GCA_963277665.1). Classification (NCBI taxonomy): domain Eukaryota; kingdom Viridiplantae; phylum Streptophyta; class Magnoliopsida; order Santalales; family Viscaceae; genus Viscum; species Viscum album. The sequence goes on from OY728160.1 coordinate 712,421,087, forward strand.
GATGGAATTATTTTTATGATGAACTTTTTATATGGATTGAGTTAAGATGGAATGATGATTAAGAATCCCATTTTTATTACATGGGTTATGCTATGATGTATGATTTATGATCTTGTGGCAAACATAAGAATGGTATCATTATGAGATGGGTGGGACCTATATCTCACTCCATTGCATTGGGTAAATATTTATATCTCCTGATATAAACATGGCTAGTATGGTAGGTTAATCCGGTTCAGTGAAACAGAACTGAAATGAGGATTGGACTCGGTTCAGAAATGGACATTGCCCGCTAAGATAGTCTTGGAAATAATTATTGACTAATAAGAAATGATTCTCTATGATTATGTGGGTATGCCAAAAAGTTTCAAGATTAATGTTATGATTATTGGGATTACATTTCACTATTATGATTTATCCCATGTAATGAAATTATGATCTCTTTTGCAGGTTAAGATTTCCAAAATGTTATGTTCTTATGAATATGATGTGATTGATATTTCTTTTGTTTGCCCTTACTGAGCATTTGAGATCACCCTTTATATGTTTTCTTTTCCCCGGGATTTAAAGAAAGTTTTTAGGTAAGAAATCAAAAGGGGAAGATCTTTATGGGAGATTTTGGAGATCTTACACCATGATTAGAAGATTATTTTCCGAGTTTCCAAACACACTAAACTATTACGGTCCTTGTGTGTCTGTTTTCATTATGTATTAAGTATTCTGAAAAAGTAATATAATGTTCATGTACGTCAAGCTTTGGGTCTCTACAATTGGGATCAGAAGAATGGTTTAGTTAACCTTTTGAAACTAGGATGCGAAAGCTTTAGTGAGATCCCTATATATATTTCTAAGGTATGTCTGTCTAGGGTTGTCTATAAGGTTATGTATAAGTATTGGTTATAGTCCTAGAATTATGGTAACGATGTTATAATTAAACCTAATATGTTAGACATTGAAGGTACTACCCCTTTATTATGTTGTTTTCCTATCATTATTTTTTCTTCTCACACTATTCTTTTTGGGGTTTAGACAATGGCTGGAACCCGAAGGAACCGTGTTGATCAATGTAATGGACAATGCAATGATTTCCCTCCCGAGAAACCACATGTGATGGGAGATGGAGTGAAAAATATTATTTCTATACTTACACAAGCTATGAATCATTCCGGATTTCCAAATGATCAGAGAAGGTAATAATATTCTATTGAGTCCTTTATGAGGCAACATACATCGTCTTTCAATGATTCTTTTGATCCACTTGCTGCTGAACAATGGATCAGTACCATTGAAAATATATTTTCCATACTTCACTGTTCAGAAAATGAAAAATTCATTTTAGCTATTTACCTTTTAGAAGGTGAAGCAGACCTATGGTGGACTCTAATTAAGAATACAGGGCCCCAAGATGAAATTGAATCCATGGAATGGGACAAGTTCAGGAACATGTTTTTCAGTAGGTACTTCCCTCGTATTCTTCGAAAAAGGATAGAAAATGAGTTTCTTGAGCTTAAGCAGAAGGATGATAAATATATTGGTATATAATATGTGAATTTTACAATACTTTCAAGGTATGCATATGGAATTATCATCCAACCTGAAAGTAAAGTCAATCGATTTTTCAGTGTCTTAAAACCAAGTATTCGAAGGGAATTAGCTATAAGAGACTTCAGTAGCTATGAAGAAATTGTGGGTTATGCTGTCAAGGTAGAACTGGAAGTTGGTGTAATATATCCATCTCATGGTTTTTACAAGAAATGAAAGATAGAGTTCAAGGAGAAATATCATAATAATGGTGAAAAGAAGATGAATGTTTCTTTATGCTCAATGTGTGGAAAGATGCATGGTGGAGATTTTCTTAAAGGGAACAGAAAATGTTTTAAGTGTGGAAAATAAGGTCATCGAGCAGCTGAGTGTCGAAGTAATGGAAAAAGGGTTGCTATTGATGTGAAGAAATAAAAGACTGCAGAGAACGCACCACCAACACTTCAATGCTTCAAGTGCAAGGAAATGGGGCATTATGTTAATGAATTCCCTAATCCAAGGGTTAATGATGATCAACGTGAGAACCCACTTAAGTCAAAGTATAAATGGAAGTCACATGCAATAACTATTTGTGATGTTGAGTATGACAATGATGTTGTGTAATGATTAATTTTTTATGTAATGGGATTTCAAAATAGTATCATGGAATCTCATTTATTGTATCGTGGAATTTTGAAATATCTGTGCATTATTCCATTGTGGTTTTCTATAAAAATATTGTACCGGTAACCATGAAAAGTGATTCAAATATTTTGGAAAGCAGGTGATATACGCATAATAAAAGGATAAGGTGAAAATAAATTGTTTGATAGTATTCATGAGCTCATGATTGATATAAGGGCTAAGTGATATAATTGTTTGAGTATATAGAATTTTGGGGATTTTGTTATATGGAAAGTATTAACTTTTAACTGCATTAATGTTTTCACTTAGGATCAATGGGTATTCATTTTTCCTGAGAATACATGATTAAGGCCTTCTAATGTTTGAAATGTGACCAACAAGATATATCATATGATATATGGAGGATAAATGACGGTATTCATGTACTTGTTATGTGACCTCTCAAGTAATCATTTTCTTTACATTATGAGATTGGACAGAAGTATTTTCGATAAGCTTAAAGGTTGGAATGGATTAAGTTGGACATCATCTATAATGGTTTAAGGCTAGAATTTTTTTTGATATTATTTATGGAATGTTATAATAATTTAGTTTTAGAAAAAGAACAACCTACAGGACGGGCGAAAAACCATCGCGCCGGACAAGGCTATAGGAATCGAACCCACAACTAAAGTGTGACAGGCCTTTATCTCCTACCACTGGCCTACAAGAAGTCCCTATTTATTAGAAACCAGTTTTATTATATTATGTTTTATGATATATTAAGTATAAGTCCATTTTAGGAACCATATATGATTAATCTAACTATAGATGGACTAATGTATTTTTGATAACTTTTTCTAACCTTTTGTTTAAGGCAGATGGAATGACCCATCATTCTATCACATGATCTTCTGACACTTCACAAATGAAAAATTCCACTTCATTTCTTTAGTAGATGAAGTGGAAATTGTCCAAGGAACGACCAACGGTGAGACTGTACCAAAATCAAGAAAGTATTTCTTCTAATTCCAATTTCTTCAACTTTAGGGAAATGATCTTGAAAACCAAAAATGGTGTCCTAGTTCCCTTATATCCGATGAATCAGATGGTACCTTAGATCATCACAAATCTATGGCTTTGTGATTGTTGGATTTTTCATAGCCATTTTCTCTACCACTCTCCATCAGAACATGATGGTTAGATTTCTCTTCCATATCCATATTTTCACCTATGTTCTCATATGTAGAAACCCAGTGATTAGTTAATTTGGGTAACCGTTACATTTCATACATTAGTTTTTAAATATTGTTTTTGGTATTCCTTTTTACTATGTGGGTTTCTATTAATGAAACTTTTGAGTAGTAAACCATTTATAACCCCAGTGAATTTCGAGGGCGAAATTCATTTTAAGGGGGGTAGAATGTAACACCCCGAAGTTTTTTGAAAAATATTTTTTTTAATTTTATTTATGTCTTGTGTTGTACGCTACACCAAAATGATCTTGCACTACAGGAATCCCTGACTTGGCTTGCATTACACACAATCGTGACCTTCCATGATAGCGTGTGTTGTACGCAATACTGAGTTTCACTAAACAACGATATGTTATATAAACTAGCCGTTATGAATTGTAATACCAACTTTTTAAAATTTTATAAATTTTATCTTTCAAAATGGACTTCATTTTTGGATTCCTAATATCGAAATTATCCTCGGGTGAATTTTTTCTATTTTTCTGAAAACATTCAATTTTTGATGAATAGTGAAAACACTAGGTTACTATTTAAAAACCGACTTTTTATTTAAATAATTTTTTATTTTATTTCAATTTATTTTAGGTATCAATTGATACATAATACCTATATAAGTTCAATGTAATTCATTGGAGTCATTGTATAATAATTTTAGATATATAAAAATTTTATTGAACTTTTCACCGTCTTTTACCCACCTCCTAGGAGAATTTGGAAATTCACATAAAACTTAATTTTACCACTTCTGTGAGTGGAATTTTGAAAATAAGAGAGGCACAATTAATATCAAGGACTAAAATGTGGTTCAATGAGATGAAACTAATTTTTGGTGAATAGTAACTTTTTACTTTTTTTACCATGGTAAAAAGTAAATTGGGTAATTAAGGGTAAAAATGATATTATTATTACCCTAACACATGTCCTAATTCTATTGGATAATTTTAATTCAACCAAAAACAACCTTAGGAATAAAATATGACCATTTAGGCCAACTTGGATTAGATTAGGACATTTAATATTATTTTATTTAAAGAATAGTTAAAATAGCTAAAATCAAAGTTTAATAACTAAAACATTTTTAATATAGGGTTATTAATAAGATAAATTAAACTATAAATATTAATTATAAAGATAAAAATATTTCCTACCTAATTTTATTTTAATTATAATTTTTAGACATAAAATAATTATGTTATTTATGACACAATGGTGATGTAGTAATTACCTAAATAATGAAATATTAAAATAATTGATATTATAAATTACCAAATAAATTTAATTTGAGACTTTTTATGAATTACACTAATTTTATAGGTTAATATGACATGTTAGTATTGATTTAATTAACTTTTCTCAAACTAAGCATTCTTTTATGATTTTCAAAAAAAATCAATTACCAAATACTGTCAAAATTGACATAAAATAGTTTTTTTTTAAATATTATATTATTAATTATTATTTTATTCATAAAAATATATGAATAGGCCAAATGACTTAGATAAGGTTATATATATTATTAATAAAAAACTTGGGGTTCGTTTGTCTTGTTATTGTATGTTTATTAACCTTATTGTGTAAGAAAACAAGAAGACATGGTAAAAGTAAAATTATTTAACTTAAAGTTAAATCTAAATGATAATGTTAAGATAGAAACATAAACTTGTCTAAATTATATTGGATGATATGATTTCGACCGATCCCCACCTTAGCTTCTAAATAAACCAATTTGGAGCTATTAAAAACTAAATATGACTTTATAATAAAATAATATTTTTAGTTTTTTCAAAGGTGCCCCTCTCCTCCCTCATAAAAGAGAACCTCCTCCCTCTCTTCCTCACACCACTTTGAGATTTTAAGATCAGAAAACCCCTACCAATTTCTCCTCTCCATTTCCCTAGAAACATCCTATAGGTTTTGGTCTTCTTCAATGACTATCTTTAGTGCCCATAGAGGAGGTTAAGAAGAGGAGCTTCAAAGAAGAGGTAATGTCCATTACCGATTCTTTCAACTTTATTTCTTCTTCTAATTCATATTATTTAGTTTTTTTCATTATGAAGTAATAACATCAGTATCAACCATATACTGATATGTTATTATAAATATGAAACAACCTTATTTCATCTTCTATCCATCCTACAGAAAATGAAATCATCGTGCGTGCGTGCGTACGGAATACTGTCTCCACGCCGTGGTGTAATCTGTTTTCCACCACCACCTTACTTGGATGGGTATAATGGTGTAGATAATAACTATATATGATTATTGTAATTTGATATTGATTCTGAAATAGTATACATACACTCCAATACAATTCCACGATCATTGAAACGATATCATCGCTCGTGCGTACGTATAGAATACCGTCTCAAAGATGTGATGCGACTAGGTCTATAAGGTCTTAATTGAATAATTATTATATAAATGAATTGAATAAATAAATATGATATATATTACACTAATAAAATTCTGGAAATTAGGTATCTATATCCTAAAAATAAGAATAAGAATTTATTCGACAAAACACGCATAAGAACAAAAAGTAATAAACACTCGAATAACAAGTAGCAATGAAATATTACTAATAATAATTTAAGAATATGACCATATATGATATCATAACAATGAGTATGATTCTGTAATAGGTCTATAACATTATTTAAATCATTATACAGGAGGTTCGGACACTTACGAAGAAAATCGGACCTATGGTAAGGGAAAATCTCGCAATCTCAATTTTTATCCAAGATTGTTTATATTTTAGAATTTACAGAGGAGTATTTATCATTCACAACCATGTTTCCTCTATGTGTAATATTATTTATATCCTCCTACAACTGTTTAAATCCAATTTTACCAATTGGTGAGTTTTTAGTAAAAGATATGAAAGGAATCTTTTGTCGTTTTTAGTACGAAGTACTTTTAGACTTTTTCGGCCAAAGTATGAGAAGAATGTTTTTTAACTTATACGGCATGAATGGATTTTCAGAAAATTATTTCCATGACGCTTCCATTACAGGTTTTCAAGTTTATTTTTAATCAACTTCTTTTAGTTTAAAATTATATGACATGTTCAGAAAGTAAAATGTTTTTGAAGTAAAAAATGATATTTTCCTCATGAATGGAGTTCAAGTGTTTTATCGAAATTATTTTCCATCTAAGATAATATATGGTTATGTTTCTATACCTATTTTTACATTGTTTTGATTATGTTTTGATGGAATTATTTTTATGATTTCCTTTTTATATGGATTGTGTTATGATGGCATGATGATTAAGAATCCCATTTTTATTACATGGGTTATGCTATGATTTATGATTTATGATCTTGTGGAACACATAAGAATGGTATAATTATGAGATGGGTGGGACCTATATCTCCCTCCAATGCATTGGGTAAAGATTTATATCTCATGAGATAGACATGGCTGGAACGGCAGTTTAATCTGGTTCAGTGAAAAAGGAATGAAATGAGGAGTGGACTTGGTTTAGAAATGGACTTTGTCCGCTAAGATTGTCTTGGAAAAATTCTTGACTACTAAGAAATGATTCACTATGATTATGTGTGTATGACACAAAGTTTCATGTTTTAAGTTATGATTATTGGGATTACATTTCACTACTATGATTTATCCCATGTTATGAAATTATTATCTCTTTTGCAGGTTAAGATTCCCAAAATGTTATGTTCTTATGAATATGATGTGATTGATATTTCTTTTGTTCACCCTTACTGAGCATTTGAGCTCACCCGTTATATGTTTTCTTTTCCCCAGGATTTAGATAAAGGTTTTACGTAAGAAAAAAAGGGGAAGATCTTTCATGGAGATGTTGAAGATCTTTCACCACGATTAAAAGATTATTTTTCGAGTTTCCAAAGACACTAAACTATTATGGTCCTTGTGTGTCTGTTTTCGTTATGTATTATGTATTCTGCAAAAGAAATGTAATGTCCATGTATTTCAAGCCTTGGGTCTCTAAAACACTGCTACCTTGAAAGTATACACACAATAAACAACCCCAATCCCCATTAAGATTTTCAAGTTTCATCCGTTTTAGTTTATCACTTCCTTAACTACCGAGCAACTAACAACAACCAAACCAGATCAATCATTCGTAAAACATATCCCTGACAACCAAAAATAATGTTAGGGAAAACACAAGCATAACAATACCATTTTATTTTATCATCCAATCAATTCCATTTATTTTCCATATTTAATCAACTATCATTCCCCACAATTCATTATTTAACTCTTCCAATTTTATTCATATGCAAAACCCATCTCTGCAACCCTGCTGACAACCACCATAACCACAACACATCGGAAACAATACATGTACCACATCATCATCCCTTTCATACCTTTAATCGTAGATCTGCTACCCATCACAACCATATCATACACGCCAACCCACAACCCAGCCAACCATAGCCCCGCTGCTCACTGGTTCCACAACAACCCATGAAACACCCCAATACATAATTAAACCCCAACTAGAACCCACAAATTCATTATTTCATTTATTTCAACTGGGGTGATCATACAAGGGTTTTAGGTGTTCATTTAATCAGACAACTTTACATGATTAACCAATTTCCACATTCTATGAAATTTCATCCAAAAAAATATCCATAAAAACAGCGAAACATTTAATTGTGCAAGAAAAGGCCCCCAAAAACCATGATTTTCAGTAGGCATAAGCCCATTCAATTCATAACATAATCAAAGTATAAGCATTGATGGAAAATAAAACAACATTATCAACATAATTTCCCCAAACCCGTTATTTAACTGGTTATTATCTTTATTTACTAGTTCAGCCGTATCTCACGAAAACAAGAGGATACCCACCCAGCATGATTAACACAAAAAAGGGAGACGGAGGTAAGATCCCTACCTAAACAGGTTTTGATTTCCTTCTGCAAGAACAACCACCACAAGGATTTCAATCACTCCTCCCAACAACTATGTCCTCCCATGGATGCTTAGGCACAACCGTACTAACAACCAAGAGAGACTCCATTAAGCCTTGAGGTGTCACTTGTCATAGCATGGCAAGGAGGAACATAAAGAGGGGATTGAGGAAGGAATAATAATGGTGTATAACATACCATTAAGATGACATTCATCGAAGAGCTTCATTCCTGTCAAATATCAGCAATCTCCTCGGTATAAAACTGTGAAGTGGAAGTTGAAGAAGAGGTAAAGGAACAGGGTGCATGATGTTTTCCTTATCTACATGATCCCACAACCACCGACAGATCGAGGATCGGAGTCTGGATGAAGAAGATATGAGGAAGGCTTTTGGGTCATCCTGGAGCATTGTCGTGCGGAGAAGAAGAGGGGTCTGTAAATAACATGTGACCCTCTATTATATAGGAAATGAAAAGGTAAATCGGTATGAAACATGTATTAATGAATACACGACGTGACCGTACAACTATTACATTGTTTGACTGGTCAACACACAACACGTCATGCAGTTTCCATGCGTTTAATGATAATAATAACTTCAATTAATAATATGTGTTTTATTTACCCGAGACACGAACCATAATTTAATATCCAATATTAGACTTTAATTGATTTTATTATTGATAGGATCACATCGCTACTGATGAGAATTAAATCGGACGTCCCACGTAGGAGTTATGATGGGTCGAAGATTTAATGATAATATTAAATATATTAATTCACGAGTGTTTCAGGTACCTGATCTAAAAACATGAAAAAGACATCCAATATTGGGCTCATAATTTCTGTCTCGGTGTCAGGGACGCACTGTCGCTGACGGTTCATAAAACTGAGGTTGCACGAAGAAGTTATGGACAAAACATGGTTTTCCCAACAAAATTAATAGTTACATTATTATATTTTTTAATATAATTTAATTTAATTTCTCATATAAAAAATACACGCACCACTAAAACAAAAGGAGCCTCTTTGAATCCATTTCAACCACACCCCACCCCTAGATTGATTTCCTTTTTAATTTAACTTATTTGTTTTATTGCATTAAATTTTAAATCATTATTTCCTTTAACTCTTTCTCTCTCCAATCTCATTTATTCTTCCACAATTTTATCACGCCCCCACCTAAAGTGGTGCCTCCCATTTTATTCCATACCCATCACGCCCCATCTTAAACCTTTATCATTATTATTTTTCTAACATAATTATCATAAATAATAACATCTCACATTTATTCGCATATCTCAAATATCATTGCATTGAATTCAATGATTAAATCACATTTAATCTTTATTGACAGATCTTTCAGAATTTAAGCCAACATTATTATTATAATTATTTAGTATAATAATTATAACAACTCCACAATTAAAATTTATTATCTCGTTACCAATTATTATTATTAATTATTTTTATTTTTCATGTTCGTCGCATTGACCATGTACGACCACCATTACGCCAACACTAAGAAGCCTCCCATTACATGTCCATTAAAAAGATAATTTATTATTTATTAAAATTTAAATAAATCAAAAAGAAATCGTGCACCTCCCCTCGTTGAATTAAATACATTGAATTTTATTTATTTTATTTCACAATGATTAAATTTAAACCATTTAATATAATTAACACCAAATATTTTCTGTCACGACCCATCCTCGGGGCCCATGCCGTGACTACCCCAAGCCCGCCTTCCATAGGCCAGGGGCTGGTGACAAGCACCAAAGGCATAAATCCCGATAACTGGGAAGGCATTGCCTTTATAAAAGTAAACAAAACACCACAGAGTACAAGTGGAAGTAAAACACTAAGTACAAAGAGAAGTGATGAAATGTAAATGGGCCAGAATACAAACCCAAAAGAAAGTACAACTACAGCTGAACAAAGTACAACAGAAAAAGACAAAAGTTGGAAGGACGGAAGCGGCTCCTGGGTCGTCCTCCTCGGATCCTCCCTGAAGGGTAGGTACAGATGGCGCAGCTCCTGGATCGTCCACCACGGATCCTACCTGAAGGGTAGGTACAGACAGCCTCCATAATGCTCTCGCCCGTCAACCTCCTCCGAGTATCATCTCGTCGTGAATTCCACCTCTGGATACTGACTCGTCATGTATTCCACCTCCGGGTACTGACTCGTCGTGTAGTCTACCTCCGTGTACCATCCAGTCCTCGAACACTCGGCCACCGTCAGCACTGCCCGTCGTCTGCAACCAACACAACGAGGTGCGGGCATAGCCCGTGCAGGTGTGAGTATAACGATACTCAGTAGGGACCCCGAGACCCTCAATGTCTCACTAAAACCAATAAGGATAACCAAAAAGAAGATTTCAACAGATAACCTCTACTTAGGTATATGCCCATACATATACCTAAGTTATCAAGTAACCCATCTCAATCATGAGGAAACACAAGGATTATGAAATCAACGGTTATCCACTACCCAGGTATATGCCCATACATATACCTAAGTTATCAAGTAACCCATCTCAATCATGAGGAAACACAAAGGTCAATGTCTCAGCTCAAACCAGGATTTTCATTATCGAAACCGTAACTGCTGAAGAGCCTCGTCTCTGGAGTGTACAGTAGTCCTATCACAACTCTGAGGTACTGCTCACTAACCTAAGACTGCTGAGGTAATCCTCCTGTCGAGTATTGTGGGCCTGCTGCTACAACCAAGCACTTCCCACCATGGGTCTGCCGCTACAACCAAGCGCTCCCCCTCATAGCCTCAAGAGGTACTCCTTCTGTGGAGTACCGCGGGTCTGCCGCTACAACCAAGCGCTCCTCCGCTGTGGGTCTGTCGCTACAACCAAGCGCTCCCCCTCATATCCTCCAGAGGTACTCCTTCTGTTGAGTACCGCGGGTCTTCCGCTACAACCAAGCGCTCCTCCGTCGTGGGTCTGCCACTACAACCAACCGCTCCCCACTGGGCTATCCGAAACACACCGAGTCGATCGGTCAAGCAGTCCTCAGGTCTCAGCCGGCTACACGGTCTCCGTATTCTGCATGCTCCTCTTCGGGAGGGTTTGATCCACGATCTTCTGGTCAATACTACAAGTATCACAAGGTTCCACGAATAAGTATCTCAAGGGACCGCCTCGTCACAGGGGTCTCAACACAACAGACGGCGCGTCAATTAGACGCCCGGTCTGTGAGTTACTAGCCTTTTCGTCCCAGGGGACCTGTTGGTTTCATGTGCGAACCAACCCGATCGTATCTCAACTGTACCCCGAACTCCCATAGGGTATATTCAAAGGGACCGCTTCTCAACGTGATCACCAACGCCGCTGATGGTTCGTCAAACGGGCGTCTGGTCTGAAAGATATCAGATTTCCCGTTCCAAGGGCCCGGTTGGTTTTCGGGTACAATCCAACCCGGCCACTATCCAATAGCAACCAAAACTTGGGCGAATTATTCCAAAAGATCCGTCTTCTCAAGAGGAATTTAACGAGATAGACGGCGCGTCAATCGGACGCCCGGTCTGTGAGTTATTGGCTTTTTCATTCCAGGGGCCCAGTTGGTTTCATGAGCGAACCAACTCGACCGCATTCTGACGGCATCCAAACCTCAAGCGGAGTAAGCCAAAAGATCCGTCTCACTTATAGAAATCCATCAAAGTCGACGGCACGTTAATTGGACGTCCGGAACTGAAGATATGAGTGTTTCCGCTCCGAGGGCCCGGTTGGTTTCGTGTACGAACCAACCTGGACGAACCCCAAGTATTCCGAAACCTTGGGTGTAGTATACCGAAAAGACCTTCTCGATCCAAGGATCGCATCGCCGCTGACGGCGCGTCGTTCGGAGGCCCGTAGCCCAAGATATAGGTGAAAAACCAAAGGAGTCCGAAAACGGGGGGTCTGGGCCCGGACCGACCCGGCCCGACCCCCCCTGGGTCGGCTCGAATCGGGTCCGGGTCTGAACCGGTTTGGTGCGACCCGTCCCGGCCATGGCGGCCCGGCCCGGTCTGGGCGCGACCCGGCCCGGCGGGTCGGCTCGGCTCGACTCGGCTCGGCCGAGCGGCCGAGCGAAGGAACTGCGGCCCCCGCGCGGGGGCCGCTCCGCAGCACCCGGATGCGACATGTGGGCCGCGTCCCACCTCCTGGTTCCGCACGGCCGTGGATCCGCCTCGCCGCCGAAGATTTAGCCGCGGTGAGTTTTGCCGGCGGCGCACCAGGCGCCGCTGCCGTGTCGGCGGGGCACGTCGGCAAGAGATTCCACGGACCACCGGACGCGCTCTGGTGGTCCGTTTTACGTGCGGTCTTCGCCAGTGGTCCTCCCGGGACCCGACCTTCACTGCAAGGCCCTCAAATTTCCCTTGCGGCCCTGTTTTCCGTCGTCCTCCATTCCGCACACCAACGAAAAACTGTGGAGGGTTGTCAGGCCGTGTTTGTTTGGCCCGCACCCTCCGCGTTAGGTGATACAAGACGGGAAATAAAATATTCAACACATGAAAAACAACAAGGCACAATTTTAAATAAATTAAAATTGAACATGATCTTAGTTTTAGATGAACAACCATGGGAATAAAAATATTATCTTCAAATAAAATCCCTACCTCGCCGCAGTCGTCGAGCATGCGTTCTTCGCGGAATTGACCGTCGCGGGAGAAGGTGATCGTCGCGTTGCAGAAGGGCGTCGCGTCGTCGCGGGATAGCGTTGCATCGTTGCGGAAGGGTGTCGGGTCGACGATCTCCGAGGGTTAATGAAACACACGGATTTAATTATAAAAATTAAATCCATGCTGAGGATAGAAACCACAACGGAATTTAAAAGATTTAAATCTCCTACCTCAAGAAGTTGATCGAAGATTGTTGCGGAGGAAGAACGTCACGGAAGAAGCGTCGGCGTCGCGTCGATCTCTGGGGTCGGGCGTTCTTCGTTACCTTTCGTCGAAGGTCGGCGTTCTTCACGTTCTTTGCGTTCTTCACGTTCTTCACGAAGGAGGATGGAGGACTTAAAGTTTCTTTCAAATCCTCTCAACGAACAACACTCAAGAAGAAAAGTGTTGGTCTTATTTTATTAACATGCCAATGGTTTGAAAATAGGTTAAGAAACAGACAAATTAATTCATAGAATTAATTTCAACGAATTAACCGCCCAATTAATAGAAGCATTTAATAGTTTAAGAAACTCCCCAGTTGACTTTCATTTAATAGGGGTTTTCGCGGATGCGTTACTTAGCAGGAAAGAAATGGTGGGGCTCGTGCGTGGACCACCTCAAAAATAACCTACGAAGAGGGTAGAATATTTTGAATTGTACCATATCCGCTTTAACTCAGCTTAAGCAGCTTTAAGTGGCTTTCAAGTGGCCTTAAGTGAAATAAAATAATGTTTTTCGTACCACACTATTTTATTTCTTAACATAAAGCCCAAAATTTAAAAACCACACCCGAGCAAACGCAACTCCAGAAGAGGTGTTTCTAAGAAAATACAGGCATTTTGATTCCATCGGTGCCCTCGGAATTCGATTCTGAGCACCGGTACAAAGGTTAGAAAAACCCGCTCGTTCGTTCACTGAACGTACCTGAGCCAAACTTCGGAAAATGATTCCGGGCACACCGGGCCTCGGAATCAGGTTCCGTCAGAAACTGAGTTCTTGTAAAATTCAAAAGAAAATTAGAAAAAAAATTCCCTTGAATTTTTAATGGTCTTTACATTACTCTCACCTCAGGTCTTTACTTCCTCGTAAAGCTTTAACACAAACTAGGGTCACAAAAGCGGTACTGAGCACGCATCTGAGCCTCCCGCTCTCATGTGCTCACCTGTAGGTTCCCGTACTGCCAGTGAAAGCGCACCCGAGGAATAGACCGTTCTTGTAGGACCCTCCCCTGTCGATCCTCGATCCCCACTGGAACCTCCGTGAAAGTCACCCCATCGCCATCGTCCAGCTCCCCATGGTCGATGATATGCGAAGGGGTCGAGCACGTATCTCCTCTGCTGAGATACGTGGAAGACGCCGTGCACCTGGTGCAACTGAGGTGGATGGGTCAAGCGGTAAACCACCACACCTACCCAGCTGAGGACCTAAGAAGGTCCGCTGAACCTCGGAGATAACTTTCCGCCTTGGCCACATCTCCATAAACCTTATCGAGGTGAGACCCGTATAAGGACGTGATCGTCATCCTCGAACTCTAGAGGTCTCCAATTCCTGTTAGAACTGAAACTCGAAACGACTGCTACCATGAGGGTAAGGTTAACTGAATCAAGAGTGATCGGTCGCACCGTCCTGTGCATGAGTTATCCTATGCTTCCTAGGGTTTCCTTTTCTCCGACCATGGAAAACCCATCCCGACGTCGTAGTTAAACCACAACCTTTTTTCCTAATGCCGTCAATTTCTGTATGAACTGTGATTGCCTAGTCCATACTCAAACCAATGTCGTAAGACCTCGACGCTGCCACCAAGATATTCCAACTGAAACTCTCACCTCGAGGGTCTGACCTCACCTTCGGCGTAAGTGTGATTATCGAGTCTTCTCCCAAGGTATCTCCAGACGTGATGGTCAAGTCTACGGCTTACCGGAAACTCTAGGTCTAGGACAAGATTTGTGAAAGCGATGAATGATTCATATCGACGTATTTTACTACAGCATCTATTAGTGGACACAGACCATCCCTTGAATCATTTTTAGAGCCATTGGGTCACACTCCTTGACCGCATGCAGCCGCACTCTTCCTCCGCCCTCCAGCTCCCTAAGCTTGGCGGGGATAACTAAGGCGGGTGGTTGTAGCATGTTAAGATGTACACCACCTCATGCTGCTCTCCTAGCTCTACCTCCACGTCTGCCGCTTTGCAGACTCATCTCTCTTTAACGCTTCCTCTTATTGAAACATTTAACATGCTCGAGTCTCTAAGACTAGCATCGGTTTCCTGTTTCTTACTGCACTGTGCAGTCTTCGTCCGCTCCTGGATGATCTGCACGTTATTTGCCTACGATCCGGAAGAGCTGCTAAGATTTCTCCTTTGCCAAAAAGAGAAACCCGGTCTCATCCCCCCAGGATGAACCACGCCCATTGCCTAATACAGTCAATCCTGACATGAAGGATGCATTCATGCCATGGATGACGTTGTAAGGCCTCGACGTAACTACTAAGAGATCCAACTGTCACTATCGCCTCCAAGGGTCAAGTCACACTGTCATAATCAGTGCGAGGTCACTGGGTCTCCTCCAGTAGAAATCTCGAAAGTGAGGGTCAAGTCAACAGTCTTAACCAGGACCACTCAGTATCAACCAAACAAAAAGGACAGGAAAGCAAACATCACAAAGATAAGTGTCTTTTTTTATTGCAGCTCATAGTAAAAAGACACGAATACAACAACAACATGGAACTAGAAGTACAAGGGACATATCCACTAGATCCTCTCCTGTCCACCTGCTCCCTGAGCTCTACTGCCTTGTCCACTGCTCGGCTGTTGCTCAAGCACCCGCCGCTGCTTCTGCCTCGGTGTCTCCTCCAAAGCCTGTGGATCAACTGTACGAGGAGTCGGATAGTCACGTGCCAGGTGACCCTTTCCGCCGCATTCATAACACTTCCTGCTCCTCGTACGGCTGGCTCTGGTCCTCTTGGACCTCCGCATCATCTGTATACTTCCCACAGATGACTTGGATTCTGATCGAAAACCTTGCGGTAAAGGCAGAATCTCCTGTACACGCTCGGGGTGTAGAGCTACTGGCACAAACTCCACCCTGAAGAAGGTCTCGATGTCTTTCCATGTGAAGGCCATCCCGTCGCAAAACTGGAACAAGTGGCTCCACCACCTGCCTGCTGCTACCTGAAGAAGGCTGGCAGAAAAGATCACCATGAAGTCTGTCGGTGTCCCCACTATCCTGAAGACTCTCACCACAGCCTCTAGCCAATCCTCAGCCGCCTGTGGGTCCGTCTCTCCCTGGAACCTGGGTGTCCTCTGGCGCTGTAACTCGTGAAGCGCACTCAAGTGGGATGCATCGCCTACTGCTGGGGATGGTGGCATCGGTGGCCCAACGTATGGTAGTACCGCTGGTGCCTCCGCTGGTCCCTCAACTGCAAGAGGGCCCTGTACCGAAGCCTCATCGCTCGGCAGGCTGTCAGTACGCACATCCCTCTAGGCTGTAGCTGGTCGTCCGAGAAAAGGCATCCTGAAAGAAACAACGTGACACGGTCAAACGATTATACCTGGTGAGCTGACCTGGTTTGAGCTGACATTTAAAAACTTCTGGAAACACACACGCAATCAGTGTTTTCGTGCACAGAGTCGGAAATTGGTTTTCAGGGTCCTGGTGTATGGATACGTCGGTCGTCTGCACCAACACTGGACTCCCTGAACTGAAAACCACACTCGGTACTCTTAACACTATTGCTTCACAGAAAGGAAAAAAATATCAGAGTTCCAAGTTCTGCGGTAGAACCGAACTCCTCTAATACCAATTTGTCACGACCCGTCCTCGGGGCCCGTGTCATGACTACCCCAAGACGGCCTTCCATAGGCCAGGGGCTGGATACTAGCACCAAAGGCGTAAATCTCGATAACTGGGAAGGCATTGCCTTTATATAAGTAAACAAAACACCACAGAGTACAAGCGGAAGTAAAACACTAACTACAAAGAGAAGTGTTGAAAGGTAAATGGGCCAGAATACAAACCCAAAAGAAAGTACAACTACAGCTAAACAAAGTACAACATAAAAAGACAACAGCTGGAAGGACGGAAGCGGCTCCTGGGTCGTCCTCCTCGGATCCTACCTGAAGGGTAGGTATAGATGGCGCAGCTCCTGGATCGTCCACCACGGATCCTACCTGAAGGGTAGGTACAGATAGCCTCCACAGCGCTCTCGCCCGTCAACCTCCTCCGAGTATCGTCTCGCCGTGAAGTCCACCTCCGGATACTGACTCGTCATGTAGTCCACCTCCGGGTACTGACTCGTCGTGTAGTCTACCTCCGGGTACCGTCCAGTCCTTGAACACTCGGCCACTATCAGCACTGCCCGTTGTCTGCAACCAACACAACGAGGTGTGAGCATAGCCCGTGCAGGGGTGAGTATAACGATACTCAGTAGGGACCCCGAGACCCTCAAGGTCTCACTAAAACCAACCAGGATAACCACAAAGAAGATCTCAATAGATAACCTCTACTTAGGTATATGCCCATACATATACCTAAGTTATCAAGTAACCCATCTCAATCATGAGGAAACACAAGGATTATGAAATCAACGGATATCCGCTACCCAGGTATATGACCATACATATACCTAAGTTATTAAGTAACCCATCTCAATCATGAGGAAACACAAAGGTCAAAGACTCATCTCAAACCAGGATTTTCATTATCGAAACCGTAACTGCTGAAGAGCCCCGTCTCTGGAGTGTACAGTAGTCATGTCACGACTCCGAGGTACTACTCACTAACCTAAGACTGCTGAGGTACTCCTCCTGTCGAGTACTGGGTGCCTACTGCTACAACCAAGCGCTTCCCACCATGGGTCTGCCGCTACAACCAAGCGCTCCTCCGCCGTGGGTCTGCCGCTACAACCAAGCACTCCCCCTCATAGCCTCCAGAGGTACTCCTTCTGTTGAGTACCGCGGGTCTTCCACTACAACCAAGTGCTCCTCCGTCGTTGGTCTGCCGCTACAACCAAGCGCTCCCCACAGGGCTATCCGAAACACACCGAGTCGATCGGTCAAGCAGTCGTCAGGTCTCAGCCGGCTACACGGTCTCCGTATTCTGCACGCTCGTCTCCGGGAGGGTCCTCTCCACGTGCTGCTGGTTGATACTACAAGTATCAGAAGGTTCCATGACGAAGTATCTCAAGGGACCTCCTCGTCACAGGGGTCTCAACACAACAGACGGCGCGTCAATCAGACGCCCGGTCTCTGAGTTACTAGCCTTTTCGTCCCAGGGGCCCGGTTGGTTTCATGTGCGAACCAACACGGTCGTATCTCAACTATACCCCAAAATCCCATATGGTATACTCAAAGGGACCGCTTCTCAACGTGATCACCAACGCCGCTGACGGTTCATCAAACGGGCGTCCGGTCTGAAAGATATCAGCTTTCCCATTCTAAGGGCCTGGTTGGATTTCGGGTACAATCCAACCCAGCCACTATACAACAGCAACCAAAACTTGGGCAAAGTATGCCAAAAGTTCCGTCTCCTCAAGAGGAATTTAACAAGACAGACGGCGCGTCAATCGGATGCCCGGTCTGTGAGTTATTGGCTTTTTCGTTCCAGGGGCCCGGTTGGTTTTGTGAGTGAACCAACCCGACCGCATTCCGACGGCATCCAAACCTCGAGCGGAGTAAGCCAAAATATCCGTCTCACTTAGAGGAATCCATCAAAGTTGACGGCACATTAATCGGATGTCCGGAGGTCAAGATATGAGCGTTTCCGCTCCGAGGGCCCGGTTGGTTTCGTGTACGAACCAACCCGGTCGAACCCCAAGTATTCGGAAACCTTGTCGATAGTATACCGAAACGACCGTCTCGATCCAAGGATCGCATCGCCGCTGACGGTGCGTCGTTCGGAGTCCTGTAGCCCACTATATGGGCGAAAACCCAAAGGAGTCCGAAAACGGGGGGTCTGGGCCCGGCCCGACCCCCCCCCCCCCCCCCCCCGGGTCAGCCCGAACCGGGTCTGGGTCCGACCCGGTTTGGTGCGACCCGTCCCATCCAGGGCGGCCCGGCCCGGCTTGGGCGCGACCCAGCCCGACTGGTCGGCTCGGCTCGGCCGAGCGGCCGAGCGAAGGAACCACGACCCCCGCGCGGGGGCCGTTCCGCAGCACCCGGACATGGCATGTCGGTCGCGTCCCGCCTCCCAGTTCCGCACGGCCGCGGCGGGTTTTGCCGGCGGCGCGCCGGTGGGAGATTCTGCGGACCACCAGACGCGCTCTGGTGGTCTGTTTTACGTGCGGTCTTCGCCAGTGGTCCTCCCGGGACCCGGCCTTCACTGCAAGGCCCTCAAATCTCCCTTGCGGCCCCGTTTGTCGTCGTCCGCCGTTCCGCACACCAAAAAAAAACTATGGAGGGTTGTCGGGCCATGTTTGTTTGGCCCACACCCTCCGCGTTAGGTGATAGAAAATGGGAAATAAAATATTCAACACATGAAAAACAACAAGGTACAATTTTAAATAAATTAAAATTGAACTTGATCTTAGTTTTAGATGAAGAACCATGGGAATAAAAATATTATCTTCAAATAAAATCCCTACCTCGCCGCAGTCGTCGAGCGTGCGTTCTTCGCGGAATTAACCGTCGCGGGAGAAGGTGATCGTCGCGTCGCGAAAGGGCGACGCGTCGTCGCGGGAGGGCGTCGCGTCTTTGCAGAAGGGCGTCACGTCGACGATCTCCGAGGGTTAAAGAAACACACGGATTTAATTATAACAATTAAATCCATGCTAAGGATAGAAACCACAACAGAATTTAAAAGATTTAAATCTCCTACCTCAAGCAGTTGATCGAAGATTGTTGTGGGGGAAGAATGTCGCGGAAGAAGCGTCGGCGTCGCGTCGATCTCCGGGGTCGGGCGTTCTTCGTTACCTTTCGTTGATGGTCGGCATTCTTCACGTTCTTCGCGTTCTTCACATTCTTCGTGAAGGAGGATGGAGGACTTAATGTTTCTGTCAAATCCTCTCAAAGAACAACACTCAAGAAGAAAAGTGTTGGTCTTATTTTATTAACATGCCAACGGTTTGAAAACAGGTTAAGAAACGAACAAATTAATTCATAGAATTAATTTCAACGAATTAACCGCCTATTTAATAGAAGCGTTTAATAGTTTAAGAAACTCCCCAGTTGACTTTCATTTAATAGGGGTTTTCGCGGGTGTGTTACTTAGCGGAAAAGAAACGGTGGGGCTCGTGCAGGCCCCACCTCACAAATATCCTACCATGAGGGTAGAATATTTTGAATTGTACCTTTATCCGCTTTAACTCAGCTTAAGAAGCTTTAAGTGGCTTTCAAGTGGCCTTAAGTGAAATAAAATAATGTTTGTCGCACCACACTATTTTATTTCTTAACATAAAACCCAAAATTTAAAAAACACACCCGAGAAAACGCAACTCCGGAAGATGCGTTTCTAAGCAAATATCGGCGTTGCGATTCCATCGGTGCCCTCGGAATTCGATTCTGAGCACCGGTTCAATAGTTAGAAAAACCCACTCGTTCGTTCATTGAACGTACCCGAGCCAAACTTCAGAAAATGATTCCGGGCACACTGGGCCTCGGAATCAGTTTCCGTCAGAAAATGAGTTCTTGTAAAATTCCAAAGAAAATCAGAAAAACATTTCCCTTGAATTTTTATGGGTATTTACATTTTCACACCACCATTATCAATTATTATTATAAAAAAGTATTACTATAACACGCATCGTGTTTGATCACATCAAAGTTTTACAATGTAATGGACCGGAGAGGTCCGGTTCATTACAATTACTACCTTAAGCTCACCTTCAATAGGCTAGGGGATGGTGACTATCACCAAGAAGGAATATGTAAGAGCTCAGACCTTCTTTCTAGGTATGTTTTTAATTTCAATTTTTTTTCGTGAAAAAAAGGAGAAAATGGAAATTTAAGGAGTAAATGCCATGTACTTTTGAGTACACACCGTGTACCCGGTTTCCACTGGTGACCGTATATTGTCTGTGTAACGACTGAGTACAAGGCCACGTGGGGTGACCTGTAGACCACTTAAAGTGGAGGCCTTGAAGAATATGTCGTGTACTTTTCTTTATATTTGTTATATCAGAATGGTATCGCATCTCATTCATAGAATGAACTTCTTCTTAGCATGTCTCATCTAGGAGTGACCAAAGGTGATGAATCTTCACTGAGCCCCGATCTGCCCTCCATTCTCCGAATCAACCTTCGTCTATTAGGTTGGAATCACCATGGTTAGTTCATACTTTTTCTTGAGCCTCATCTCTTGATTTCTCCACTCTTGTGAGATACTCTTGGTTGAGCAGTTTAGATATTTTTGAAGATATATGGAGTTATTGGTTGATTCAGAGGCTTGGATTCAACTATATCGATCGTACAACGTTGAGGTATGTGGTTTGTGCCATTACATTGTTATTCTATGAATATTATGTGAAAAAGATCCCAATACCCAAGAATAGGGTATTGCATGTTTAAGTATTTTCTCCCTGTTAATCTGTGTTATTCCTTACGTGCCTGAGTGGATGTTGTTTGATTAGTAATAGATTTATTTACCTTTCTATGGATGTCCTTTCCCATGTTTAAACTGATATTAACCATTTGGTCTAGCTTTATGGGTTTGGATGCTTGAATTCTATGCCTAGTATTGTTAGGATGGAGTTATTTTATCTGACGATGTTATATTCTTATAGTTTTTATCCAAGTAGTTCATAAGGTTTACTTTAGATGTTGAACATTGTTTTGTACGATTGACTTACACAGGGCTGTGTGAACCTGGTGTGGATGACCATAGGTGGAATGGATGCTGAGGGCTTCCCCAGAGTGTCTGTTTACATTTCACATTGTTATACCATTGGGGTGGATGGATGTGAGTGATCCCTCATAGTGTATGTAGATCAACATTTCAAGACCACAGGAGGAATTGGACGTTGATTGCATCCTTGGAGTGTCTATAGTATATTGATAAAATACCACAAGGGGAATTGACGGTGAGTGCTTCCTCAGAGTGTCTTTGCTATTGCTGAAATAGAGGGGTTAGACTATGATTACATCCCATAGGGTTTCTTGAGTTTGTTGTATTAAACAATAGGGGTTAGGATGTGATTACATCCCATAGGGTTACTTGTTTTTTATTAGCCAGTTACTTGATATATGAAAATGATTGCAATTGAAATTGTAGGTTTGTTTGTTTTTGAGTACATCCTTGTTCACTGATTCATTTTTATTATTGCCTACCATATATATTCATTGACTTCTAAGCACAAATAAATTGGTGGTTTCATACTGGGATTCGTCTCACACATTTATTGGGTCATGCATTTGGGCTAAAATATATTATATTGATGCATGTATAGACAAGGGCAATCACTCTTCTACTTCTGGTGCTTGATTGTTGTGGAGATGGATAGCATGAGACCAAGCTGAGGTTGGAGATTCTGCTGGAGTTTATTTGATTTCTTTGTACATTTTTTTATCACTATATTCCATAATTGTGACTTGTTTGGCTTCTTTCCTAGTCATATGTAGCGTGCATCATTTTTATATAAGTTCTCTAGTTGGTTATTACTTCCAGTCTGTCGGTGTTTACTTATTGCATGTTATTACTGCTTACGCTCTTGTTATATGTTTCTATTTACATCATTACTCTTCCAAAGAGAGAATAGTTTCCCCACTATCACACTCAGGGCCCTCTCTACTATTCGGAAGCCTCTGGAGTTTGAGGAAATGTGTTTGAGGCCATGTGACCAACCAAGAACGGGGAACCTCTGGGTGGTACCCGGAACCGGGATGTTACAAAGTGGTATCAGAGGGTAGGTTCCTTTATTCTTTATTTTCTATTGGGGGCCTATAGTCAGGGATAGGATAGAATAGGTACATGGTAATAAGTTGTGCACATGAATAGCAAACCCATGTACAAGGAAAATCCAATATACCTTGAATATTGAAATTTTTGTGGTTTTGAAATTTTTAGAGTTCATTTTATTACACAATTGGATGATTCACAGGTTTTGTGATGTTTTAGTTGATATTATTGAGGTTATTTTTATGTTGAAACCTGATTAGAGTAGGGTATTCCATCTCATTCATCATATAGGCACTTTATAGAGAACACATGTTATGCATTCTTGCCATGCCATTTTTGGTGCATTACTGATTCCATGCTGTTGTGATAGATGTTTTTCTAGATATGCATTTTGTTGTGATATATTACTTGATAGAATAACACCTATTTGATAGGGTATTGCAAATACGTAAGGTTTCGTGTGAATGAGGGCTAAAAATTGGCTCTTGAGGTGTTATGGGCCCTCAGGGATCAGAATTTGGGGGATCATTACACTATTATTATAACGACACGATCTTTTGAAAAATAAATTGTTTCCAAAATTTGTGTGTTATTTCATTTCACACTCCTCAAAATTTTATCCTTTGATTAATGTTGTGATACCATTGGGTTTCAACTATTATATAAAAAGAGGTCAATATGACCATTGGAAACTAAACTCTTAATTTTGTGATTATTGCTTATAAATTCAAGTGATCTTGGTTAATTAATATTGAAATAATAGTTGATGGAATCATCTCGTAGACTCAGGCCATACAAATCCCATATGTCAGAGTTGAGAAAGGAGGTTGCATCACTGGACTTTTCACTAAACCAATCCCAAGATGAATATCAACATGTGAAGTTTGAACGGAATCGCCTAAGGGAGAAGTTCACGCTGATAGAAATCACCACTCGGGAAATGTTGTCTGAGCCACCCCATGATTATATCACCATATAAAACCTTACACTTTGATCATATGCTGGTGTGATAAGGTGTTATGTAACGAGACCTTAGCTACTTTGTCTAAACCATTTACAAAAATAAAATTTATATTTCTTATTTTGGAAAATTTTGGGAATTTTTAATATCTGAATAAATATAAGAAGTATATTATTGATGAATTTACGAAAAAATGGGTATTTAAAAATATTTTTGAATTCATTAAATAATTAAAAATTTGAAATTATTTTCCAATAAATGGTCTTCTGGAGTTGTTTTCAGTAAGAAATTTAGAATATAAATAGATAAACATAATTTTTAATGAATAGTAATGTATGAATAGTAACATACCTATATGAATAGTAATAAATAGTAAATTGGCCAAAAAATTAGAAACTTCACCCACAAATGTATAAATATGATTTAGACATCTTAAAAGTGAAAAAACAATCGTAGTACATGTTTTGGTGTTTTTGTATGTCAAAATATTTTATTTAAAATTTTATAATTAATTTATTATTTTAAAATGTTAATCTATTTTCATAAAATTTAATCACAAATTGTAACTTTATCATCATATAGTTATACGATAATTTTATTCGACCTTGATTTCTTTCGTAAGGTGTTACAAAATGAGTTATAGTTTTAAAGTGGTATTTATTAAAATAAATGAGGATTTTATTTAAAAATAAAATTAAAAATACGTAGAAAATTATTTTCATTAAATGGAGTTCAATTTTTAATTAATATCATCGATATTATGTTAAAAATAATTTTTGGGATTTTTCTGAAATAGTTGAATTTTCAGTGAATAGAAAAAATACATTTTTGAGTTTCGGGTGTTTAGTAACATCATTAGTGATGTAATAATGATGTAATATTTCTGATAGACTTATAAATAGTATGATAAGTCATTAGGTGTCCCAAGTGGCCAATACCAGGGGGAAATACCCTGTAGAAGCCCATGGATTTTCCAATACCACCGATGAGGTGTCCATTAGAAAATAAAATTTTATTCCCTGACTTTTCCTATAAATACAAAACCATTTCCTCATTCATTTCATTATAAAATCCTTATCAATGAAGTTCTAGTATTTTACCTCCCAATGAGTCATCCAAAGGTGCCCTTATGCCTCACAAGGTCCCGACCATCATGCTTTCGAAGTTACTCTTCACGGTAAGGGATCATTTCACCCTCCTCTTTTAAGTCACAGCTTCCTTTATGTTATGTCTCATAGTTCCATTTTATTATGTGGGGGATTTTTATTCTATATCATTACAAGTTTCCATTTCATTTAAAAATTATTATATGCCCTTTCCTCTCTCACAAATGATTTTATTAATCTTTATGTGATGTCGTTAGGCTACAGAATTTTCGTAAAAGAAATCATGTCATCTCTTTTCCATCGAGTTTTATTTTCATATGGTATTTCTTTAAAATAACCATTCCATGAACTTATATCTTTTTATTTTGTACCCATACTGTACTATGAGTTATTTATGAGTTTTTGACCCTTTTCCCCTCTCTTTTTAATGTTTTTTAAAAGGATGTTATGTATCTGTTATGTGGCATAATTTTCATCTCAAAACTCCTCTATATTTTTCCCATGAAATTATCTTGTTTTATTTATGTGAACACCCAGACATATTTCATTTATATCGATGTTCATAAATATACAAAAACATTATATTTGATTCTGGAATGGACATACATATAATCCTCACTCTTTTTCCATGGTTTATAAATGACATAATGATCTTATTTTTAAGCACTTTTACAACATCACTATTTTGAAGTGAAACCCATTTTTTTGACTCTCTTTGGGTTATTTAAGAAAATTATGATTATGATCTACGTGTCTCACATTAATATAAATACATATTAAGGGTTCTCCCAGAAATCACTCTAATGCATTTGTTAAAGAATTAATCTCTAGGGATGACAATTTTCAAGATACCTTGGTGATTAACCTTGGTAATTTTTACGACACCTAGGGGATGATCCTCGGTGTTATGTTAATGAATGTATAAAAGAAATGTTGTAGCCACATATTCATGTTATGATTCATGTTATTTTTATCATGATATTCCAATTATTCCATTGCTAATTTCTTTATGATTTTCATCAAGTTCTTATTAACATTTCTCAAGATCACATGTCAATTGTTGCACTTGTTTTCCTTACATAGCCTTCTGCTCACCCTTTCCTTTGATGTATGTCTCTAGGTTATGAGATTCTGTAATTTTTAACTTAGTCTGAACATATTATGAAGCCTAACAAGTGGATAAGAAGGGTGTTTTATGTTTTCATTTATTTCTCTTCTAGATTTCCGAGACAGTTGACTTTAAAGATACTTTGTTTATACAATGTAATGAAAAGTTATGTAATAAAAAATTAGGATGAAATAGTTAGTTTCAAGGGAGAGTTTAGTTAATTTTTGGAAATTAAGATATGAAAACATTTGGAAGTACCCTATAGAAAATTTTAAATATAGGAAGACTTACTTGTTTTTTGGTGAGTATTGAGTAAGCTTTTTATCAAGAAAATACATCTCTGTTTGGATATGAGCAGGTAGAGGCGGCTCTGGAAGATATGTACATTGGAGTAAAACCCGAAAACACCACTTGGAGCTAGACATGAATGTGAACTGGTGCATGAAAATGGGTCTTGCTGCACTCTTGTTTATGACACTCCCGGGGGATATTTTTGGTTAATCATAAGATTTTTATGAATCATTATGAATTATTTATAGAGAAATGTAATTGTTTAAAAAATGAAGTTAGAAGACATAAAATCATTTTTGGTTAAAATATTATTAAATCAAATAAGTTTCTCACTATGGTTTTATTATTTTAGAAAATGGAGGGTAATAAGAGGAAATGTGAAAAAGGTGACTACAATGGACTGTGCACTAGCGGCCCTCCGATGGAAGTTAGAATGGAAACATTTATGCGAATGATGAACCAACTGACTGAAGTTATGGGAAATAACATGAATCAAGATGAGAGATGGATCTCACCCTGAAGGGAACAACATTATGTTGAATCCTTTATGTGTCAATGACCACCAATCATCAGTGGATCGACCAACAGATTGGTTTCTAATGAGTGGATCAGCTCTACATAGAAGATCTTTTGAATGATTTGTTGTTCGGAGCAAGAGAAGGTCACCTTGGATGTCAATCGCTTTGAAGGAGAAGCTGATCAGTGATGAAAACAGATTAAAAAAATGAGGAAAAGAGTGGAGTTTGAAGCTATGGTGTGCAAAGAGTTCATAGAGATATTCTTCAATAAGTATTTCCCTCGATCGATGAGAAAACTACTAGAATTATGGACAGATGAGCGTGTCAGTTTTAGCGGCCGCCAAATGGCGGCCGCTAATACTGAAATAAAATTCCGCAGGATTTTTCCTGCCTTTTGGTTGCATGTATTAGAGTCCGCCAAATGGTGGCTGCTAATACTGAAGTAAAAAATCAGCGGGATTTTTCCCTCGTCTTATTCACAAATTCCTGCAACACCACCGCTTCGCCGCCCGCCATCGTGCCGCCCCTGCCGCCCCATCCCTGTCTCACCTGCAACCATCCCGAACACATCAGTGCACCTCAAGTGGCCCTATGGTATCCCTCCGACATCACCCCACCACAAAATGACTCCCCCTAACCGACCCGAACCCTCCACAGCCACCGTGCATCCACCATGGCCGGTGAGCCAATCTGATGGACCACATCTGTGTTGCCTACTGCATCACAGACCGAAAATTTCATTTTTTTGGGGTTGATCTTTAGCAGCTGCCATTTGGCGGTCGCTAAAGGGTTTAGCGACAGGCCAAAAATGTCCTCTGTTTGGAGGACGCTATGCGGACACTAAATGGCTTCAGCGGCCACCAAATATCGGCCGCTAAAGCACTTATTTCTAGTAGTGGAACAAGAATGGAGAAGGAGTTTCTGAAGCTAAAGCATAAGGATAATAAATATGTGGGAATCTATGATGTTATCTTAAAAAGGCATCCATGTTACAACTACAGCATTGTAATGTATCCTAATGGGAAGGTTGATAGATTCTTGGCTGAAATGAGACCTTATCTGCGGAACAATCTAGCCAATTGAGACTATGATAGCTATGAGGAGATCGTTCAGAGTGTGATGAAAGTCAGGATAGTGGTTGGTGAGATGCAGTTGTCTCATAAATCATATGAAAATAAGAGATCGATAAAGCCTATCTTAGGGAGGACATTTGATCAGGGAGGAGGAGGCAAGCAAGTGAAATGTCACATGTGTAATAAATGGTGGAATATGATTTCAGAGAACTGCCTGGTCAGGAGAGGTAAATGATAAAAGTGTGGAAGAGATGGCCATATTGCGAGGAATTGAGGTAGTGAGTTGAAACCTCAACTTCCAAACACTAACGAAAAGGTAAAGATGGTGTAGTCCCATCTTTATGTCTAGTTCATTACGTGTGGATAACTTGTGCACTTTTCCAATCACTGTCCAAATACAAGGACAGTGGAGGGGAACCACCATCAGCCTCAACAAAGGCCATGGGAGCTAGGTCATTCTTTTTCTATCTTAACAGCTGAAGTTGAAGCTCCAAATGATGTAGTAGCATGTACTCTTTTTGTCCACTCAAATCTATAATGTACATTTTTTTTATTATGGTTCTATGAATATATTTATTTCCTCCAAGTTTACAAAGAATTTAGAATCACCGCACAACATTTTAAAAGTAGATTTATCAGTAAAGACTCCTGGTGGGATTATCCAATCATCATCAGTGTTTAGAAACTGTAGTATTTTTTTGGTGTGCACATTCTTATCGCAAATCTAGTAGTCATTTATATGATGGAATTCAACATTATACTAATTGATGGATAGGCTATCAAAGTATAATGCCTTGATAAAATGTATAAGTAAGGAAATATCAGTAGTCTTGAATGGAAAACCTATAGTTATCTTCCTAGAAGAGATATCTAAACTCATTATTTGTCTATAATAACCCCATATATCCTTATTTATGGAGATGACCAGTGATGAAGAAGAAGGAAATGATAGTTTCAGGATATAAAATGTCTGCATCATCCAGGAATATGTTGACATATTTCCCGAGGAGTTACATGGACCTCCCTCAGAAATATTGGTAGATTTTTCCATTTATCTCATACCTAGATTTCATTTGATATTAAAGAACTCGTTTTGGATAGAAAATGTGGAGCTGGAGGAATTAAAGAAACTACTCCAAGATCTTTTGGAGAAGGGGTTTATTCAACAGAGTGTGTCTCTATGGGGAGCACCATCTCACTTTTTGAAGAAGAAGGATGGATCAATGTGGCTATGAATTTTTTATTGAGAACTAAATGGGATCATAGAAAAGAACCAATACACTACTCTAGGAATTGATGACATATTTGACCAAATTCATGGGGCTCAATTATTCTCTAGAATTGATCTTCGTTCTCATTATCATCAATTGAGGGTGAAGTAAGTAGATATTCCCAAAACTACCTTCTGATCAAGAAATGGGAATTATGAGTTTGTTGTTATGCCCTTCAGACAAAATAATGATCCTATAAATTTTATGGATTTGATTAATAGAGTCTTTAAGGACTACCTTGATAACATTGTGGTAGTTTTTATTGATTATGTTATGATATATTCCAAAATTCAGGAGGAGGATGAGGATCGTCTAAGAGTTTTTTTTCAAACTCTACGGAAGGAGAGGCTTTTTGGAATGTTCTGAAAATGTGAATTCTAGTTACAACAAGTTTCTTTATTGGGGAACATTTTTACCAATGAATGAATCACATCTAAACCTATAAAGACAAAATATGTAGACGAGTGTCCTTTTCCTACAACAATAACTGAGATTTGTTGTTTTCTTTATATAGAGGGATATTATAGTAGGTTTGTGAAAAACCTTTCACATCTTTCTAATTCATTTCCCAAGTTCACTTGAAAAGCGTTCAAGTTCATCTGGAAAAAGGAGTGTTGGGAAAGATTCCAAGAGCTGAAGAAGATATTGGATATTTCACCCTTGTTATCTCTACCCTCAAGTAGAGAAGGATTCGTTATTTTTAGTGATGCATATCTGAAAGGTCTTGGGGGCATCCTCATGAAAAATGAAACTATCATTGCTTATGCATCTCGATAATAGAATACTAATGAGAAAAATTGTCCTACACATCATCTAAATCTATCTACAGTCATTTTAGCTCTGAAGATATGGAGGCACTATCTTTATGGGTAGAAATGTGATATATACACATTCCATCAATGATTGAAGTATATTATCAAACAAAAGGAATTGAACATGAGAAAAAAGAGATGGTTGGGACTTCTTAAGGACTATGATTGTTTAATTCATTATCATCCTAGATGAGAAATCAATATTGATGATGCATTAAGCAGCAAAGACCCAGTTGTTCATTCTATGATGAGTATTAAAAAAGATCCATTTATAAATGATCTAGTAAATCTGGACATTGGAATTATGAGGGATGAAACATCATCAACCCTAACCCAAATGATTTCTCAACCGTCATATCTAGAGAATATCATGAAAGTTCAGAAATAAGATCCTATGTTACAGTAGAAGTTTGAGGCTGTAAAAGACTAAATGTTTCCTGAGTTTAATATTGATAAAGAAGGTGTATTGAAATTTCAAACAAGACTATGTTTTCCATCTAATCCCTAAATAATGAAGGAGCTAATGTATGAATCTCATAGCTCTACTTCCTCTGTTCATCTAGGGAGCAAAAAAATGTATAGAAACATTCATGATCATTATTGGTGGGATAATACGAAATGGTAGATTGTTGACTACAATTCAAGGTGCTTGGTATGTTAACAAGTCAAGGTATATCAATATTATCTTAAAGGGGTATTGCAACCACAACCCATATGAGCATGAAAGTGGGAGAATATCACTATGGAATTTTTCATTGATCTCTCGAGAACTTCTAAAGGAAATAATGTGAAATGGGTTATTGTTGACCATCTCACTAAGACTTCACATTTTATCTTTATTCAAGAAGATTTCTATATTCATCAACTTTCTATAATTTACATTTAGGAATTTTTAAGGTTTCAGGGAGTTCCACATTCTATCATATTTGATCGTGACCCAAGGGTCACATCAAAATTCTAGAGAAGTCTTCAACATTATCTACGCATTGAATTGAATTTCAGTTTGGCCTATCACCCCCAAACTAATGGCCAATCTGAAATGACTATTCAAACAATAGAGTACATGAAGAGAACATGATCAATGTAATTTAATGGTGGATGGTATCAACATCTCCTTTTAGTTGAGTTCTCTTACAACAACAACTTCCACTCGAGCATTCAAATGGCACGCTATGAAGCACTATTTGGGAAGCAATTTAGAACTCCTACTTGTTGGTATGAATCTGGTGAGAGAAAGCTTCCTGGGCCTGATCTTGGGAAAGAGATGACATAAAAATTCCATGACATCCAACAACACATTAAGGCTGATCAGAGTTGTAAAAAGAGTTTTGCCGACAACCATGGAAAGGACTTGGAGATTGATGTTGGTGACATGTTCTTTCATCGAATTTAACCTTGGGATAGAGTCATGATGTTTGGGAAGAAATGGAAGCTCATCCCTAGGTACATTGGCCCCTATGAAATCCTCGATCGTATGGGAGAAGTGGCCTATCGGCTTGCACATCACCCAAATCTATCACATGTTCATGACATCTTCCACATATCCCTCTTGAAAAATTATATACCAGACCCTTCACATGTACTAAACACATAGGTTGTATAACTAGAACATGACCTCACTTATGAAGAGTATCCGGTGGAGATATCGGATCGCGGAGACAATGTTATGAGCAACAAGACAACCCACATTGTTAATGTTTTTTGGAGGAAACAAAAATGCGAAGAAGCCACGTGGGAGAGGGAGGAGTCTAGGAGGAAGAAGTACCCACACCTTTTCTCTTCGGAGGGTACGATTTAAAATTTCGGGGAGAAAATTTCCTAAGGGGGGAATAATGTAACGAATCGAACTATTGAATAATTTTTGTTTCATAAATTTTTGCATTATTCCATTTTATACTCTACAAAATGATATCCATTAATTAATGAAGTGATACTGTTAGGATTCAACTATTATATGACTATTGGTCAATATGACCATTGGAAACTAAACTCTTAATGTTGCAATAATTTCTTATAAATTCAGGTGATCTTGGTTAGTTTTTATAGAAAGAAGATTCCATGGAATCATCCAGTAGACTCGGGCTATACGAAGCCCATCTTTTGGAGCATGGGAAGGAGGTTGCATTACTAGGCTTTGCTCTAGACCCAGCCCAAGCCGAACTTCAACATGTGAAGTTTGAACGATATAGCCTAATGAAGAAGATCAAGCTAATAGAAATCACCACTCAGGAAATGTTGTCCATTCAACCCCAAGATTCAATCACCATAGTGCACCTTACACTTAGGTCCTATGATGATGTTATAAGGGTCTACGTAACGAGACCTTGGCTACTTTGTCTAATCCTTTTATATAAATAATATTGTTATTTCTTATTATGGAAATGTTTGTGAATATAATGTATCTGGATAAATATAAGATGTATATTATTAATGAATTTAGGAATATAGGGGTATTTTAAAATATTTTTTTATTTTCAAAATAATTAATAATGTGAATTGATTTTCAAAAAAATGGTCTTCTACCGATGTGTTCAGTAAAAATTTATACTCTAATAAGATCAAACTAATTTTTAGTGAACAGTAATGTATGAATAGTAACATACCAGTATGAATAATAATAAATAATAAATTTGCCAAGAAAATAATTACTTCATCCATGAATATATAAATAGGATTTAGACATATTAAAAGTGAAAAAACAATCATAGAATATGTTTTAGTATTTTTGAATGTCATAAATATTTTATTTAATCTTTTATAAAAGATTTGATAATTTAAAATGGAAATTTTCTTTCATAAAATATAATCATAATATGTTACCTTATTATCTAATGGTTGTGCAATAATTTTATGGGACCTGGATTACTTCTGTAAGGTGTAACAAAATGAGTTATGGTTTTAAAGATGTATTTTTTTGGAATTAATAATGATTTAATTTAAAATTTTAATTAAAAAAATTAAATTATATTTCTATAAAATTGAGTTCTTATTTTAATTTAGAGTATCGATATTATTTTCAGGTGAATATTTGGGATTTTTCTGAAATAGTTGAATTTTGGGTGAATAGTAAAAATAGAGTTTTGAGTTTTGGGTGTTTAATGACATCATTAATGATTTAATAATGATGTAATCATTCTGGTAGACTAATAAATCGTAAGATATGTTAAGAGGTGTCCCAAGGGGCCAATACCATGGGAAAATACCATGGGCAAGCCCAGTGTTTTTCCAATACCACTGATGAGGTGTCCCTTGAAAAAATTAATAATTTATTCCCTCACTTTTCCTATAAATACCAAACCATTCCTTCATTAATTTCATTCCAAAATCCTCCTAAATGTTGTTCTAGACTTTTTACATCCCATTGAGTCCTCCAATGTTTCCCTCAATCCTCCCAAAGTCCCGACCATCAAACATTCACAGTTACTTTTCAATGTAAGGGATCTTTTCACCCTCAGCTTTTAAGTCATGACTTCCTTTATGTTATGTCTTATTGTTCCAATTTATTATGTGGGGGATGGTTATTCAATATATTTAATACATTAAATTTAATTTAAAAATTATTATAGACCCTTTCCTCTCTCATAAAATGATTTTATGAATCTTTAAGTGACGTTGTTGAGTTGTCGAATTTTCGTAAAATAAATCGTGTCTTCTATTTTTTGCCGAGTTTTACTATAATATGGTATTTCATTAAAGTATATATACCAGGATATTATTTCTTTTTATTATGTACCCATACTATACTATGAGTAATTTATGAGTGGGTTACCCTTGTTCCCTTTCTTTTGAATGTTTTCTATAAGGATTTTATGTTGATGTTATGCGGTAGAATTTTCATCTCAAAATTTCACTCCCTTTATCTCAAGAAATTATCTAGTTTTCTATATGTGAATACCCAGAACTATTTCATTTCTGTGGGTGTTCATAAATATAAAAAAATTATTTTATTCTATAAATGACATACATATAACCCTTACTCTCTTTTAATGGCTTATAAATAACATAATGATCTAATTTTTAAGCACTTTTAAAACGTCACGATTTTTAAGTGAAACCCATTTCATTTACTCTCTTTGGGTTATTTATGAAATGTATGATTATGATATGTTTGGATCACATGAAAATAAATACATATTATGGGTGCACTCTGATAGTTCTCAAATGCATTGGGTAAATAATTAACCTCTACAAATGACAAGTTTCATGATACCTTGCTGAATAACCTTTGAAATTTTATGACACCTTAGGGATAAAACTTTGTGATATGTTCATGAATTTCTAATTGAGATGTTGTAACCAAAAATTAAAGTTAAGATTCGTGTTTTTTATCATGATATTCCTATATATCCATTTCTCATGTCTTTAGGATTTTTATCATGTTCTTATTAATATTTCTCAAAATTAGATGTCAATTATTGCACTTGTTTCCCTTACTGTGCCTTCTGCTCACTCTTTCCATTGATGTATGTCTCGAGGTTATTAGATGAACTAATTTTTTATGTATGACAAACTTTTTATGAATCCTTACATGTGGATTATTAAAAGGTTTTATATTTTCATGTATTTTTGTCCCCGATTTCCAAGACACTTGACTTTAAAGATACTCTGTTTGTAAAATGTAATGAAAAGTTATGTAATAAAAAGGTGTGATGTCATAGTTTTTATAAAAGGATATATTAGTTATTTTTGGAAATTAGGCTATGAAAAAATTAGGAGTAACCCTATAGAAATCTTTAAATATAGGAAAAATACCTAGTATTTTGGTGAGTATTGAGTATGTGGTTTATCAAGAAAAAACATCCATGTCGGGATACGAGTAGGTAGAGGCAGTTTTGACACAGATGTAGATTGGGGTAAAACCCAAAAACACCTCTATAAGCAAGAATTCAATGTGAACTAGTGCACAACAATGGGCCTTGCTTTAATATTGGTTTTGACACTCTCGGGGGATATGTTTGGTTAATCATAAGCTTTTTATGAATCATTATGAAGGATTTATAAAGAAATGTAACTGTATAAAGCATGATGTTGTAAGACATACAAAAAATTTTAGTTAAAATATTCTTAAATCTTATAAGTTTCTCACTAATGTTTTATTATTTTAGAAAATGGAGGGTAATAGGAGGAATCGTGCAAATGGTGACCTTAATGGACCATGCGCTGACGTCCTACCGATGGAAGCTGGAATGGAAACCTTCATGCGAATGATGAACCAACAGACTCATGTTATGGGAAATAACATGAATCAAGCTGAGAGCCTAATATCAACCCGAAGGGAACAAAATTTGGTTGAATCATTTATTTATCAATGACCACCAATCTTTAGTGGATCAACTGACCAATTGGTTTCTGAATAGTGGATCATCTATATAGAGAAGAACTTTTCTGTGCTCTGTTATTCAGTGCCAGAAAAGGTCACCCTGGCTGTCAATTGCATAGAAGGAGAAGTTGATCAGTGGTGGGAATTGATTAAAAACATGAGGAAAAGAGTGGATGTTGAATCTATGGTGTGAGAAGAGATTATATGGATATTATTTAACATTTATTTTCATCGATCGATGAGAAGATGAATAGAGAGAGGAGTTTCTCAAGATGAAGTAGAAGGAGAAAGAATATTTGGGATGCTACGAGATGAACATCACAAGGCTTCCATATTACACCACTATCATTGTCATGTATCCAAATGGGAAGGTTGATAGATTCCTTAGTGGACTAAGACCTCATCTGCGGATGAATCTAGCCAACCGAAACATTGATAGCTATGAGGAGATCATGAAGAGATCAATGAAAGACGTGCAAGAGTTTTTTGAGGCGTTGTGTTCTTATAAATCAAATGACAAGGAATGGATCGACGGAGCCTAGCTTAGGGAGGACCATTAATCAGGGAAGAGGAAGCAAGAAAGTGCAATGACCCACATGTAATAAATGTGGGAAGAAGAATTCGGGGAACTGCCTTTTCGGGAGTGGGAAATGCTACAAGTGTGGAAGTGATATCCATATTACGGGGAATTTGCATAGTTAGGTGAAACCTCAACTTACAAACACTAATGACATAGGGATGATGGTGGAGGCCCTACCTGATTTCTATTGCTTTAAGTGTGTACAACATGGGCACTTTTTCAATCACGGTCCAAATCCGAAGGCAGTGGAGGGAAACCACCATTAGCCTTAACCAATTTAAAGGGACCAAGGTTGTGCATTTGCTATCACGGTGGGATTATCCATGAATAGTCAATGTTTAAGAACTCTAGTATTTTCTTTGGTGAGCACAATCTTATCACAAATCTAGTAGTCATTCCCATGATGGAATTCGACCTTATACTAGGGAGGGACTGGCTCTAAAAGTATAATGCTAAGATCAAATGAAGAAGAAATGAAATCATAGTAATCTTGAATGGAAAACCTACAGTTATCATCCAAGGATAGATATATCAACATGATCTTAGTCTAGAAGAACCCCTTATATCCTTCTTTATGGATTTGATCGGTGAAGAAGAAGAAGGATATGAATGTTTAAGAATTGAAAATGTCCCCATCATCGAAGAATACGTTGACGTATTTCTTGAGGAGTTACCTGGACCTCCCCCAGAAAGAGTGGTATAGATCTCCATTGAACTCGTACATGGAGCTCATCTGATATTAAAGACCCCGTATAGGATGGAAAATGTGGAGCTGGAGGAATTAATGAAACAACCCCATGATCGTTTCTAGAAGGGTTTTATTCGACCGAGTGTGCCTCCTTGGGGAGCACTATTTCTCTTTGTGAAGAAGAAGGATAGATTGATGTGGCTATGCATTGATAATAGAGAACTAAATGGGATCAAAGTAAAGGAAAAATACCTTATTCAAATAATTTATGACTTATTTGACCAACTACATGTGGCACAATTCTTCTCTAAATCCAATCATCATTCTGGTTATCATCAATTGAGGTTGAAGAAAGAATATATTCCAAAAACTGTCTTCCAATCAAGATATGGGAATTATTAGTTGGTTTTTATGCCCTTCAAACTAACTAATACACCTAAAATTTTATAGTATTTATGAATAGTGTCTTTAATGACTACCACGATAACTATGTGGTAGTTTTTATTGATGATATTATGATATATTCCCAAATTCGTGAGGAGCATGAGAATCATCTAAGAGTTATTTTGCAAACTCTATGGAAGAACATGATTTTCAGAAATTTGTAAAAATGAGATTTCAGGTTACATGATATTGCATTCTTGAGGAACATTGTTACCAATGAGTGAATCATAGTTGACCCTACAAAGAAAAAAGTTTTAGATGAGTTTCCTCATCCTACAACAATAACTGAGATTCATAGTTTCATTGGTTTAGTGGAATATTATAGGGGGTTTCTGATATACTTTTCACATCTTTCTAATCCATTCAACAAGTTAACTCGGAAAGGGGTCAAGTTAATCTGGAAAAAAGAGTGTGAGAAATGTTTCCAAGAGATGAAGAAGAGATTGTATATTCCACTAGTGTTAACTTTCCCTCAAGTAGAGAAGGATTCGATATTTTTAGCGATGAATCATTGAATGTTCTTGGGTGAGTCCTCATGAAAAATGACAATGTCAATGCTTATGCATCTCAACAGTAGAAGACTCATGAGAAGAACTATCCTATGCATGATCTGGAGCTATCAGTAGTCGTTTTTTCTCTAAAGATATGGAGGCACTATCTTTATGGGTATAAATGTGATATATACACAGACCATCAATGATTGAATTATATTATCAAACAAAAGGAATTTAACATGCAACAAAGGATATGGTTGGGACTTTTAAAATTCTATGATTGTTCAATTCATTATCATCCTAGATGAGAAAATAAAGATGCTGATGCATTAAGCATGAAAGACCCAATTGTTCATTCCATGATGAGTATTCAAAAAGATCTATTGATAAAAGACCTAGTAAAGTTGGACATTGGATTTATAAGGGAAGGGACATCATCACACTAACCCAAATGATTTCTCAACCATCATTACTAGTGATGATCCAAAAATCTCAGAAAGAAGACCCTTTGTTACAGAAGAAGTTTAAGTCTGTAAAGGATGGAAAGTTTCCTGAGTTCAATATTCATCAAGAAGGTGTATTGAAATTTTTTACAAGACTATGTGTGCCATCTATTCTGTAAATAAATAAGTATATTATGGATGAAGATCATAGCTCTATGTTCTCTATATATCTTGGGAGTACAAAATTGTATAGGGAAACTCATGGTCATTATTGGTGGGATAATATGAAAAGGAATATTTCTAACTACACTTTATGGTGCGTGGTTTGTCATAAAGTGAAGGTAGAGTGACAACTTCTTAAAGGGGTATTGAAACCACTACTCATAACATCATGGATGTTAGACAATATCAATATGGGCTTTATCACTAGTCTCATGAGAACTTCTACAGTAAATAATGCGATTTGAATTTTTGTGGACCGTCTCACCAAGGCTGCCCATTTTATCTCCATTTGAAAAGATTTATCTCTTGATCAACTTGCCAGAATTTACTTGAAGGAAGTGGTAATGCTGCATGGAGTTCTAATTTCTATCGTATCTGATCGTGACCTAAGGATCGCATCAAAATTCTGGAGAAGTATTCAACATGCTCTGAGCACTGAATTGAATTTCAGTATGGCCTATCACCCCCAAACCTATGGCCAATCTGAAATGACTATTCCAACACTTGAGGACATGCTGAGAACATGTTTAATGGAATTTTAAGGTGGATGGGATCAATATCTCTCTTTAGGTGAGTTCTCTTACAACAACATCTTTAACTCTAGCATACAAATGGCACCCTATGAAGCTCTATTTGGGAAGCGATGTAGAAATCATACTTGTTGGGATGAATCTGGTGAGAGAAATCTTCTTGGGCCTAATCTTGTACAAGAGATGACAAAAAAAGTCCACGCCATCCAATAATACATTAAGGATGTTCAGAGTCAGCAAAAGGGATATATCGATATCCATCGAAGGGACTTAGAGATTGATGTTGGTGACAAGTACATTCTTCGAATTTCACCTTGGAAGAGAGTCATGTGGTTTGGGATGAAAGGGAAGCTAATATCGTGGAACATTAGATCCTATAAAATCCTGGATTATTTGGTAGTAGTGGCCTATCAGCTTTCACTTCCTCCAAATCTATCACAAGTTCATGATTTCTTCCATGTATCCCTCTTGAGGATGTATATACATGATCCTTCACATGTACTTATCTCAGAGGAGGTACAACTGGAACATGACCTCCCTTTATGAGAAGCAGCTAGTGGAGATCTTGGATTGTAGAGACAAGGTTCTACGCAATAAGACTACCCACCTTGTTAAGGTGTTGTGGAGGAACCGCAAATTCAAAGAAGCCACGTGGTAACTGGAGGAGTCTATGAGGCATAAGTACCCACACCATTTCTCTTCAGAGGGTTCGATTTAAAATTTTAGGGATGAAATTTTTTAAGGGGTGAAGAATGTAATGACCCGAATATTTGAATAATTTTTGTTTCCTAAATTTGTGTGTTATTTCATTTTATACTCCACAAAACTATATCTTTTAATTAATGAAGTGATATCATTGGTTTTTTACTATTATATGAACATTAGTCAATATGATCATTGGAAACAAACTCTTAATGTTGTGATTATTTTATATAAATACAAGTAATCTTGGTTAATTATTATAGAAGGAAGAGTTGATGGCATCATCCAGTAGACTTAGGCCATATGAAGCCCATCTATCAGAGCTTGGGAAGGACATATCATCATAAGGCTTTTCTGTGGACCAAGCCCATGCCAAACTTCAATATGTGATGTTTGAACAGAATCTCCTAATAGAGAAGTTCAAGTTGATAGAAATCACAATTTCGGCAATGTAGAAAAAGCCACCCCAATATTCTTCCACCATAGCACATATTACACTTAGGTCCCATGCTGGTGTTATAAGGGGCTATGTTACAAGACATTAGCTACATTTTTTAATCCTTTTATATATATATAATTGTTTTTCCTTATTATGGAAATTTTGGTGATTTTCAAATATCTGGATAAATATAGGACGCATATTATTGATCAATTTTGGAAAAAAAGGAGTATTTGAAAATATTTTTGTATTCTTTAAATAATTAATAATGCGAAATGATTTTAAAAAAATGGTCTTCTACAGTTGTGTTCAGTAATAAATTTAGAGTCTAATAGAATCAACATAATTTTTATTGAATAGTAAAGTATGAATAGTAAGATTCATGTATGAATATTAATAAATAGTAAATCAGCCAAGAAAATAGAAACATCACCCATGAATGTATAAATACAATTTAGACATCTTAAAAGTGAAAAAACAATCATGGTATATGTTTTTGTATTTTTCTATGTCATAAATATTTTATTTAAAATTTTATAATTAATTTAATAATTTAAAATGGAAATTTATTTTTATAAAAGTTAATCATAAATTGTTACATTATTATATTATGGTTATAATATAATTTTATGGGATCGTGATTACTTTTTAATGGTGTTACAAAATGAGTTATAGTTTTAAAGTTGTATTTTTTGAAATAAAAAAGTATTTTATTTCAAAATTAAATTAACAATTTTTAGAAAATTATTTTCATAAAATGGAGTTCATTTTTTAATTCAAAGCATCAATATTAGGTTAGGGTAAAAATTTTGGATTTTTCTGAAATTGTGGAATTTTCGTTGAATAGTAAAAATACAGTTTTGAGTTTCTAGTGTTTAAAGGCTTCATCAATGATGTAATAATGATGTAAACATTATGGTGGACTTATGAATATAAATATATGTTTTTAGGTGTCCCAAGTATCCAATACCATGGGCAAGCCCATGGTTTTTCCAATACCACAAGATGAGGTGTCCATTGGAAATTAATAATATATTCCATCACTTTTCCTATAAATACAAAACCATTCTATCATTCATTTCATTCCAAAATACTCCACAAAGAATTTCTAGTCCTTTTACATCTAAATGAGTCCTCCAAAGGTTCCCTCAGGCCTTCCAATGTATCATCCTTCACGCTTTTGATGATTCTTTTTAAGGTAAGGTATCTATTCAACCTCCTCTTTTAAGGCATGAATTCATTTTTGTTATGTCTTATAGTTCCATTTTATTATGTGGGGGATTGTTATTATATATCTTTAATACTTTCCATTGAATTTTCAAATTATGAGATACCATTTTTTCTCTCATAAAATGATTTTATGAATCTTTAATTGACGCCATTAAGCTGTAGAATTTTCGTAAAATAAATCTCATCTTCTCTTTTCCTTTGAGTTTTATATTCATATGGTATTTCCATAGAATATACATACCATTAAATCATTTATTTATTTATTTTACCCATATAGTACAATGAGTTATTTATTATTTGATGACCCTTGTCCCCTCTCTTTTTAATTTTTTCTAAAAGGATGTTATGTAGCAATTATGCGGCATAATTTTCATCTCGAAATTCTTCTCTCTTTCTCTCGAGAAATTATCTAGTATTATTTATGTGAATACCTAGATATATTTAATTTTTATGGGTGTTCATAAATATTCATAAAATATATATTTGATTTTGGAATTGATATACATATAACCCTCACTCTCTTTCTATGGGATATAAATGACATAATGATCTTATTTTTCAGCACTTTTAAAACGTCACAATTTTGAAGTGAAACCCATTTTTTTAATCTCCTTGGGTTATTTAAGAAATATATGAATTTGATATATGTGTCTCACAAGATAATAAAGACATATTAAGGGTATGCCCTGATAGCGCTCCAATGCATTGGTTAAAGAATTAATCTCGATAGATGACATGTTTTACGATACCTTTGTGGATAACCTTGGTAATGTTTATGACATATTGGGGATGAACCTTGGTGATATGTTCATGAATGTCTAATTGAAATGTTGTAGCCAAATATTCAAGATATTATTCATGTTTTTTATCATGATATTCCTATTCTTCCATTTTTCATGTCTCTATGATTTTTATCATGTTCATATTAATATTGATCAAGATCACATATCAACTGTTTCACTTGTTTTCCTTACTGAGCCTTCTTCTCACTCATTCCATTGATGTTTGTCTCCAGGTTATGAGATGCAGTAATTTTTACCATAGAATGTACTTATGATGATGCCTTAAAAGTGGATTAAAATAGTGTTTTTATGTTTTCATGTATTTTTGTTCCTGATTTCCAAGACACTAGACATTAAAGATCTTTTGTTTGTAAAATTTCATGAAACATTATGTAATAAAATGGAGAGATGCCATAGTTATGCATGTATATGACATTTATAAGATTCCAAGAATAGATTTGTGAGTATTATGGGGACCCATGGATTGTAATTTGGAACTTTAATGTTTGTTTAATTTTTTTTCTGGGTTACAGGGAAGTTTTTGAGGCTTACTATCTAGAAAAAAACCAGAATACATGACGTTTAATTATTAATACATTCCATGTGTTCTTATGTTTAGTAAGGACCGACTTTTCATAAGTAAACAAGGTGTACTATATGTACACGTCATGTAGTCATTAACCATGTGACTGACTGTGAGGGAAGAGACACGGGGTTGGTAAATTTTCGGTGGTACACTCTTTGTACTCTATGTGCTTGTCGTGTCTTAGGATCCATGTGTTCGTCTGTGTGAAAATGACATGGGTGGATTTTAGGTATTTTTTACAAACCATGTATGAAAAAAACAAGCCATGTAGAGTCATCAATGTAACAGGTCATGTGACTAAAAGCAGAGGTCAGTCAATTAATTCTAGTACAAGCTGTGTCTGGCACAAACACACCATGTAGTCTTGCACAAGGAGAACAGTGAGGGTTAGTCATGTAGAAGAACTCGTGCAGGGGAAGAGGATTCAAGTACACGATGCATTTTAGGACAACATGCAATGTTTATGGGGGTTACATGACTAAGGGTGTAAAAATTACACATCCATATGAAAGAATAATGGAACACACCATGAAGGAGTTGTACACGATGTGTATCCACCTTTTAGAAATCATGAATGAATTCTTTCACCTATTTCATGCTGGTACTTCTATATTCCAGTCCTTATTATTCTTGATCTATGGTGTGCATTTGATCATGCAGAGTTAGGCCACCAAGACATCCTACAGTTGTACCCCAGTTACATGGCAGTGACCAGACACCAAATATGGAAGATCAAGAACTTCCTACAT
This sequence comes from Viscum album, assembly GCA_963277665.1. Taxonomy (NCBI): domain Eukaryota; kingdom Viridiplantae; phylum Streptophyta; class Magnoliopsida; order Santalales; family Viscaceae; genus Viscum; species Viscum album. The sequence continues at coordinate 712,464,242 of OY728160.1, forward strand.
ATCCTACAATCATTCCCTTCTTGGAACAAGACATTAACCCCGATACATGTGCTAATTCACAATTCTGATAGGTATTTATGAGGTTCAGGAAGTCCTTCTGAGGAGTACAACCTACTGCTCCATCTATGGAAGATTTGATGCAGGTATATCAGTCGTAGCATCCTCCTACTTTCTCCGAAGATGGAGGACCTTAGACTACAAAATCAAGGTTAGAGGCCATGCATTTAAGTATTGAACATATAGAGATGCCTCCAGAGAGGAGGGTGAATCTCTATACTTCTATTCTTCAAGATTCCACCAAGAGATGGAGGGATGTGATATCACAGGAAGGACGCCAGTAGGTTATGAATTAGATTGAGTTTCAATGTACAATCTACAATAACTTCTACCTAGAGACTTTTAGGGATTATCGAGACCGAGATTTCATGAGTCTGTACAAGGGTACTCTTCCAGTTATGGAGTATTCTTCTAGCATCACATAGCTATAGCAATTCATAGCCATCCACAGAGATGATGAGTTATTCGTGGAGAGTAAGTTTGACGATGGTCTCAGGCACGAAATCTGATCTCAGGTGATAATCATCATGTTCAGTTCCATCACCTCTATAGTCAAGTAGGAACTGATCACGGAGCGCAATATGATGGATTGTAAATCTGTGATCCTGGGCGGATCGGCATCCGGATTTGGTCCCCATGCTACTGATAGCAGGAAGTGCCATAGGGAGTCTATGCGTGAAGACCCGAGTAGGTGGAATACTTTCTCTGTTGGTTAGGTGGTGTGTTACCAGTGCGGGAAGGGCAGAAATACGAGGACACATTGCCCAGAAGACCTAGGGGAGTCCTGATTGTGTAGAAAGATGGTCAATATTCAGTGGTTCTATCACGTTCTCTCACCAGCAGCTAGTGATAGAGGTTATTCTATGAGTCCTCATTCAGGAGTAGGACCACCAGTTTCTCATCAGTCTGGGAACTGGATATCGTTCGGTTGTTCAATCTTGGGTGGAGTTCATATATGTGGTAGCCAATCATTATGAATTTACTGACTACAGGGTGGATCATCTCAAGGTGGCCAGGAAGGGTCATAGGGCCGCAGTACATGCCATAATTTGGTAGTGGACCAGACCCAGCTGGAGTAGAATCCCGAACTCTCTATGTTTCCAGGTACGATTACTATTTCCATAATCGTTTCTTTTTCCCTTTTCAATACATGTGCATCCCATAGTTTCTTATTTGTTGTTTTTGTGGAGATCCTTGGGCTCTGTATGATTACATATGTTGATGTCTTGATGTTGGACACTCCGTTGGGGACTAGAACAGCTAGTGTAAATTAGTGAATGGAGTGCCCCCATAAGGTTAGTGGGTGTCAATTCTTATGGGACCTTTATGTCCTAGAGATGATATGAAATGATTTAATTCTTGGGATGGGTTGGTTAGTTACCTTCCAACCTATTTCTGACTTCTATCATGTTAGGGTGTGATTCATATCACTAGAGGGTATCTTTTTTCTATATAAGGGCGAATGGGATGTCCAGGAGAACAAAGTAGGACACAAGAATCATGGGTTTGGTGGAGTTACAACCTATATTTCAAGACTATATCTAGATGATTGGGGGATATCACAAATGGACATTCCTCTAGTGGTGGATCATTTCCAAGATGTCCTAGAAAATGACTTTTCATAGTTTCCTCTGAGGCGAGAGGTATAATTTTCTATTGATCTTATTCTAGGAGAAGCACTGGTGTCCATTCCTCCTAATAGGATGGCTAAAACAGATATACAGGATCTCAAAAGTAGTTATAGGAGTTTTAGTCTAAGGGTTTCATCTGACCCAGCACTTCTCCTTGGGGTTCACATGTCATGTTTGTGAATAAGGTGGATGGTACCTGTTTACATTGAGTGGATTATCAGAAATTGAACTAGTTGATGATCAAGAACTGATATCCCTTGTCAAGGATTGATGATCTCTTTGATCAGCTTCGAGGATTCTAGGTGTTCTCGAAGATTGACTTGAGATCTGGTTATCATTAGTTGCACGTTATACCATATGATATAACTCTTACATCCTTCTAGAGTAGTAATGGTCTATAATTGTATGTTGTTATGCCATTTGGTATCACGAACACACCTCTATTTTTTATGGCAGTGATGGCCCGAGTGGTCAATCCATACAAGGATTACTTTGTGGAGGTTTTTGTGGACGATATCTTGATGTTATATAAAACTCGATATGACCATTCCTTACATATTGAGATCATTTTGAGTACACCGATAGAGAAACAATTTTATTATAATATCCCAAAATTCCACTTTTGGATGGACCAAATTCAATTATTAGGTCATGTAATCTCAGAGATAGTAGTACCAGTATACCCAGAGAAAGCGAGGGAAGTAGTTTTCTTGGAGAATTAAAATAATGTCTTTGAGGTAAGGAGTTTTCTAGGGCTGGCTGGATACTACAGAAAATTCATACAAGACTTCTCATTATTAGTAGTAGCACTAATGGTTCGGACTAATAAGGGTGTTAAGTAATTGTGGTTAGAATCTTTTGAGTCATCCTTTTCGGTGGTGAAAGGGAGGTTTAATTTAGCACCGAAACTAGTATTTCCAATGCCAGTCAAGAGATATACTCTTTACCATGATGTATTAGGTGTCGGGCTAGGAGCAGTGCCTATACTGGGAGAATGATCCATTATGTAGGGATCTCAATAGTTGAGGCCACATGAGAGAAATTACCCGACGCATGATCTAAAGTGGGTTGTCTTCGTTCATTCTTTATGTTGTTGGAGAAATTACCTATTGGGAGAGAATTTTGTGGTTATCACTAACCAAAAAATTCTATAGAACATATTCTCACAGCTTGATATGAACAAAAGATAATGAAGGTGGGTTGAGTACCTTTAGTCTTTTGATTTTGATCTTTCCTACACGCCTAGGAAACGTAATGTAGTAGTTGATGCGTTAAGCAGTAGCACTCAGATACATGTAGTTCAGGAGGCCATCAATGAGGGGAAACTTATGGATTTATTATCTAAGATGCATTAGGAGGTGCACGATAGAGGAAGACATTTCTTTCTTCTGTATTTGTTACTCTACAAAACTTGATTGAGTGCGAATAAGTAATTTATCAGATTTCGAAGGCCTAGATCTATGAGAGAGTGTGTTAGGGGGGTATTTATTCTTGGATAGAATATAGGAGAGGATGAGATCTTGCGTTCTCATATTCACTTATGTGTATCAACAGACAAATGCAAGGAGATGATGTGAGACCTTCCTTCCTCGGTTTGGGCAGTTCATCCTCGTGTCACCACGATGTATCGAGATATACACGGTCAGTATTTTTCACGAACAATCTCAAGTCGACCCTGAACCGGTCATCCAGGCCAGCGCGTGAGAAGTCTCGAGAGGCATTCACGATCCTCTCTAGATGGAGACCAGCACTGATGTCATCAATAGTGTACATAAGGGACCGATTTCACCTAAACAAAAACAATAAAAAATAGTGGAGATTAATAGAAAGCCCAAAAATATTTATAAAACAACTGAATTAGCCATCATTTATATAACAAAAGTGGGAGAATAAAAGAATGATATAACTAAACCAACAAGAACTGATGACCAAATAACTTCGTGTGACCCTGTTGTCCACTCTCCAACAATACAATCACATGCCGCTCAATGCGATCAAACAAATGCGGAAACCTGCACAACAGCTAAAAACTGGGGAAAAAACTATAGGCGTGATAATTAAAACTTAGTAGGCTAGCTCGATAATCGATTTCCAATGAACGTACTTTAAAATAAGAGAATAATCAATTAAATGTTTGAACTACAATATATAAAAGTATTTTTTTCTACAAGGTTACTCAAAAATAGTGTAAGAGTTTTCTCCCTTATTCCTTTCAGAAACTAGATTCATTCAACTGGAATGCTAATAACATTTTTAGGGGAAAAGTGATGTATACTTTTTTAGATTTTCAAAAAATTATAAAACAATTTAATTTGAAAAATAAATCCTAATCTTAATCAAAACCATCCCTCCACTTTCTATGAAGAACAATACACAAATAGGCATAATTGTAATCACACAACAAGGAAACGGAAATATATATTCAATAATCCTATATATCATAACAAGCAACTGAAATCCAGTAGACATTGGTGAACCTAGGATATCAAGAACAAACTGGAACATACTAATACAAGGGAATCCATCCCTGTTGGGATTCTACACATGATGAAAATCAAAATTCCCAATTGCACGTCCACCCTAACTCGGGACAGACTGAGTGGTCCAATACCATAGTAATAAACCCAAAATATATCCACCTATTATGAGACACTTACCAGTCCATCCACTACCATTGTAGAAATCATTCATAGAATGTTCTCTCAATATTCTAGGTTCCCATATACCATGTATATAAAAATTCGGTGTGTAAATCGATTCGATCAGGGCATCCAATCAAAACATATATATAATGATAATTCATAACAGACATCACCTTGAGTCACTCCAAGGACTCATCTCATTCCATTAATCAAAAAGAACACAAAGAGTCCAAAATGAGGCACTCTCATAACAGATCATAGGGATTCCTTGGTAAGGATGCCACATACATTATAAACATACAAGCATGATTTGAGAAACATCCACATGAGGTTTTCATAATAAACAATTTCACCATTTTTTACAGTGTTTCCAAACAGGCCATTAAGTGTTTTCCAAAACAAACATTTTTCAAAGGTACACATTTCACTTTTATTAATGAGTTTTATACAAACCATTTAAAGTAGAAACCCACATTCAAAAATTCATTAAAACACTAAGATTTTGTATTCAAAATACGACCATTTTCATAAGGATGCAAAATGTGCCATTTTCCGGAAACTCGGGACAAAACATGTTATAAAAAAAACCCATTTATTTGTAAAACCAAATCCACATTTGAAAGCCCTAAAAGGATTCAAAAATAAAAAATTTCTTTCTACCAATGTATTTATAAATAAAAAAAAATTATTTTAAATTGCACTAGACACATGAAAGTCAAATGGGAAATTTACCAAACACATGACATGCACTCTTTAACAAAACATCTATTTTAAGCATCTGAAAAGGGATAAAATAAAATTTTGATTCCATAAAAATTTTCAATCTACTGTAACATATTCAAAATACCATAAAATAGATGTGAAAGCTCATTGAATAATTTATCAAATAAGTAGAGTGCACATTCATACCAAAAAACTATATTTTATAAACAAAATAATGCCTAATACATCATTTTCACACCAAATAACTAAAAACAAGGTTTCAAAACATCACATATCTTATAAATAAGGTTATAACAGAATTATTGTGATGAAAAATAATTGATAAAGGCTTTTCCAAGGGATATCCTACCTCAAATCTGTGGTGGAAAGGAAACACACACCCGAAATCACCTGTTGTGGTTACCAACACTCTATATCAATGATGACCCAACCTAAATGAACTAAAAACCCATCAAAAATAATTCCAAAACATTACCCTAGGTCTTTAATCACCAGGGGAGAAGATAAAACCAAAATAAAATGGAAGGAGAATGAAGAGGGAGAAGAAAGAAGAGGGAATCCCACCTTGGAAACTAAATGACTCTTCATCATCCATTAGATCTACACCCTAAGAGGATGGTTAATGTATTTAATGTTCTTGTAGAATCCCCTTATGTCATGAATAACTAGGTAAATACAATTTTGGGTAAAAAAAGTGAATGATGATGTATTTATGAAATAGACCATATTCCTTACAAAATATGGATGACTTCTGGAATAATGAAATGTTTCCCCTAATACTCAACTATAATGATCTCCAAAGATTAAAAATATAACATGGAGTTCTCTTAGGTATCTTGGGTATTATTGGGAGGTGGAATCACAGAAAAATGTCAAAAAATAAAAAATATATAAAAGAAACAAATTCTATTTAAAAAATTAGAAATGGCCCCACTGGCTTTCCCAATACCTGAATGGATAACTCAAATTCATCATTCTTGTTAATTCTAAATGGGTCCAAAAGGATATTTTGGATTGAATATGTTAGAGGAGGAAAATTGGATGTGTAGTGATTCAAAAATGTTAAAAAATTAAGATGTTATAAAAGAAACAAAATATGTTTTCAAATCTGGAAATGGGCTCACCTTTTGGACCAAATCATGAAGTAACCACCCTTTATACAAAAGCTCTAAAAAAGAATTAAGGCTCCAAAAGATGTAATATTATATATAGATGACACATAAAAACTCAACATTAATCTCACCCAAGACCCAGGAAATGGATCAGGGTTTCCAATTAACGGGATCAAAAAAAAGACATGAAATATCAGGTGTGACAATATAGGTGGCCATGTATGAATAGAGATTTTTCTGGTTTTCTCATGAGGTGTTCCACATGTCAATAGGTGAAGGCATATAAATAGAAAATAGTAGGGCTTTTGCAGCAGTTATCCATTCCAGAGTGGGAGTGGAGTAATTTCAATATTGACTATGTGACATGCTTATCGATGTCACCTCGAGGGAACGATGCAGTTTGGGTTGTCATTGGAAGATTCCAAAGGATGAACACTTTATGCAGATCAAGGAAACCACCAGTGTAGATGAGCTTGGAATTTTTTACATCAAAGATATTGTACCTCTTCATGGGGTTCCATATTCCATGGTTTCATATAGGGACACACATTTTACTTCTTGGGTGTGGCAGGAATTATAGAGGGATTTGGTTACACAGGTACTTCTGAGTATAGCATACCAACCCCAGACAGATGGCTTGTGTGAACATTCAATTTAGGTGATAAAGGACATGCTTCAAGCATGAATCCTATATTTTGGAGGCTCTTAGGAGAATAACATAACTCTTGTGGAGTTTTCCTATAATAATAGTTTTCAAGAATCTATTCAGATGGAAAATTATATGGCTTTATACGGTAGGTCATGCTGATCACCCCTATGTTGGATGGATTCAGGAGAGGTAGATATGTTGGGACCTCATCTTTTCTAGGATACCATTGTTAAAATAGAGTTGATTCTTTAGAGTATGGCTACTGCATAGTAAATACATAAGTCTTATTTTGATCGACAGAGACGACCTCTGGAGTTCGAGGTTGGAGATTGGGTTTTCTTGTGTGTCACACTGAAGTTGAGACACATGCAGATTAAAAGATAGGGTAATCATTAATCGAGGTACATATGGCCATTTGCGGATTTGGAAATTTTCAGGCTGATTGCCCATCAGTTGTAGTTATCTTAGAGGTACTAGGTTATGCAAAATGTCTTCCACGTTTTTGAGATACAACGTTACATCTCAGACTCATGTCCTGTTTTTTCAACCTGAGGAGTTATAGTTGGAAGTTGATACCTCATTAGAGGAGAATCTTATCTAGATTATTGATCACATTACTAAGGTTCTCTGATTCATGTATTTTCTTCTGTATGAGTGTAATGACAGCACATGTGAGTACAATTTGAGACTTTGGAGAGGGAGGCCGAAGTACGATCATAGGTCCAGAGCTACATGATGATTCATCTTTTATGCCAACTTATTATGAAAAATTGTGGACTAATTTCTTTTTGGGGGGAAGATTGCTAGAACCCAAGAATGTATTTTTAGGTATGTTTTTCTTTTAATGTTTTTTTGAGAAAAATTAGAGCATCTATAAATTTATGGAGTTCACATTGTGTTCTATTGAGTACACTTTGTGTACCCAGTTGTCACAGGTGACCTTGTACTAGCCGTGTAATGGTCGAGTACATGGTCGTGTAGGGTGACAAAGAGATCGCTTAATGCGGTGGTGGTTAATTAAAGCACACACCGTGTACTTTTAAGGAACACACCATTTACTTTTATTTTTATTTTTTATATCAGACTGGGATCATGTCTCGTTCATAGAAATCCCTTCTTCTTGGCATGTATCATCCAGGAGAAACTGAAGCCAAAGAATATTCTCTGAGCCCCCTACCCATCGTCCGTTCTCCGAAACAACAGCCATCGATTGCATTGGAATCTCCACGGTGAGTTATTCCCTCTTCTAGATCCTCATCTCTTGATTTCTCCTCTCTCATGAGAGACTCTTGGTTGAGTGTTTTTGACGTTTTTGTAGATCTACATCATTCTAGGTTGATTCAAAGGATGGGATTAAACTATATCAATCCCACAATGTCGAGGTAGGGTTTTTGGGTCTTTCCCTAGATTTTCATTGAATATTATGTGCAAAAGTTCCCAATAACCTAGAATAGGGTATTGCATGTTTAGGGATTTTATCCCTATTAATTAATTCTATTCCTTATGTTTTTGAGTAAGGGTTGTTTGATTGTGGAGAGGTTTGTTTTCCTTTTTTTGGATGTCTTCGTCCATATTTGAACAGATATAGACCGTTTGTTCTAGCTTTGTTGGATAGGCTGCTTGCTTTCCATGCCTAGTATTGTTAGGATGGAGTGATTCTATATGATGATGTTATATTCGTGTAGCAATTATCCAAGTAGTTTTTGCGGTTTACTTTTCCTATTAAACATCTTTGTGTACGATTGACTTACACAGGGCTATGGGATCCTGGTTTGGTAGACCATAGGGGGAATGCATGATGTGATTTTCCCTAGAGTGTATGTTTACTTTTCACAATATGAGATCATAGGGGAGATGGATGTGAGTGCTCCCTCAGTGTGTGTATAGATCCATGTTGCATGACCATATGGGGATTTGAATGTTGAGTGCCTCTTTAGAGTGTCTGTAATTTACCGATAAAAGACCACATGGGGAATTGCCGGTGTGTGCTTCCTCATAATGTCTTTCTAAAGCTGAACTAGAGGGGTTAGACTGTGAGTACTTCCCAGAGGGTTTCTTTTGTTTGTATTGTTTTACCGGAGGGGTTAAGTTGTGAATACATCCCCAAGGGTTACTTTTTTTTGATCATATGCTTACTTGATATTTGAAAATTGATGCAATTGAAACTATAGGTTTGTTTACTTTTTAGTACTTCATTGTTTACTACATCATTTTACTTATAGCATGCCATATATTTTTACTCACTGTTAGGCACAGATCATTGAGTGGTAGCCTACTGGGATTTGTCTCACACCATATTTGGGTCATGATTTTGGGCCTAAACAGATTATATTTCTATAGGTATAGATAATGGAAGGTGCCATTCTACTTTAGGTACTTGATAGCTATGTAGTAGAAGAGCATGGGACCAAGATGAGGCGTGTGATGTTGCTGGAGTTTATTTGATTTATTTGTACTTTGTTTTATTACTGTGATATAGCATTGTGAATTTATTAGTTTATTTCCTAAACATATATATCATGAATCATTTATATACATGTTCTCCAGTTGGTTATTACTTCTAGTATACCATTGATTACTTATTTCATGTTATTACTGCTTCCACTATTGATATCCAATTCATTTCGCTGCATTACTCTTACAATGAGGGAATAGTTTCCCCACTATCACACCCAAGGTCATTGCTTCTAGTCGAAAGCCTCTGGAGTTGTGGGAAATGCGCTTGAGGGCATGAGACCAACCGGGTACGGGGCACCACTGGGTGGCACTCAGAACCAGGACGTTACAGTATATCCAACAAATGGGAATCATTATCATTAGATACCTGTATGCACAGACACATATCCAAGAAAAAAATGTTTAAATGTAAAAACACTAAGTAATCCATGCATACATACAAGTATCCCACAACCACAGTACAACAATGAATGTACTAGAATGTAAATAGGGCCGGAATAAAAACCCACCCAAAACAAATTTTGTACACAAGTTCTCTAAAGTCAACTAGAGAAAACCATAAAATATCTAACCAGAAGGAAAGGTACTGGGATACTATCTGAAGCCATAGGAACACCTCAGTCTATCAGATTTCACTAGGATCCATATGGTCATAGTCCTCCTTGGACTCTGTCAAAAGGTCACTCATCTGCACAAGACATGAAAGTGGTGGGAAAATCCTATGCATGGGTTAGTATAAAAACACATTATAGGACACCCTGAAACCACAAACTAATACATAAAGAAAAGATACAATCATCATTACCCAATTATATATCTAAAAAATATAATAAGAATATCCAGATATACCCAAAAAAACATACTTCGTTTAGAGATAAACCATAACTAATGTATACCAGCACTATGGATTCACTCTAAAGATTCCATGAAGCACTCACCTGAGATATTCCACTTTTGAGTCATATAGAATTGATGAAATTATTCTGAGATGTACTCATTTTCATGAACCATTATGAGAGAGATTCACAGAAAGATAATAATATAGATAAAATACATCATAGGAGGATCACGGCCAGGTCCTTGGGGTGATTACTAAAACTCCATCTAGATTAACGCACAAAGTAGTGGATTGATTCCTGGTGTAGTTGCTCACATCAATACTGAATACTCTACCTGGGGAGCAAATAAGGAGTAAAGGATCTGCTCTAGGCCTATTGGGGGATTCCAACAACTCTATCATGGATGTTCTTCTAAGTGGATCATACTATTATGAGTACGAAACGATACCAAAACCCTTCAATGAAACGATAAAGAGAACAAAATCTTACATGGAATGTCTAAGAAACGATGGATGAGAGAATCATCCAACATAGAAAAAGTATTGACCAGTGTGAGTAGTAGTCACAGTTTTCGTGTCTCTTGACCCTAGGTACTGCTCGTGTAAATGAACATCATCAATAGAATTTTTCCCGAGTTAAAACACATCATTGGTCTACTAATGACCATCTCAAATTCAGGGTCCCAACTCCATAGAGGGCTCATTAATCGGACATTAAATTGAAAAGATGTAGAGTTTTGAAGCTTCAAGATGGGGTTTACTAGGGAATGGACCCAACTGAGTTCGACCCATTCATCCTGGACCAATCCACCCAACCTGGTCCACCTATCATGTTCTACCGACTAAGCCCTCTTACCCCCTCCAACCCGCACCAGCCTTCTTGGCCCACTTCAGCCCACTTGGCCTTCTCCATCCCTTCATGTATGCTTGGCCCAGCAGCCTGCCACCTCTACCTCCCTGACTTAGGTGTGTCCCATTGTCGCCGCACATGGATTCCTACTATGGACCACAACCATCAGCTATACCGGCTCCCATGTGGCCTCCAGTCGCTTTCCTAATCCATCGGCCATCTCGTCATCCACCTCACTGTCTGGCTAGCCTTCCTCAAGGATCAGGCCCCAAGACCCGCACCACTGATTTCTTGGCCTAAATGAGTCCATTGCCCAGACCACCACTATATACCACTATATAGAACCATCCCAGTCATGTTGTGATCCTCCATCACTGCCACACCTCTACTATTTCATGTCGAACATGGGTCCATCGATTCTGATCATATCTCCATAAATCGAGAACCCAAAGATTGATCATTTACAAAGTGGATTCAATGTGTGGGGAGAAGATGAAGAATGACAAAAATTTGGGTGATAAAAATTCACAATAATTCTTGAAAAACATGTCTTTTCCTCTGTTCATGTCCACCTCAATTATTCTTTATTATAAGGAAAAAACTGTAATTAAATAAATCTTTTGAAAATAAACACTACAATTTAATACCGATCCCACAATCAATTATGTGTGGATCAATATATTGATGGATTGATCTATGTAAATCCTGAGAACTAAATAACATGAAAACAACAATGAAACAAATTCCCTACCTAATTAGGTTCAAATTCCAATTATGATCAATGTTGCACCATGATCACTGGTGAGATCCTTTGAATTTGTCATGTGTCGATTGTTGATTGAAGATTTGATCATCGTTCACTGAAGATTAATCCTCCATGATCTCCCTAGATATTCTCCAGTGTACTAGGGACATGTATCTTACCCTAGGATTTTTTTCATAAGGATTATTTTAAAGGATAAAGCATCGTTTCATCATAAATAATTTATATTAAAATTCTTTAATTATGATTTCATCCTTTTCGGGTTTTTTATAGATTAATCATTCTGAATGAAGTTAAGTCACACCTAGGGTAAATCCACTACTCTGATATCAATGGTAAACATAGATTTATAATCTAAGAGCCAATTTATGTGTTAATACTCATTTTCAAAAAAAATTATGTGAGCATGCTATAAAAACATTGATTTTTCAAAAAAAAATATTTTGGGCACACCAGGCCTTAGAATCACATGTCATCTCAATTCTTGGTCTCAAAATAATTCTATATAATATTAAAAATAATACACAAAATATTCTAGTACATTAAGTTGTCCCCATATTTGGGCTTTACATCCCCGAAAATCAAAAAACAAGTCTACTAAAAAATATGTGGTTACTTCATATGAATATGAGCCTCCCATACCACGTTCTCTCATATAGATTTTCATGATGACAAAAAACACATGCCAAGGGAATCGATCACTCAAAAAGGATTCTCTACATCTGATCCTCGATCTCCACTGGGTACTCTAGAAAAGTCTCCTCATCCTCAATGTCTAGCTCACCCTAATCACTGAAGTTAAATGGGTCATGAACATTACCTCCTCAACATTGAGACATGGAATAATTCATGTGCTCGATGAAAATTTAGGGGTAGAGCTAGGGGTACACCACATCACTAACTCTACACAGAATTAGAAAAGGGTTGATGAACCCTGGAGATAACTTTTTGACTCTACCAAATCATCACCACCCATATAGAGGTGTGACTAGAAAGAACACATGGTCTCCCTCCTATAACTCCAATAGCCTTTGTCACCTATCGACATACGACTTCAGGTAGATCAAGGTAATCTTCGTATTCTCTTGGATGATCTTCACCTTCTCAGTAGTAGCACATACCACCTCTTGACCCATTAGTGTTGTCTATTCGGGGTTAGTCAAGAATGGTGGTGACCTATAGGGTAACCCATATAGATCTTATAATAGTTCCATACCACTGATGGAGTGGGGCCTATTGTTGTATGAAAAAACACACCAGTCGTAGTTGGTTCTCTAATTACAACCAAAGTCCAAGATGCAAGATTGTACCATGACCTCCAGAACCCGAATAGTCCTCTTTATCTCTCCATACTTATGGGGATTAAATGACATATTTAAATGTAACTAAGTCCCAAATGCCTCTAGAAATCTCATTCACAACTGGGATTTGAAACAAGCATCATGATCTGAAACAATCGTCGATGACACTCTGTAATGTCGAACTATCTCCTAAATATAGAGGTTCCCTACCCTCTCATCTAAACTCTAATCCTGGATTGGTAGGAAGTGGGATGACAAGGGGAGTCGTTCAACAATCAACCAGTTAGTATTGCATCACCTGGACATATGTTTTGAACCTATCATAAAGTTCATTGATATTCCATTTCACATCCATTCCGGCATCTCAACGAATTGGGATAAACCTATTGGAACCTGATGCTCATCCTTCACTAGCTGATAGGTGATGCATCAATAAATGAATTATGTAAATCACTTATACATCTTGGCCACAAAAAATGATGTCGGATTCCTTGATACATAATTTTCACACTTGGGTTTGTTTCCAAATGGGATGTATAGAACTACCTTAGAACCTCCTCCCGCAACTCCACTAGTACAAATATGCATCCTCTAAGAAGAACACTGTGCTCCCCTCCTTTCGAAAATCCATAAAGAGCATGACCTTTGGATAACTGAGCATGTAGAGTCTCAAGGTCAGTATCCCCCAGTTGTGCCTCCTTGACATGCTATAAGATTGTATGGGTAACAACCATTGAATAGAGGAATGCTTTCCCATCTCCATATACAAAGGAAAATGTCAATAAGGATAACGTCTCTAATACCTCATCCTGCAACTGAAAAGTCGATCGCATAGTGACAACATTTGTCACTACTTTCACCTTCCTTGGATTATAAATGATCTCAATGTCATGTTCGTAGTGGAACTATAGCAATCACCTCTTATCAAGTTCATATTCTTCTGAGAGAAGATATACTTGAGACTCTTGTGACCATATTAGACAATAAATTTATCTCAAATTAGGTAGTTTTTTCACATAATCAACGTGAATACTAACTCTGTAGACTCAATATCTTGGGTCACATAGTTTTTCTCTTGTGGTCTCAAATGGTTTGAACCATTGGCAATCACCACATGCCTCTACGTTAGGATACAACCAAGAATGTTACTGAGGCATCGAAGAACACAATGTACTCAAAACCTTCCTATGGAAATCTCATGATTTGGAAAATCGTCAAACTCTTCCTCAACTCTTAAAAACCCTACTGGAACTCATATATCCAAATGAAAGGCTACCCCTTTCTATTCAAAATTATCACCCGTTCTGATATCCTAGATAAATTAGGTATGATTCTTTAGTAATAACCTTCTATCAAAAGGAATATTTTTACCTCTGTCATTATCCATGGTGGATCTCTTTCTAACACTACTTCAACCATGGTCTGGTCCACTACAACTCTATCTACATAGAAAACATAACCCTAAATGCGGGATTCCTATATCCAGAACTGGAACATTGAGAGATTCTCATAATGCAAGTTCTCTCAGAGTGAATCCAGGACAATAATTAATTTCCTCACATGTTCCTCTTCAGACCCTAAGAAAACAAGGATATCTGTAATTAAGGTTACAAAAAACTAGTCTCTTTATGTCTCGAAGATCTCACTCATGAGACCCATGAACATTGTGGGGTTGTTCATCTCACCAAAGGGCATCGCCATGTACTCATATTGTCTGTAGATTAATTTGGAAGTCTCCATCAATTTATTTTCATCTCGTACACTTAGCTGGTGATAGACTGATCTAAAGTCAACCTTCATGAACCATTAATCCACTCTCAACTGATTGGAGTGGTCATAGATCCTCAAAAATGGTTACTTTGTATTCACCATTACCTAGTTCAAGTATCAGTATTCAATCCAAAACCTCAGTATCTCATTCACCATTTTGGAAAACAACATTGGGGCCACCGATGGTGAAATATTAGGTCTTACAAATCCCTTCCTATGCAAATTCTATAACTTCACCCTCAGATAATGAAGCTCTCTAAGAGACATCAGATATGGTTCTAAGGATATCAGTATCATCTTGATGTGTATTTCAATGCAGAAGTCTATCTCTTACTAAGTAGGTAATCCTAGAACATCTTTAGTGAATATATTTTAATACACTTCAACTACTTCTAGAAACTGGAAGCTCATGACATCTATAGCTCTAAGGGTCAGGCTAGCCAACTGGTGACTGATCGATTTCACCCGTCTATGCATGATTCCATCCTTTAATACCTAGGATTCATTTTCACCTAAAAATTAAAATATTTTCCCATCACTGAAGAAGAACCTCACCATTCTCCTAAAATAGTCAATATGGGCTTGGACTGAAGATAATCAATCTATACGAAGAATGACATCGTAAGGAATCTATGCGAAAACCAAGAGGCTTCAATTGAAAATATTGTCTGCAAGGGTAAAATTCCACTTTCGGAATAGATGTGTTTTCATAAGTTCTCCTCTACTAGGTGTCTCCAAGCAGAAGAGTCAAGTCAATAGCTCTACCAAAATATCAACATCTCGAACAAGATATGTGGTGAGGAAGGAATGAAAAGAATCTAGGTCAATTTGTAAAAAATCTTCCATATAAATGAAATAGATCATAAATAAAATCATCCTTGGTGTCCCTAGGTCATAATCCATGCCTGCATGCAGTTTTACCTACCCCTATTCTTCATCTCCCTATACTTTTTGTGGACCACTTAGTGGTGGTGGTGGTAATAAGTGGAAACATCAACTTTTTCCCACTACTCTCCCAACTCCTCTACCATGTTTACCACCCTGTAGATCTTTCTACTCCTTCCTCTACCTTTGCCTTATTGGTCCATCGATTTTTACTTGTTAGTAGCATGGTGGATTGTACAATATCAATTGATATTTCCTCTATCATCACATGGGTAGAACTGCCTCACTCTAGGTTGACTATATGCACCTTATGAAACATGAACCGTCGATCCTCTATCGTAGGACCTCCTTATAAAATGTCTCCCACATTCAGATCCCTGATAATGATTTCATCTCCCTGCTGTAGATGTATCTGCACCTACATTTACTCTAAATACTATCATTGAATATCTCTAATCATCTAGGAATCCCCCCATCATGATGGATCACCCACGCATCTTATCAAAATAAAAAAATGCTTGTAGGGATAATACTATCTCAATTGTATCTATGAAAACCTCACTCGATGGATCGAGCATGGAAGTACAAATCTGTGCCAATATCCATCGAATACCTAGAATGGTTGGTGATCCTTGATGAATAATCAATGACTGTCATACTACCCTGATGGATATGAATATGCTCATGTATAATCACATATCCTAGTGTAACAGGTGGAAACTCCAATATTAAATGATGCTTGAACTCTATCAATGAATGGGTCGCCTCATCATGAATCTAGATAACTAATCTCCACAATCATCCTCCGGATCCCTATAGAAGTCTCCCAACTAGGACACCCAATTAAACTTCTAGTGTCCTGACTAGATGGAAACCTCGGGTCACCACCTCAAGATAATCCCTAACCAATTGAGGGTCAGGTTCTCATAAGATCCTAAGGGGTATCTATCTCTAAAACTCAGGAACCATGCTCAACCTATGTTTCCCATCTGCTGGTACTATAGGCACCACGAGTAGCTCCACCGATGGATGTACAATGTGTTCACCACTTGGAGGTAACATCTAGAAAATTGGTCCATGTACTTATGCCTCATCACTAAGTAGGCCATCATCATGATTGTGCTGCTAAATCCTAGCTGATATGTGTCATGGAGGTATCCTGTAAGAAAACAAGATGTACAATGGGAAATGGGTATATTTGGACAGATTAATCAAGAAGGACATGGAAATCACTACTTATTTATATATGATGCATGTACAATTGTTATCCTCGCAACAAGTGTTTTCATGTACCGAGTCAGAAATGGAGGTTATCAGGGTCTTGATGTATGGATACGATGACCACCACACTAATATTTTATTCCCTAGCCTGAAAACCAATCTCCGAACACTTTACAATATTTCCCCAATCCAATGTCATATACTCTCAGATATAAAGTAGAACTGATCACTGCGATTCCACTCTGTCATGACCCATCCCAATGAGCCATTGGTCCGAAATACCCCAAACCCTCCTTTAATTGGCTCTGGGCTAGTGACTAGCACCAAGTAGGAATATCCCAAAAATGTGATACATTAGCCTTAAGTACCTCTATGGATGCACACATCTCCAATCCACAAATTGTGAATTGTAAAAACACTAATTAATGAAAAAATGCAAACCACTATCCCACAACTAGAGTACAACAATGAATGTAATGGAAAGTTAATCCGACCAGAATACAATCACACAAAAATGATGTCCTATAAACATGTTCTTGAAAATAATCCCTAGATTACCCTACCTGATCCAAACAGAAGTAAAGGTACTAGGATACTATCTATAGTCATAGGAACACCTCGGCCTATCTGATCTCATTAATATTTTTATGGCCATGGTCCACCTAGGACTCCATCAAAAAGTTTCTCATCTACAAAAACATGGAATGTGTAGAAAAGTCTTGTGTAGGGGTGATGATAACAATAATAAGTTAGACACCATGAAACCACAAAGTAACACACAGTAGAAAGATGCAATAATCTCTACACAAGTATATGACTACAACTTATAACAAGAACATCCAGATATACCCAAACCAAGACATGAAGTCAAAAAATAAGCCAAAAATAACTAATACCACCACTAGAGATTTAGATTGAAGATTCCATGAAGCAAACATCAGAGAGAATGCACTTCTGATTCCAGTAGAACTAATGACGTCTGTCAGAGAAGTACTATTCATGAGGAACCATCATGAGGGAGTAATGATGATAGATCTAAAGAGATATATGATACATCAGAGGAGGATCACAGCAAGGGCCATGGGGTGATACATACTACATCATCTGGATTAACATTATATGTATAGGATAGATGCCCAGGGACATTTGTCACATCAATACAGAAGACTCTACTTTGGGAATGGAGAAGTAAAAAAGTACACACTCTGCTCCTCCTGGTGGATTCCAGAAACTCTACCCTGGAAGTCCTGTTGAAGGGATCATAATTCTATGAGTAAGAAATGATACCAACACAAATTTAAAGAAATGATAAATAGAAAAAAAAATAAGGACGTTCGTGCAAGATATGGTGGATTGGAGAATAATCCCATGTAAGAAAAAGAGGGATCATGATGAGTAGTAGTCACACCTGTTGTGCCCCTTGACCCTAGGTACTGCCTGTGTAAACATAACTTGTCATTGGAATTATTTTCAATTAAAAACCACCATGGGTCTCACAAGGACCGTCTCATAATCAAGGTACCAGTTCCAAAAACATCCTTTCAATCAGTCGTACAGATTGAATGATATGGGGGTTTGAAGGTTCAGAAGGGGGTTTATTGGGATGTGGACCAACCCTGGTTCTATTAATTTTTCCCAGCCAAGTCTGACGAGCCTAGTCCACCCATCCCTACCCAAATGACTGCTCTAGCCCTCTTTGGCCCTCCCTGGTCCACCTGGCCCACTATGGCCCTCCACGTCTGCTCAGCCCACCGGCATGACACCTCCGCGTCCATGCCCTAGCCGTGTCTTGTGGTCATCACATGTGGTCGCCTGCTATGCACCCAAATTTCCTACCATATCGGCTACCATGCGTCCTCGGACTATATTCCTCCTCTAGAACCCATCCGGTTGGATGCCTCACCACCCTCTGGGACTATTCCCCTTGACCTATGTTGTTTCTCTCCTAGACCGATGCGATCCGCCATCACGATTTCCATTATGTGACACTATGCAGCATCATCTTGGTTAAGTCTCGTCATTCCATCTATGCAACAACTCTGATACGTCGTGTCAAACTTGAATCCACATATTTGGATCATTTCTCTATAAATTGGTGATGCTACAATTGATCATTTACATAAGAATTTCAATGTCCTTGGAAGATACAACAGAAGCTTGATGAACAAAATAAATTGGGGGATATAAAAATGCACAATAATTCTTGAAGAAAGAATCTTGGCATTAATTCATTTCATCCTTGATTCATCCTTGTTAGCAGGATAATGAAGAAGAATTCAAAAAATCTCCCAAAAAAACACCATAATTTAATTCCCATCTAGCAACGATATATATGTGGATCAATAGGTTCAAGGATTGATTAGCATTAATTTGGAGAAGTAAATAAAGGAAAAAACGAAAGAGACAATTTCCCTACCTCATTGGGTTCAAATTTCAGGGAAGAATGAAGTTAAACCATGTTCATTGGGGAGATCCTTTGATTTAGTCATGTGCTGATCATCGATCCATGATTTAGTCATTGTTTTCCAATGGAAAATTCTCTACGCTCTCCCTAATGATTCTATGCATTCCTAGGGGTATGCAGTAAACCCTGATATTTCTACATAAAGAATATTTTAAGGGAAAAATTGTTGTTCTATCAAAATTAAATTAACATTAAATTATTTAATAGTGATTATGTCCTTTTAAGGTTTTCTACAGTTGACTGCACCAACTAAAGATACATTACACCTAGGGTAATTACACTACTCTAATCTCAATGGTACCCTCTGATTTCTAATCTAAGCACCCATTTAAGCATTATTTTACATTTTTAGAAAATTTGTGGGCTTGTGCTATTAAAAACATAACATTCTTAAAGAATTTTTTTCAGGCACACCGTCCCACAAAAGCGTAGGTCACCTCAGCACCTGGTCTCAAAATAATTCAATATAATATTTAAAATAATACAAGGAAAAATCTGGGAAATGACATAATTTAAGAAGGATGACATGTATAGTGTATTTCTGTTAATAGTTACATTTCATAAAAACCTAAATAGGGGGAAACCATAATTATTTAAATATTCCTTAAAATTCTCATAAATTCCAATTATTCTTAAAACACCATGGGATAACTATGGGATGTATATAAGAATGGGTGAGATATAATGTCCAATAAGGGAATAAAAAATAATGACATGAAGAATGTACTTTTTGTTAAACATTAGGCATTTCAATAGAACATAAATGGGTTTATAATAAAAAATGATTAATAAACCATAATATAGGTTGTTAATATAATGGTAACATGGAAAATATTCCTACAATATTAAACACTAAAACATAAAAATTGGTCAAGGATAACTTCCAATACATCATAACATGGTGGGTAGAGTCCCATAATTTATTAGGTTCACTCCATAATCCTAAATTTCATGTCTCGTGTGACTAAACCATTACCCTATGTTCTTCAAGTAGAGTAATGGTTTATTTCATAAGTATATTTGGTTTCCCCCTTCATCCATTAAAAGGGGGTTCTTTTAAAATACTAAAAATCTAAGGTCTTCGGGAAATTGGATGTGTAAGTGTGGCTCATAGATCATATAACATAAGGTTTTATTTCAACAATTTTTACCCCATGATCATGAATTTTGGATTATATAAATGGATGTACTGAATGAATTAATTATAATTACATCGAATGGAAATCCCCTGAATTGAAATGCTAGTGGATATTTATAAAGAAATAATTTTGCATGAAAAGTCTAATTGAGAATTTGGCCCCATAACGAGAGTAAAAAATTTATTAATGAGGGTGAAATGGGTTCTCTCTTCATTTTGATATCAAAATTACAGTAATAAGGATATTGTAAAATCATATCCCAACTTTATGAATTTGAAGAAAATACATACAATAAATAAGGTGATTCAATAAAGAGAATAAATGGAGGATCCCTTGCTAAATTTCGACATTTTAAGAGCTTATGTTAATGATATAATGTGAGGTGATAGATTATATATAACTGTAAGTATATAAATTTTAAATTATATTGGTTTTTATAAATTCATTACAACATTACTAATTGTGATTCAAAATCATAAATAAAATGAAAGTCATTGAATGGAAAAGAAGAGTGAGTGGTCCTTTACTTAATTTAAACAATGTTGTGGCTTAGGTAATTGCTATAATGAGTGGATATAAATGATATCATGTTATTAGGAAATAAATTTTATATTATAATCATATATATATAGTAATTAAAACCAAACCAATTGAAATTTGAAGGGATAAATACAAATAAGGTTCATTAATTGAAAGAGAGAGAGAGTTTGTGTGTGTGTGGTCCCTTACCTTTGGAGGGTGATTCAGAATGATTGGGAGATGCTTATTTGGTATCGTGGGGGAACCTCTGTAGGACTCTAGAGAGGGGTTGAAATATTAAGGATGTCCTAAAAGGTTTTTAGTGATGTTTAATGGGATATTTTGTGGTTTTATATTGGAAAAGGTAGTGGAGTTATTTTTTTTCCTAACATAAGTTTAGGACTCTACGCAATAAAATAATTAAGAACACATATGTACCATGGTTTTTCCCATGTTTTCTATAAAATTGGATTGCTTTTGATTATTTTATATTTCCAAAGTAAGATAACATTAAAATATTATCCTTGGTGATGTGTATGTGAGTTATGTTAATAAATAGTTTATTTTAAATACATAAAATATATTGTAGGTTTTCAAGTATTCATAAAGGATTTATAAAATTATTCAAATAATATAATAAACATATTATTGAAAGTAATAACATTGTTTTTTTATTTTATAACATTTAAATAATTTATTAAATAATTTTGGGTAATTATGGGGTCATAATGCACACCTTATATTTATACTATATTTAATGTTTAACCAAAAAATAAACTATTTTATAAAATTATGAAAAATATACTATTAGATATATTCAACATCATGATTCCAAAAATAATATTTATTTTACAAAAATAATTTTATAAATATGTGAATTTTTACTTTTAAAACAAGATTCGACATTTATTCGAAAATGATAGTTTTTTTTTCAATAGTAGTTTTCAAACCCTTATAACTATTATATTTGAAATCATAAAAGTAATATTATCATAGAAATTTAATAAAAATTATCTATTAATTTTTTTAAATATCATTTATTTTTATAAATCATCTATTAATTAGAAAGGACGGTCTTAATTAAAATTTCAGTTTGTGCAAAAAATACAATTTTTGTTTTATCATATCAAAATAAAATTTTTATAAAAATAATTTCTTAATTATATAAAAAAATATAGACATTATTATATTTAAATGAAAATATACATATAAATACTATTATATTTACCTTGTTTCTAGTTCTTGTTCAATTATGTTTACCAATAATTAACTAATTTTCTGTTTACCTTGCTAATAAATATTTACTATAGTCAAAGTTTTGATAGTTCAAAAATTATGTGGAACATATTACATAATATTAAATATGTTTTTTTCTCAAATATGACTGATTTAATGTTTTATTTTATTATCATTGGAGAAAAGGCTGGATGCCACTCCATTATAAAGAACCCTCAACGAGGGTGAATGTGATGCAACCCAAGAGCATCCCACTGTGAAAAGACCTTACACTCTAAAGGAAGTGACCCCCAGACCATAAAAAATGATTATTCACTCTCCCATAGATCCAAAACTAGGAAGAGAATCCAGAAAAAAAAAATTAGTCTCCCTCCAACTATGGTGGATGTTCAAACCAAAAGAAACCTCTCGAGTGAATATCCTAATAATTTAAGCCTAATCCCATGGTGTCTCATACATCCCATGTACCTAATTCACTAGAACATTGGAGTATGACTCTACATAAGTTTCCTAAAAGTAACCCTCTCTACAAATCTTGAGACTAATAAGCCACGCTCATGCCTTCACACCATGGGAACTTCCCGGATAATAAAACATGCTGAAATCCATGAGAACCGAGCCACATGGGTCTTGTTGGAATACTCTTCATCTCCTGAGTCTTTTCTTGAGGGATCCATCCATGTTAAACATAGGAATACTGATATGGGGGTTCCAAATAACCCATTTTATTCCTAAAATATCATGAATGGGAGGTCTTGTAAAAATATTTCCCACCGAAACGGAATTCTAGACCCTCCCAGACAAGACTGATTCCTAGCCTCGTAGAGAGTCTAGTAGATGGTAGTGAGGGTGATGGCCTAAACTTTTCTTTCCATGACCATGTTCTCCACACCTTGATTCAATGAAGACATGATTACTTTAAAAGATAATAACTGAGTACCGACTCGTTTCCATTGAGAAAAGAGAGAGAAAAGCTCGGTCATCCATTCACTCTGTGTAAACATATATTCCATAGATTCCCTCCTGGAGTTCACACATCAGAAACATCATGAAACTTAATGGATACCCCTAATTTTGATGTTCCCATATTTTAGTAAGGATTTATTTTTTATGCACCAAATATGAAATGTTCATTTTTCAAGGTTTTTCCTTACACCAAGACTTTTCAGACCACTCATGAGTATGACACCCCTCATGTCTCATTCTTCTAAACTCCCAAATGGAGAACCTTCCCAAGAATGAACCTATGTAAAAACATCAATTCACCTCTTCAATCATGAAAAAACTACCGTAATCCACCTTCCTCTCCTCATTAAAAGTTGCTTCAATGAGAACATGATTTTCACTTTCTTCCTTGAAGGAAATATCGGGAGTAGGTCTTCCCGAGAAAAAGATTCTCTCCCCCACCTAATTATCTTTCCAGAAGTCGATGTCCCATCTTCCAATGATGCACTAAACATATTTGTTATGATCATCAAGATGAGAAGATACTTCTTTATAATCTAATAGAACATACTCTTCCCCCATCTCTATATTTCTAGTGGTCCGCGTACCTCTCCTTGAATAAAGAAACCCACATCAATCTCCCCTCAATGAGGTCCCAAGCGAATCATGCTTGTATGACATGCATTCTTTCTATAATGTAACTTAACCCCAGGCCACCGTCCACAACCGGCCATTCCATAACCACCCAAGAATCCTAATGACATTGTCCGAACATGTTGGCATCTCATAGAAATGCTGACATAATGCTCTCCAACCTCATAGTAGTTCCCTTCGGTGACATTATAATTGATAAGGTAGTCATCGTAATGGAAGTAAGTATTCTGTTTATCAGTGTAAATCACCCCTAGAAAGATATAAACATGTTCTTCCATTACAGAATCCTCATAAATACCCTGTTTGAGGTTTATTCAAATAAGATCTTTTTAATATTACCTTGAGAGAGTGGAACCCTAACATAAATAAAAATAAGATGCCTCCTTTGGAAACCCAAGATCTCTTGAATATCCCTACAGCACCTTCTTAGACACTTGTTAGAAATAAAAACATGGATCTTATATCAATTTATATGCTACCCACTCAAATGAATATACACTGATAGAATTTCCATGAGTACTATCAAGGATCTTAGCCTACCATTCGTAAAATCAGAACATCATATGCAAACATCAGGTGTGAGACTCCCTCCCTACCCTTCCTCCTGTAGTAATGTGACAATCTCCCATTCATCATTCCTCTATGGATATTCTTTGATAAGTCATATAGTTCCAATATAAAGAGACAACTGAAAATGGATCCCCTAGTCTAACAACCCATGTAGATTTCAATAAGATGAAACATTCCCCCCTAAGAGTGATTGAAATCCATAGAGATGGGTAGCAATGAAATCAGTGGTCGCATACTGATTCTTGAAACACAAACATAAGCATCAGCCAAATAATGAATCTCCATTACACCTTATCATAAGCCATATCTATGTAAACCGGGAAGATAAAATTAGATCCAATATCCCTTCTATTGATATCTCTCATAAGCTCACTAGAAATTCCAACCAACCCATGTATACTTAGACCCTTGGAAAACCCATGTTTCTCACCAAACACTAACCTCGTAATAATACCGCTCCAACATCTTTCAAGAAGGCTCTCGAGTATTTTATAAGACACGTTACCAAGGAAAATGGGTTTATACTAGACATGTGAGAATGGATCCTTAACCATTACAAGGAGGACTACCCTATAGGCTCCCATAGAGCTACCGATAGTATCACCCCTGATGAAATATTGAATTTCTTCCCCAAACTGACATCCCAAGACACCTTTATGAATTTTCTTAGAATGCCAAATGAGATAGGGAAACTTCCATGAAGCATTTTAAGTGTTGTTCTCTTTATCTATTCCTCATTAGGTATAGCTGAAATAACATCATTATCATAATTTCCCACTAGTTGTGGGACTCCTTCCAAGAATGCCAATGTATCCTCTTGTAAATCCCCATAACTAATGTTTGTCGTGCCATCGAATAGGCATTAAAAACACTACAAACCCTAGAATCCAACAACCTCAACATACAAAGTATAAACCCCATTTCCTATACAAATTATGGGCCTCATTTTACTCTTCTCCTTCAGACATGCATCGAATTTCATGCTAGTGCGGTCTCCCTCCTTTATCCATCTCACACAAGTTCTCATTTTGTTTTCCTTATAAATCTCAATAAATTTTCTACCAAGAAAAACATTCTTGCAAAATAGAGAAGAAAAATTATTCTTATCATAATCATTCTGAAGCTCCTCCTCAATACTCCCAATAGCCTCTTGGATGGTCTCCACCCCAATCATTGATTTGTCCTGTGATATAACCATTCTAAAATATTCTTATTAAGGAATATAAGTCTATTTTTCATACCATGTCAGGTCCTCCCAATCTCCTCACAATGCCATCGTATTTTCACCGTTTGCATGAAGTAATCCTCATGGTGAAAGTTAATTGACTAGTGGAAAGCATAGTGTCCAAACACATCCCTTATCTGCTCCACAAGAAATGGTTCATGATCCGATTAGGAGCGTGGAAGATGGGTGATTTTCGTCTTGCTGAAAGAATTAAGACCATGAAGGATTTTGAAGAACCTATCCAAACGGCCCCATATTTGACTAGGTCCACTTTGGCTTTTTCACCATTTTAAACGGTTACCATTTAATTTCATGTCAAAAAGACCCACCGTGGAAATGATGTCAGGAAAATTCATTTTTCAAAGAAATGCATTTTTCAAAGAAATGATGATTTTACATTACCAGTATTACCTGTAACATTGACACTCTGAATTTCAATTAATAATGATTTATATATGATCCATACATTTATGTTAAATCAATATTCATTGTGGGGTTTCTTTAATTAATTAAAAATTAGAAACACTATGCATTTTAAAATAGTTTTCTAAAAAAATATGTTTTCAAGCATGAAAATTAACTTATATTAATATCTAGTATAAAGATGAATTAAATTTATTTAATTGGATTAAATAATTAAAATAATTATTAATTTAATTTCAAATAAAATTAAAATAATAATTGAACTTTTAAATTAATTAATTTTTCATGAAAAATGAGAGTTTTACAAAAAAAAATATTATTTTCAAGAATTCACTGAAAAAAATTGAAAAATACAAAAAAAATAACCCTAAGTAAATATTTATATTCTAATTTCAAAAATAATTCTACATTTATCAAAATAAATTTTTAAAATGGTCTAGTAAATAATTATACTATTTTTAATAATTATAAAAAATATTGTTTGAAGGAAATGTATTTTTGAAGAATGAGATGAGATTACAAAAATTAAGTGATTATTTACATATAAATTATAAATATATTTTTTAGAATAATATATATATATATATCATAATTCTGTTAATCATATATATATATATTTAAATTTCATTTAATGTTTAAAATGGTCATATTTAAATAATCATCGTTTGATTGGGTTCATTTTTCCATATCACATATGTTATCAAACATAGTTTTCTCAATTAAAAACATGGGGCATTACAATACATGTGAAAAAGGTGATTTGTCTTAACCCATGTATATTTAATTAGTAATAAATGAATTTTGGGTAAACTTTATTTTCATGTACAAACCCATATGATGTTGATTAAAATGGTTTAACAGATTGAAAATGCAAGGTTTTCATTTACAGTGTTTATTTTTCAATTCTAAATGCTTTATGTTTCTTGGTATTTTTATTTATATTTGTTTCCAACATTCCATTAATTATTTTTATATTCATATAGATCCCTTATTAACTCATGACATATTAGTTAATACATGTTCATGAAAGGAGCTTTTTTTAGGGTATTATAAAGGGTAATTGATAATGAGAGATTTATTATGAGTTTATTCAAAATACACTGATGAAACTCCCCTTCCTAAATATGTATTTTATAAACTCCTTCATATCATACGACGATTTAATTTCACATAGTGATGATGAATCAGGTATTAATAACACGTGATTGAACACAGAATATGAATTTTTCACTTAGTATGGGAAAATAATGTAAATCCCACAGTGATCTTCTTAATAGCCATTTAGTTAAATGTAAAATTAGTAGTGGAACTTTTCAAGGTAAAAAATCACTAGTTTATTCATTTATAGTAAACATGATTTTGATTTTATCCATATTTTGTCATAGATTTTCTTTTTTTATATTCCCAATGTTGTATTTAATGAGTTTTTTTAGATCCTTTTAAACCTCTAACAAATCTTATTCAAGATATTATTACCCAACTCTGATCCCTATTGAACATTCCTCACATTGACATCAATCTAAGAAATATTTACAACACCCTTTTTAGAATAAACTTACTCATAGACCCATTTTGATAGGCCCATAAAATAGTATATTAATTTATCTTTGTAGGATACAGACAATCGTCCTTAAAATCCATTTTTTCAAGTATCTTCTTTACTTAGTTCAACATGATATCATTATTTTTACATCCATATTGAATATCTATCTCATTATCTCCATTATATTTATCATCAATATGTAATATATTATATTTACATTAAATCTTTTTAGGTTTTCAGTGAACTAAAATGCACCCCCTCATGGGTATATCCAATCTAGAAGACCTTTTTGTATTGATTTTGTTATAATGCCC